>RAOY01000003.1:1978494-2386601 GCA_009806085.1 Neurospora cerealis | reverse complement strand
CCCTTCGAAACAGGAGCCGAACTCCGAGCTAAAACAAACAAACAAAAACCATTATCCCTTATCCGACTCTATCTCTGCCATACCTGTTCCTTTCAAGTCAGTCCTACACAACTCTCTTCCACAATCATACATCCATCCGTACATCCATCCATCTACGCTTACTCTCTCAACTTCTCCTTTTCACTTACTCTCAAGTCCACTACTCAAGCACATCCCACTCAAGGAAACCATCTCAAGGGACCCAAACCCCCGGACCAAACGTTCTCGCTTTCGTCGCAGTCCAACTAGAAGTCGTCATCTTCTTCTTCCCATCTACTGCACCGGAAACCGCACCGGCAGCAGCAGCAGTAGTACCTGGAACACTAGCATGAGCAGTCCTCACAGCCTCCGACACGGACATCGGCTCCTTCTGCTCCTTGGAAAAAGCGCCGCTGGGTAAGTTCTTCTTTGGAGCGGTGTAAGGTAGGATGGGTTTGATGCGGGGACGGCCGAGGGGTTTTGGTGCGGTCCTAGGAACATATTTCCTGATTGTGGGAGTGGGAGTAGGAGTGGGAGTAGGAGTGGCAGTAGGAGTGGGTTTCTTGGGGATGGCAGTAGCGGCAGCGGTAGGTTTTGTGGCTTTTGCTGCCATGGTGGTTGTGGGTTTCTCAGCCTTGGGAGCAACGGCGGGAGGAACGGTGGGCGGCTTTGTAGTAGTAGTGATGGTGGTGGTGGTGATGGTGGTGCTGGCGGTGGTGGCAGCAGCCTCAGCAGCCTCAGCAGCCCGGATAGAGAGGGAGGCAAGGGCGTCCAGCTTCGCGGCTACGGAGGCCTTGGTCCCGGGTGAAGTCTTGGAAACTGCTTCAAGGCGGGCAGCGATTTCGGGGTCGTCACGGGAGGGGAATGGTTCCTCTTTGGTTTCCTTCTTGGGGGTTGACTTGGTTTCGTTGGTTTCCTCCTTAGGGATCGACTTGGGTGCGAATGTGGTCTTCTTTGCATCCACTTGTGATGAGGGTGAAGGGGACGTGGCCTTCTCGGTGGTTGTCGTGATTGTTCTGGTTGAAGCCTTGGTTCTAGATGGGGTGGAAGGGATAGTAGTAGCCTCCTTTGCCGCAGTCTTGGTAGCCAACGCCTTCTTCTCCTTGATAGTACCATTGGGGGCCGTGGCCTTCTTGCTGGCAGCCGCGGCCGTTTGTGTCGCCCGTGAAACAGAATCTAGACGGTTTGCGATGGAAGGTTTTGAAGGAGCCGCAACAGTCTTTGTCGGAGCCTGTACAGCGGCGTGCCGCTTATGTGGGTTGACAGGTACTCGTCCATTAGGCGTCGGATAATAAGCACCATATGGTTCGCTGTATCTCGTCTCCGCGATAATATCCTTCAGCTCCTCATCGGAATTGGCAATCTGTGCCCGGATGAACCGAAGGAAGGCTTGGTGATCGCCGGCCTCCGCCCTCTCGCGGAGTTTCTGCATCACAGGTACACGAGGCGTGTACTTGATGTTCTCCAACCGAGGCGCGTATTGGGACCCCGGTACAACGCTCTCATCCAACTTTGCTTCGTCTCCCTTCTCCATAATCTGGAAGATATCGATGCTCTCACCGTGCGCAATGGGTATCGGGTTACTAGGCGTGATACAATCCATGTCGACCTCCTTCCGAAGCACGTGGTCGATGTCCACAGCGCTGAAGAAGGCACAGGACTGAGGCAGGTCTTGAATGCCGACTTGCTGTGCGAACATGACGCGGGTCCACAGGTTGGCAATCTGCAGTGCCATGGCCACCCGGTATTTGTCATGTTCCTCGGCGAGGTAACGGATTTCGTCGTGCACAGTGATGGCCAACCGACAGGCGAGGTTGAAGCGGCGACTAAGATAGTCCATAGCGATGATGAGCAAGTGAAGGTAGTCGACACCACTAGACTGGATGGCCCAGTTGATACGCGAAGTCAGGAAACCTCCCTTGCTAACCCAGCGGCTCATGAGGGCCTCTGTGATGCCCGCACCGAGAACGGGGGTACGAGGACGCTCTTGCTCGGCAAACTCTTCAAGCATGTTAAACAAGAAGGACTCGGTACCGCCTCGCCAGAAGGGCCGCTTGTAGAGGCTCTTGCGGTTCGTTTTAGCACCTTTGGTGGCATCGTAGAGCTTTGTCGCGACGGCAATCGTTTCCGCCTCGGTCAAGCTAGGGTTGAACTGCCGGAGAAGCTGAGAGGCGAACTTGAGAC
This sequence comes from Neurospora cerealis, assembly GCA_009806085.1. NCBI lineage: Eukaryota > Fungi > Ascomycota > Sordariomycetes > Sordariales > Sordariaceae > Neurospora > Neurospora cerealis. The sequence continues at coordinate 2,384,399 of RAOY01000003.1, read as the reverse complement.
CGGCACCGTAGATACGGCCATAGTTGAACACTTTTGCGTCGTTACGGGTGATGCCCAGAATGGCAGCCGTTCGACTGTGGAGATCAGTGCCCTGGGATTTGGTACCCTCGAGGGTCATGAAGCCGATGGCATTACCACCATGCAGTTTGAAAGTGGCGTCACCAACAACCGAGGCAATCCAAAGTTCTTCCGAGTCAACATCGGCACCGACAAAGACGTAACCTGGTGGTGCGCGAACCATGGCTTTGAGCTCTGATCCAACACGGTTCTTCTTGGCGTTGGATGCCGTCAACCATGTTCTCTCGACCGCACGACGAGTAATGGTACCCATAGGAATGACCTGGGGAAGAACAAAGCCCCCAACAGGGGCGTCGCTATCTGCATCCTTGTTGACAAACCTCTGAGACGGAGGAAGTTGATCTTCATAAACAACCATCTGGTTCTTGATTCTCTCTCGAGCACTGATCCAGTAGGAACAAGAAGCATTCATCTCCAAGGCCTCCTTTGCGTAGGGGTACTCGGAAGAGAGGATGCCCTTTTCGAAGTAGGCAAGATAACCCTTGGCCATCGGGTTAACGCATCTAGCAGTCGGACCATCTTTGTGAGGAAGTTTGAAGTACTTGTGATCGAAATCCATCCTAAGTCGATCATCGACTTCCGGGTCATCAAAATGAATAGGTGTCATCTGGCGCTGAATGAACGTCTCTGCTTTTTCTCGTGGGACCTGGAACGTCCAGCCGAATTGATCAGACCAGAATAAGGGGTAGCCTTCCCATGATAGTTTGAGGAGTAACGGGGCTATCCGTGTACGGACGGTGAGATTGATGAATTCGTGTCGAGCCTTTCTATTTTCCTGTTCTTTGCCGGGTTCGTCCACGCCCGAGAGCTTTTTGGGAATCTTTATGAACAGATCCTTGTACCATTGGGGATAACCTGGTAGTTTCTGGTTCAGGGCTGGCCGTTCCACGTCGCCCTTTTTCTTGGGCTTGGCCATCTTGATCTCCTGTCCCGACCAATCTAACTGGCTCAACCAAGGGTCGGTCAGATATTTGTCGGGGTCGGCCTTATAATCCAACGTCTTCTCCATCAGAGTGAAAAGGCGCTCCTGAACGCCGTGTAACATTTGCAGATAAGTTGCCTCAGCTGTCTCGATATAAGTATCCCAAGTCTTGTTGACGGGCAGGATGACAGAAGCGAGGTGGCGTAAAGCGGCAAAGCTGACGGGATGAGGACAGACTCGGAGAAAGTTAGGGAAGACGACCTGGTAGACCTGGTGGGTGACTTGAACATCTGCCGCGCAGTAAGTCAGGAGGTCGTCCAGCTGGTTCAGAATCACATTCCGATCTGTTTCCGCAAAGACATCCCTGATTTCCTTGTCGATTTTGACGTTGAGATGGAACTGGGCCACGTCTCGTAGCGAGTTGATGGAGCTTTTGTCGACCCAGAGGTCAGCCTCCTCGGCAGTGAGGGAACCGCCCTGCAAGAGTCCTTGCAGTTCGATACTGGCATTTTCATGCTCTGCCTTCTCCCGTAGTTCTCTGGCTTTTTTGTGCTTCATCCACGTCGGTCGTTGTTGGGAGCACATTCCGTTCACAGCAACATGCAGAGACATGGTGTCGAGAAAGAAGTTCCTCGTCTGCTTCAAGTCGTATTCCTCCAGTATCTTGGCACGGTCGTAGCCAATGTTGTGTCCCACGATAACTCTGTCGACGGTCGGATCACCCATTGGTATCAAGTGGGCCTTGTTTTCCGTCTCTCCAAGCAACCATGGCGACAGCCAAGCATACCAGGCATCCGGAGTACCAGCACATGCCATAACAGCATAGGGGTTATCCTTATACATGACCTCCACATCGAAGCACATCATGTTGCCCTGGGGCAGAATATCGTTCTCTGTCGTGCCATCACGGTTGTACTTGGTCCAGCCACTCCTCCGCACCCAATTTGTCGGCTTGGGAGGTAGGTTGACGTCTGCGAACTGCTTGGCGTGGGTGAGGAAGGGTTCGGCCGCATCGACGCCCAGCTTGTGGAAGTGCTCGTCGAGGGTGTCGCCCACCAAGGCAGGTAGTTGAAAGGCAATAGGAGGGGTCTTATCCGTGGTCTTCCCCAGCAAGTCGTGACGGGCAAGGTGGTCCTTAGCCAGCTCGATGAGGTCGGGAGCAGGAGGGTCGGTGTTTCCGCGGGGGAAGAGTTGCTTGTAGAGCTGCTCGCTCAGCTGCTGGACGCCGATCTCGTTATGGCGCGCCGTGGACGGGATGGAGAGGCCCTTGCGCTCGAGCACTTGGGCGACGGTCGAGTCCCATCGTAGGTGTCGTAATTGTCGAGGATATCGGGAAAAGAGGTTGGCACGGCGGAGGACTCGGGCGGCGGTCGCAACAGTCGCATTTGGTACCGCCCGGCAGCGGACGGGGGTCAGCATTCTAGAGGATAACCAGCTGGAGGTCGGATATCAAGTCATGGTAGGCTGTATGTTTTCAGTCCGGGCAGTGGTGATACGCCACGGTGACCGGATAGAGAGACTGAAAAGTCGTGCTTGTGGAAGTGGTGGTTAAGAGCGATTGCGGGGCGGCGACCGAGTCCATCATCGATGTCATGGGCATTCGCAGAAAAAAAAAAGTTCAGAAAGGTTCCAGTCCATGCCAATTGGGATCCCGGCCCCTCAGTAGAGGCGCGCTAGCATGTACCCACGTACCCTCTCACTCTTCTATGAGACCGTCACCACACTCACATTACATCTCTATTTTTATTTAATAGCCTACCCAGTTGAGCTTCAATTGCTTTTGTTATTTTGGCTTTGAGTTCCTCATTCAGTTTTGTTTTGGCTTAACTCACTTACACGAGTCTCTCACCATTCAAGGGTCAGATAGCGGGCTGCCCGCTGAAGAGGGGACTCGGAATGTGGAGGAGCATGGTCTGCAATCTTCAAACTCGCAGCACCTGGCTGACGAAAGCATGAACATTCTCACGGCGCTTCAGGTTGGTAACCAATGATCTCAGATGGAAGCATCATTATGACACCGCCATTGATATCACAGCACGATCGAGTCCAGATCGCTAGTCAGCACGGCGTTGAAGAGCATCATGACAAATCGACCCTGAAAGGAAAAATCCACGATCGTGTTAGTGTCGATCCACTTCTGTCCCTGTTCGGTTCTCGCCGAATGGCCTAGACAACAATGGAAACGTCATTGGCCCCCGTTAGTTCCCCGGCCTGCACTCTTGGCCCCGGCCCCGAAAAGGCCCCGCTGCCGGGTGCCGGACGGGCCCACATCTCCGTATGGCTCCGGATGGGTCCGGCCGCGATGCTGTGTAAAAACCGAACAGACCCGAATAGGATAGAAGACGATGTTGTGATACACAACTTGACAGGAGTTGTATTGCCCAAACAATGAAGTGCGTGAAAGTTACAGTCTCTTCACTCAGCTCGAGTTGGGTCAGGCCAGAATGTTTTACATACATACCCCCAACCCTAGAGGTAGATACCTTTGGTGCAACAATGATTGAAACCTTCTGTGCTTGTACCAAAGATCGAAAAAGAAGACGCGGGACCTCGGCTACACGCATTTACATCTCTGGTAAGACATTAAACTGTCAGTCAAACATAACAAGTTTCTCTATTGACATGGAAGTTTCGAGACTATTTTTCAGTCAGCGTAAGAATGGGAATGGTGTTGACGACACAGTCGGGATTTCTTGGCTACAATTTGCTACGCTTTTGGGTATCTGTTAGGAGTTTGCACCAGATCTATATGTCAGCTACTAACATCTGCTTCGGCAGCCACGATAACAGATAGCGATGAAGTTCTTCATTCAGTCGCCATGACAGCGCCAGCGTTCCTTTGTACACAAGTGCACCGGAAAGACAGCGGGCATCCAATCCGCAACCCGATCTCTTTGCACTCCATAGCATCATTTCTTCTTCCCCGTCTTGATTGACCAAAGAGGCGTGAGTGTGCAGACGGCCGCGCCCATCACGATGGCAACTTCCACTGCCCAAAGTGATTCAATACATGATCCAAGAAGGGCTGGATCCATCTTTTCCTTCGGACCTTCCCGTCCCCTTTCTCAGCTACATGTTACAGGATTGTCGTCAACTAATTCCACCCATCTTTTCCCCTCTTAGACAAACACTTCCTTTCATTCAGTTGTGTCCGTCCCCTCTTCGTCACAGCTTACGAAACCTCCCAAGCAGCCGCCTTTCTTACCTTTTGTTCTCTGTATGCAATTTCAGCTCTGCGACTTTAAGACCGATCGTTGCGCTCTTCCCCGTATATACCATTGTTAGCGACTACCCTTGTTTTCTTTCGTCCCAGGTATTGTCCGTAGCCCATTCACTCTCGTTTGGCTGGAACATTGCGAGCAAAGTGGACGGCCACCGTCCCAAAGTCCACTCGCCACCGCAGCAAACGCACGAACGAACGGATTGGAAATCCCATCTTCACCAATTTTAATTGTTATCCGAACCTTTACCTTTTGTTCCGGCATTTTGTTGGCAAGCCTCCCGGGGGCCATGGATGACGACTTCCCGTTGAGTGATGCGGGCTACGACGACATTTTTGCAGGTACTTACTGCGCTTCAACCTTTCTCCCATCTCCAACCCAAACCTCAACCTTTTTCTGAAATACCTCCCTTCCCCCTTCACCCATACCCCTACCACTTTGTCTGAGCTGTGTGTCTCTAACGAGTCGTGGCGCTTCGCCCTACAAAAAGACCTTGACCTGGACGCTCTTCCACCACCGCTGTCCAGTGTAGCGCACCCGAACCCTGGTGGTGTTCCTCAGTCGCTCCCTTCCTTGGCGCCTTTGCTGCAGCAATATCCGGCCCCGAACCAGAACTCCAACTCCGACAACTCTCAAATCCACGGCCAGCTACAACATCCACACAACCTCCCTGGGCAAACCACCAACATACTGCCCTCACTCTCAATTCAGTCACAAGGCCCCTCTCCAGCAAACTCGTACATAACCCCGCGAACCCCATTACCCTGTCCGCACCCGCAAACCCGGTCTGAACTCGGCCGTTACCTCGACAACCGCCAACCTCAAGCCGCTCATTTGCCGCCGGCTTCTCGCGCCCTACCACCACCTCGACCGCCGCCACCCTCGCTCCCTTTTCTGCTTTCTGGACCTTCCTCTACCCCAGACAATAGAGGAACCAGCTTCTTCAACAACACCAACCCCGCCTTAAACACCAACTTCGCTACAAGCTCGCGTGCGCCTGGTCTACCCGTCACCACCCATCGCGGCGATCGAGAACCAAATAGTGACGACTTTCTCAACGAGCTTGCCAGTCGAGACTTTTCCAGCCCTTCGCTTCCACCCCAGACTCCGAGACATCTCAGCGATCTTCTGTCTCCTTCACGCAATACCTACAACACCATGCCTTCAAGGAGGGATGAATCCGCCGCCGAGGGCTCTAGGCGACGAAGCCGTGGCGCCTCTCACAATATTGCCAGCTTGCCCACACTGCCACCTCAGTCATCCGGGGCCCCCAAACGGAAAAGAGAAGACGGGCTAGAGATCAGGACGAACAAGCGAAAAGCGCACGTGTTGGTATCCAGTGACGACGAGAAAGATCCGTTCGGGGACGACAACTTTATGGATGTGGTCGACCTGGCGGATACGGAAGAGGTGCCTGAAAGTATGCGAGCGAAGCCGAGGCCCAAGAACGAGATCAAGCTGAGCGCCTTCCAATGTGTCATTTGCATGGATAATGTTACGGGTTTGACGGTTACGCATTGTGGTAAGCTTTTTTTTTTTTTTCCTCCCTTGCGTACCCCTTCCGCTCTGTTTGTTCACGGCTAACAAGTCTTCTTGTTGTTAGGTCACCTCTTTTGCTCCGAATGTCTCCATTCCGCCCTAACCATCGATCCAACCAAACGAACATGCCCGGTGTGTCGCCAAAAGATCGATAAAGCCCCAACAGGCGGCAAGTGGACAACGAAGGCGAAGGGCTACTACCCGCTTGAATTGAAGCTGGTTACGAAGAAAAGCTTGGGGAAGAGGGCCGCTCAATGACAGCCCTATTAGTGGATATAACAAAACCACCCCCACCACTTTGTCAGCTGAAGAAAGCGACAGACAAAGCGGTTGTCGATATACGAGTATTTGTCCGGACATATAAGAACTGGAGGGCTGCGGATGGCTGCGCCGTGACTTGCATGGCATGATGTTAGAAGGGCGGAAGCAAAGAAGCACAAGGATGCAGCCGAGACCCGTGGTATCCATATGCCTGAACAAGCCGCTACACAGATGAGTGGCGGTAGGAGTCGAGGTGACAGCGGCTCAGAGCATGGATGACTTAAATGGCAACAGGTCATCCACCGGCTCAGAAACATCGGTGACTTGGATGGCAACAGGTTATCCACCTACCTGCTCTTTGACCAGGCACAACTTTCGCAGACCAATGGGGCGCCCATCTACCACAGACCAATCCCTGGAGCACTAGCTATCGAGGGACTGAAAAGCCGAATATTCAGCCCAGCGCAGCCCAGCCGCTAGTTTATATACATGCCTCTGAGACGTTGCTACCCACTTCGCTATTCCTGGATACAGCTCGGACAGAAGAAGAGTCTTCTGATAGGGGAGGGAACAAACATTGCTTTGGCGTTTGGCATGGAGGAATCGCCGTTGAATCGTTTCGGTCAGTCGCCGGCGATACGTCAGCGAATCGATGGAGAAGCGTGGACACTGGCCAAGCAGCAAGAGAACGATAGCCAAGTGGCTACGAAGGAGCAAAGGTGTCTCTTTCCGTCTCGTCGGTTTGGTTGGTCTTTCGGACGGAAATAGCTAAAAGAGGCATGATGGCATCAAATGCATGGGCAAGGGGATGGATGGATGGAAGGGCATAACTTACGGCGTTATAGATGATGACGAGGAAGATGAGACTCTCAAGACCTCGTGTTGTGTGATAGATACCCCCCCGCTTTTGTTTTTATTCGAGTGTGTATAGGGGAGTTTGTCTGTTTGGTACATATTGGTATGGCATAGTAAGCCTTGTGTTCTTTGTTCTCTAGCGCCTGCCTAGAATAAGGATGCGAGTTAGCATAAGCATAAAATAACATGAGGCTTGTCGATGACAATGGTATGACTGGTGCCAATTCTGAGTTGGTTGTGAAGAGAAAATCAAGTTATTATGGTCAAGTACACTTTCAGATCTATCCCTATGTTTCCATCTCTATTCACATAACCCGACAAATAATATGTAGACTTCCCCTTGGTCTTCTAGCCCAGGCGAGTACCTCTTTCGTAACTTTCCTTTGATGCTCCTTGTCAAGCATAAGCAGCCCATCCTAAATAACCACACCGTTAGCAATCTCTCTCACGTTCGACTAGAACCATGAAGCGGGGATAACTTACCACAATACAACACCGCCAAATTCCTCTCATCAGTCGCCTGATTAATCAAATCATTCACCGTAGCCATCACACTCAGCGTCTTACTCAACTTCTTCCTCACCACCTCCAACGCCCGATCCGCCTCACTAGGCTCATTGAGGTTGTTCGTCGACTTCTTATTCCCAGCCCGCTCCTCCTCTGCCTCATCCACGTCCTCTTCACCCGCCCCCACTCTCGCATTCTGCAACCTCGCCATCCTAACGGGGCTCATCGACCAGCTATAAAGCGGATCATACCTCAACACGTCCAGAATAGTCATGATACTGTACGTCTCCTCCCTCAGCGCGTCCAGCGTAAACTCGCAGCACCGCCTGAACACGCCCTCGGTTTTTGTTATGCCCATCCCATCGACGATGTCTCTGGTCAGCCGGAAGGGTACCAGTTCCGGGACCGGTAAAACGCGACCCATCTCGAAGGCGACGCCCAGGTCGATGTGTACCACCTCGCCCGTTTTGGTGTCGAGCAAAATGTTGTGGCCGTGTCGGTCGCCTAGCCCAAGGACGTGGCCGAGCATGGAGATGGCGGCCGTGGTGCGCGTGTAGGCGGTTCGCTTGGCAAACCACTCGTCCGGGTCGGGGAACCATTCCATGAAGAAGTAGCGCATCACGGGGTGGAACTTTTCGGTTACCTTGCGGTAGACGGCGACGCGGGTGTCGACGGATTTGGATTGGGCGTTCATGATTTCCTTGCGGCAGTGCGAGCCCTTGAGGTCCTTGGGGTAGTAGGTTTCGTGCGCGGGCATGAGGTACTCGTGCAGGGGGATGGTGTTGGAGACGAACTCGATGAGGCCGGAGGAGGAGGTGAGAGGGAGGACTTTGTAGGTCCGGATGCCGAGGTTGCGCTGGCGGGTGGTGCGGTGGTGCTTGAGTAGCTCCGAGACGGCGGCGAAGACTTGCTCCATGATGGCGTCCTGGCGGAGGTCGTCGTTGCCGCCCTTTACGAGCTGCTTGTATCGCTGGCCGTCGCTGCCGATGGCTGTGATGATCTTGGGCGCGGAAACGCCTGAGGCGATGGACATATGGGGTTCGAACTTGATGATCATCGGCACGTTTGAGTAGTCGGAACTCGCCAGCAAAGGCATCTGCATGGTCGGCGGTGGGATCGGGAACTTGGCAAGCGTGGCGAGGAATTGTGAGCCTGCTGATGAGTCCTTGATGGCCATCTTGTGACCTGATTTGTACCTGCTAGCATCGCGCTCCATTGCGAGCATGTGGTAGACTCTGCTTGTCGCATCAATCGCTGGCCAGATCTTGGCGGCTGATACGCCGCTCTTGCCGATGGCTTTGGCAATTCTGTCCGTCGCCTTCTGTCGGGACAAAGCAACCTCATCATCCTTGTTGATCCGTGTCCTTGCTCCCGACCAGATCTGGTACATGCCATGATAAGGGTGGTCGAGGCAGATGCTGTAGACAAGCTCTAGCAGGGTGATCTGGAAGAGCCCTTTCTGATCTTGCAGGCGCGATGATAGCTGATTGATCAAGGGTGCGAACTTCCGAGTAGGCACTTTGCCAAGGTACATCTTCACAGCCTCGTTCACCATGTCGTCCTCTGAGCGCTCTAACCACAGAGCTGTAAAACGTAGCGCATCGTTATTGTACTCATCCGATGCTGCGAGAGAGAGTAGGTAGTTCTGTAAACTCAACCTCACAAACTCAGAACGAGTCTGTTCAACCCGGCGAAGCTCCTGCTGATCGAGGTCAAGCCACTGTTTAGCCTTCGACAAGTGCATGGAATACTTGTTTTTGAGTTGCGAATCCCGGGTGCTCGCAATAAGAGCTTTCAGCTGCGTCACCTCGTCATTCTTGCCCTTTTTGAGATTCTGGAGGCGAGCAAGATCCTCAAGGCCATCTGGGTTTTGGAGCTGTTCATCACAGAACATGGCGAACTGGTGGTAAACCCGGCCAGCTTCCTTTCCTTCACTCTTGCCTTTCAGCTCCTTCAGCGCAGGTTCGAGATACTTCTTCTGAATATTGTCAGGACTCTCCAGTCGGGCAACCGACACCTGGTACCCAATCTTCGACAAGAGATCCGAACGGCTGACAGGAACGGTTTGCTTCTTTAGTGAGGAGTCTTTGTCAATATTCTGCAGCATCCTGATGGAGGAAATCATCTCGCCTTGATCCCATAGCGAGTTGGCAGCCTCCATCCGAATTGCTGCGTCGACAGCAAGCCCCATTTGTTCACTCGGCTTTATAAGATCTGTGAGTGTGGTAGACAAGTTCAAAGTTTCCTGTGTGGCACGATGGAACCGGTAGATGTCAGAAGAGACCAGCATGCCACGAATCTGCGCCAGACGAGCATCTGCAGGCGTCAACCTCGATGGCCGGAGGTTGTGGTGTTGACTCCACATGCTCAAGGTTGTCTCCCGGCACGAGAGGATCTGACTGACATCGTCGTATCGTCCACTCATCATCCACTTGGACCGCGCTTGGAAGTCATTAATGATGCCGTTGAGCTCGGAAAGATCTCCAACGTTCAGGACATCATCGAGTTCAGCCAGCGTAGCGAGAGCACCCAGCTGGTGACGCAGTGTTAATGTGTTGAGGCTTTTCCCCGTGAGATGTTTGAGAGTTCTCGTAAGACCGTCGTGAACCGCGCTTCTTACCATGTTGATGTCAGAGGCTTGATGCATACTTTGATAGGCTTTGTACACAGTTACCGCCCAGTTTTCGGTCGCAGGCGGGGCAGGAAGATTCCACATCTCTAAACGCCTTGCTGTGATGAACGTGGAATCAAGAGATCTCGAGGACCCATCCAGGCTCTGTTGCGTCTGAAGGAGAGAGTTCGACAGGCCAGCGAGACCCAAGCTGCTCAATGCCTTGATAAGCGCCTGTCCGTCTTGCTGTGAAGCTACATCCCGGCGCCTCAGATGACTGTCATATTGGGCTCCACGAAATGCTAAGCTCTTGGCTCCGTCGTTCTCGTACTCGAGACGAGCCAACACAGTCGAAAGCGAAGCGTCCTGGGCCAAGCCGTAGTAGGCATCCGGATCATCGATATTCTCAAAGATATCCAGCAAAATCTCGCTCGTGTCCCCGAGTCCCTGAATCGCGGACGAACGGCGAGACTGGCGTGTAATCTCGGTGGATGCCAACTCGGCGAACAGTAGAGCAACTTTATACATCCCGCATCGGGTAGCAGCGGCCGCGGCGGTTGAGAAGTTGACCTCGAGCCAATGCAATCGATCCACTATAGATGTCTCATTTGGATCTGCCTGTGTTCTGAGGTACAGAATTGTGTTGATCAGGAGCTTCTGGTTATCTCTGGCTGCTGGTGAAGTGGAGGCCAGCCATTCCTTCAAGGCTTCCGAAAGCTTTTGCTTCATCCCTTGGGTCTGATCTAGCTCGTATTCCAGCACATTATGGACGATGAAGGGGAATGCTTGCTCAGCAAAGCCTTTGACCTTTGTCAAAATGGGAGGCAGTACCCTAAGTGCGACGCTCCCCGGTACTGACTGGGCCAAAAGTGTCGTGAGTTGCTGTGCCCAATCCGGACTTTCCAAGAATTCCGCAGAGAATACCTCGGCCTCATTGGGGTGTTCGACACTGAAGCGATCAGACCGTGGTATTCTAAGCTCTCCCCAGTCCGATGCTCCTTGCAACGACTCTGAAAGACTCTTTTGACAGGCGGTGACCAAAGGACGATTGTTCTCATGGATGGCATCAGATACTGCTACACGGAGGGCAGCCTCAGCCAATCCAGCCCTAAAGTAGTCGCTACTTGCAGTAAGAGCTTCAATCAGGCTAAGAAGAGCCTCTTCTGACTCCATGAAATCAAAGTTTACCGGGGATTTCTTCCGATACTCCTGGAGGCGCGATTCGCGCAAGAGCTCTGGTGGTACGTCGCCTGAGGCTGCAAACGATCGACCGATAACTCGTCCGGCCCAGGCCAAGTACTCGCTGCTAAGCTTCTTGGAACTACAGCTCATCCAGACAGCAGCGCCATGAGCCAACGCCTCTTCGTCGCTTTCGATCACGTCCGAGCGAGTTGGTGGTGGAACATTGAAAGACCCACAGAGCATTGACAGAGCAACCGATCGAGCCGGCTCGTTGAGGAGCTGGTGCTTTCGACCCCAATCCTTAAGAATCTCCAAGAGCAACTTACTCTCGTGGGTGCCCTTCTCTGCGTTTCCCATGACACGGATGTTAGCAGCGGACTGGGTGATAGCCTTGAAAGCTTCCCTTTGTGTCTCATCCTTCCATGCATTGGTGTTGTAGTTGGCCAGATATTTGGAAAACCATGCGTGAAAGAGCTGCGCCTTTGATTTTGTCGCCTTGAACTGGCTCTCCTGAGTTGTACTAGATTGGCTCGACTCGAGGAATACGCGAAGATCAGCTAAGCACGAAAGAGCATAGCCAGCAAGGAAAGAAGGAAATTTGATTAAATGATCGCTTCCCCTGCTAAGGAGATACTGCGTGATTCCCAGGGCATCATCAGCGCACTCCGGATCAACCACGAAAGCCCGTAGAGAATGCAGTAGCATCTCTAGAGGGTAGCCATACAGGGCAGTGCTGCCTGCTAAGCAAATAAGCACGCGGATCTTCCGTAGCACGGAACAGGCATGCAATGGGCCTAATGCCGGGTGAATCGTGTTCAACAGTTTTCGGGCTACGAATACCACAAGAGCGGGTGTCCATATTTCGTGAAGCTCATAGTTGGTCCTCTTAACGAGGTGTAGTATCTGCCGCTGGAGGAATTTGCCCTTGAACATAGGTTGCTGGTTTGGTGGAAGTGTTGTGTTCAGGTGACCGAACGCTTTGATTTCCTCCATGATGTCCGCTGCATAGGCAAAGTTGGCATCTTTGCGGAACGAGTTCTCGATAGGATACTCTTGGTCGCATGTGTCGAGAAAGGTTGCCAGGATGTCGGCGAAGTTGAGGATTATGTTGCTGTTGTAAGGCTCCGCTCCGATGATCTTCCTCATGCGGCTTTCTCCGGTCACTTCGTTTGGGAAGCTGGAATCGTGTGCGATGCTGTATGCCATGATCTTGCTGAAGTTCTGTGTGACCAACTCTCCTATACTAAGCTTCAAAGTTTTAGCCAGCTCGCGGGCGTCCGTTTCCTGGCCCCGCATGATCAGTATACCAACAGCTTCTGACTGGCCTTTGGAAAGAAGCTCTGCCAGGTTCGAAAACCCAAATATGCTGTATGGAATCTCGTCGATGGAGTCGACCGCTAGCCAAGTATAGAGTATCTGGGGGGCAAAAAGCGTGAACAACTCTTGAGGGCTGCTGAGATTCAGACACCTCGACATCCGCTTCAAGCTACTTGTCGCATAGCTTACCGATTTTTTTTTGTTCCCAGGGGTCTCGAAAACGTGGTAAGTACACCGACGAAGCAATGTAGGCCATTTGCATGCGAGTTCCGCCAGTACAAACAGACGAAACGCGATTCCCTCCGTTCCTTCACCGGGAAGCACTTCGAGGATATCGACAATTATGTCGTCGTGAGTTTTGAGAACATAGAGCCCAAAGATTCTCGGCAAGTTAACGCCAATGAAGAACTTGACATCCATGGGCGCGTCTTTTAGGATCGTCAGAAGCGTAGATCGGGTGGAAGGGAGATCCGGAAACTGTGAGGCAAACATAGACTTGACCTCCAGCAGACGGAAGAGGAGTCTCGAAAACCAAATCTGTGCAGTAGTTGAAAGCGAATTGTTGGGCAATGCATGTTTGACGAGATGGTGGTAGATATCGCCCACCATGTTCGAGATCTCAAGCTCCTCATCGGTCCACATGGTGATGAATCCCTCTATGATATCAATCACAGTACATATGGCAGCTTCACAACAGGGATATTGGTCGATCGTCTTACCGATCCTCTCAACTATCCTTATCGCGAGATCAGCAGGTGTGACAACATCTGATGCGAACAACTCCTGCATGAAAAGCCGGCATGACAGAAGATCCTCGTCGGAGAGCTCCAAGAGGTGGTCCACGATCGGATCAGGCACCCGGCCAAGCTCACCGTCATCCGCACGGATGATCCCAAGAAGGTGTAGCCGAAGGCTGGTGTCGAGGTAAAAGGCCTCGGGAGTGTGGTTGAGTGTGATGTCCCTCCTGGGTAGAGACTTTTTCCCCGCCGTTGTACTTTTATGGGTTGCCTGGGAATCGAATTCATCGAGATCCATAGACGCTGGATCGTTATCCGTGGGAGACTCTCGCCGGGTTTTCTCCAGCAAACTGTTGGAGACTGTGGCAAAGAACCTGAGGGCATATGGTTCCTCGCGTTTAAAATGAGTTAGCTCAGCCTCACCCAGGGTAGGGATGTAGGGCGCAGAGGCTTCAAGGACAAGATTGAAGAAAACTTCATTCTGGGGAGACTCAGAAATCGCCTTCATCATGCCCTCAACGATACCAAACACGGTTATCTCCAGATCCCTCGACATGGAAGAGTTGAGACCGACGAGCTCGGGCATGACGAATGCTCCGACAATACAAGCCGAAACGACGCTAACTAGGCGATCCGTAGACACAGGGGTCGCGCTGTCGCTTCCAGGCTTGTGCCATAATTCTACCATCTGTGATAGTTCCTTAAGCTTTGGAAAGAGCAGTTCCAGAATCAGCCGCTTTGTCGAGTGGGAACTCGACAAATCAGCCGCCCGGGTTTCCTCCCTCTTTGGCTGATCAGTTGATGTTGCATTGTGCGAGTCCTCTGGGGGGGCCTCATCTTCCAAGAGCAACAGATACCGTATCATTGCATGACGCTGCTTTTGGTTTGCTCGGAACTGAGCAACGGGGCCGCCAAAGACAGCGAGAGATGCATTCATACAAAGAGCCGGCATCTCATAGCAAGCCCGCAGGAGGTTGATAAGGTCTACCGGTGCTGCATGTACGGCATGAAGTGAAGCATATGCGGGCTCTGATGGATTCCACTTCAAGAAAGCCCATCGAATAACGTGACTGGAAGTTGATTGACTGGCATTGGGGGATATGGCGTTGCGGACCCGCAGTAAGGTCAACATCAGCACAAGGGACGAGTCAACGAGCATCGCCGGTCCGCTGATATCGGCAGTCGTGATGATCTGGTTGACGTCGCCAGCTAGTTCATGGTCAGAAACTAGCTTCGCTTTCAGAATCCAGTCCAAAAGGACGCATGCAGAGCGGCTCGTAGGGGGTAAGCTCAGGGATCTGACACCAATTTGCCATGCTTGCTTCCACATGGCAGAAAGGGATGGGTCGCGAGACGTTTCGTGAGCCGCCAGGCTAGAGCACGCAACCATTGCCCACGAAGCTACCAAGCCTTGTTTCGCTGAGATGGACTGTGACAAATCCGCCAATGCCACCTTGACCTCCTCGAGAGATGGATGCTTCAACGCGGACAGGAATGGTATAAGCTGTAGAGCTGTGAGTTGTACCGCGGGATCCTGCGACATCAGCTTTTGGTGTATTCGGTTCGAGCTTCCTATCACTCGGCGCCTTTTCCGTGGTTTGTCGGGCTCATCTTCTAGGTGCTGACGATCTCGTTGAGAATTCTTTGCGTAAACTGTCTCCAAAAGGGCAATGTTCTCAAGCAAGGCCCAGTTCTGTTCCCCTGCTAGATGATATGGACGTAGACCGAATACCATAGTCGATGGGTGATCTGGGGGCAGTTGCATCGCTGAGAAGGTGACGTCCTCGAGCTGAAGGCGGGTCTTGTCATCCCGCCTAGAGTACTCGGACCATAACGAGTCGAGCAAATCTTCGGTATCTTGCAAGAGCATATCATCCGTTGCCTCCCGAAGCAAACTCTCCAAGTACAAGTGTATTCCGTATAGGGTCTTGAGCATCTCATCCCTAATGGAATTCAACATGGCGTCTCGAGATAGGGACCGAGGTTGCCAGCAGTGCGATAACACTGGGACCAGTGCCGTGGTTATCGTGTTAGCCAGGGCTATATTCTCGGTTTGTACCCGCACTAAGATGCTGTTAAGTATGGAAAAGGACTCCCTTTGCAGCTCGGCTAGCTTGATCTGACGAAGGGTGAGCACGCGAAGCACAAGTTGAGAGACCCTTTCTGCTCTCCTTAGAACTGGCGCATTTGACGCTGATGTGAGTGCCTTGACACATGTTAAGAAGTCGAGGGCCAGTTGGCCATTCACCTGACCAGTTGCGGAAAACAGTCCAACTGAGCCTGCTCTCGAGGTAGCAGGTGTTCCCGGGGCTGGGGAAGCACGGGATGAAGTGCCCAAGTCGCGTTCGGCAGCCTCTAGAAAGCGGGAGAGGGCATCCAAGCAAAAGTCAATTGAAGCCTCCCATCCTTCGCCCTTGTCTTCGCCCTTGAAAGCGGCTAGTTTTTCGACAACGACTGGGACGTTCAGAAAGGCGCTCAACGCCTTGACGTATCCCTTGAGCAGGGGCTCGAAGAAGTTGTTGTCGGAATCTAGAAGAGTTTGCGTGATATGATCGACGATGGCCCTTGCTGTTTTCCTTTTGACCTTGTAGGCACCATGTTGAACAGCTAGACGGAGTGCTTCGGCGCAGTTCTCGAGTCTTTTGACGCAGGCATTGCGTGTTTTGTCGGTTTTCAGCGCCTTTTTGCAGCTGAAGTAGGCTTCCTTTTCGATGAGGGTGCAGCTGAAGAGAGCCTCATAGACGGAATGATATGCCTTGTCATCAAAGAGTTTTTGGCTCTGACTTTCGGCCTGGGAGCCTTTTTCGTCGCCCTTGAAGTACGATATTAATGCTGAATCACGAGCCGTCAGTCTTGTGGTCAAACACGCAAAATCTGTAGTTTTCTGTATGGGCCACTCACTCCTGACAGCTTCATCCCGATTCTTCATGGTATTTCCGGTAAGAAGAACTGTGTGTTGCGTCAGGGTAACCATTCCAATGCAGTCTTGTTTGCTATTTCTCTTCGCCTACCGATGAGCTTCTTAAAGTCTACCGTCTCGGTTGCTGGCGCCATGTTGAGATCTAACCAGGCCGTCCACCATCTGGCCGGTCTCTATTACACTCTGTAGCACAGTCTTGCGCGTTGGCTCAACCCGGAGAAGATGTTATGGTCGACAGTGATCTCGCTTTCTTTCACAGGGAGGCGATGGGATGGTTGAACAAGTGCGGAAGGATGCCTGTTCGAGAAAAAAAAAGAAAGAAAGAAAAAAAAAAACCAGGAGCCGCTCAAAGCCAAACACGGCCACCGTGATGCCTAAAATCTGAACGGACAAGGCAGCCAGGGGTGGTTGTCAAGGAAACCATCTATGGGCACGACGATGCTTTTAGTCCGTCAATAACACCGTGACGGCAAAGCAAACTCAGCAATTGAGCAGAAAGGTTCTTATGTTCTGGCAAATCCAATATGTACCGAGGAGAGAAAGAAGATGGAAAAGAGAAAGTTGAAAGGTGATGAGAAGAGAGGCGAAAAAAGACAACTAGTACAAGGGTGTCGTGGCGCTATAAAATTGGATTACAGCGCTGCTGTTGCTGGTGGCTCGGAACGCATGTGGTGGGCGACAGTCGCTGTCGCGACGGGACTTTGGGTTTATTTTTTGGTGAAGACGGACGTCCAAGAAGAGATGTGGAGAGAAAGAACTTTGGAGTTCAAATCCGATACCTGATATTTTCTCAGTCTTTAATCTTACCAAGTACAAAAAGTGCATCTTGATGGCCATCAGAAGGAAGGAACTGATGCTACTGCCTGGTGAAGCTATGACCACCTCTCATCACAGCTCCTTCTCTCTGTGTTGACTTTCGACAAAACAGTCGATGCAAAAGTCTTGGCGCGCCTCAACACGCGGCAGAATCCCTCACCGCCAAACTTTTTCCAGCGTCCCGTCAGAGGCCGTCACCACTCTCCGCACCACCTTCCCGCGGGCGTCCCACTGTAGCACCCGCTGGCCGCCATTGACAGCAGCGCATTCTGCCGCGATCATTGGCCGCAATTGACGACAAGCTTCCCTTCCTCACAGTGGATGAGAGCCTTGGAGAATTCCATCCCGCTTTTGCTTGGTTCACTCTTTCTCGCTTCCTCCTCTCCAACAAGGTGAAGCGCGTCACCAGCTCGGTTGTCGCCAATTCGCAGTCTTGCTCCAACATCACGAACCACCGAAAAATCCTCCAACACGCGCCGGCTCGTGCTTGGACTAATTAGAACACGACAGGACGGACACCCACACGCAGAAACTAGCACACCCACCGAGATTCGAGATCCAAGAAGCGCATTGGATTGAGTGTGCGCATACATAACGGAAGCGCAACCACGGCCGCCGCAGTCTTTCACAAGTCTTCGAAAAATGCGCTGAGGCGGGTTGATCACCAACACCAACACCGACAGCACGCCCACTCACCCTCGATCTCTCCTCCTACCTACCCAACGACAACCATGGCCGAACTACGCAAATTCGAATCCCTCTACGCCCTCCACACCGAGCTCCAGGCTGTCAGCCAACAGCGCTATGAAGAACTCCAGACCGTCGAGCAGCTGCTCGAGCAGCACGCTGATTCCTTCAGCAAGTTCCTAGACAAGCCGGCTCGGAACCCGACCCACAGGACGGCTCTGCAGAGCGGCAAGATCAAGGTTCAGGACGAGGAATATGCTGTCACCCAGAACTTCATCAACGACGCCCTTAAGCTTGCCGATGAGCTCGATCTCGACGAAATCGAGGCCGCCCGTGTCCTCCTCGATGCCGATGCCGAGGGCGACCAGGCCAGCTTCGACCGTCCCTTGTGGGTGTGCGGCCTCCTCCGCTTCCAAAACGAGCGGAGTTACCTGCTCGACTGTATGCGCCTTTGCATCCATATAGCAAACGACGAGGATATCGACCCCTCCGTGCAGGAAGGCTTTGGCCAGGTTGTCGATGAGAGGATCTTTGGCATTCCCGCCCAGGGTAGCAAGCCCCAGGCCGGTGCCCAGAAAATCGTGCCCAAGTGCGTGGCCGGACTCCAAACCATCAGGTCGACTCTGCAAAGTATCGGGGAGAAGGTGGCAGCTCAAAATGTCCTATTTCAGCCCGACGTCTCCAAGCGGATGGACCAACAAGAACCGTCCGAGATCATGCGCCTCAAGCTAATAGAGCAGCACGAAACCCTTTCCCTCATACTGTGTGCCGCCGTCGAGAAGAAACAAGCCGAGTCCAAGGATTTCAAAGAGTTTATCCAGCTTTTGAGGAAAGTAGACAAATACGATCACCTACTAGGTAAGCCTTCCTTGATCTATCCTCTCTGGACCTTGCAAAGACTAACCTCACCCAAGTACATCTCATCCCGGTACTCGGTGCCTATATCGCAACCTTTGGTTCCAATGTGGGTGGTGGAGACGTTGAGCCGGCGCGACAACTGAACGAGTTCATCTGTGGAAGGACGGCCGAGGATGTCTGGGCGATACCGAGTCTCGGCGCTGCGGTGCGCGCATGGTGGATCGCCGAGTATAGCGGCTGGTATCACGACGATTACGCCGGCTACGAAGCGCGGGGCATCAACCTGGACAAGGAGGACGAGGAGAGGACAAAACAGTTTATGGATGCCCTAAAAGACGGCGCCTTCGACTTCCTTCTCGCCGTTGCCGCCGATTGCCATGCGCATAATCAGGACTGGCAGGACCCTACGCGCTGGGGAATGCGTCAATGGTTGCAGCGTAAGGCTTTGCCTCTGGCATCCGAAGCCCTGCCCTTCGCGCCTCATTTTCACTCCAGTCTGATGACACACCTCGAGGTGTTCATCGATGCTGCTATCTCTAATATCCCAGACGTTCTGCGTAAGTTGAGGACGGAGGAGGATGAGCAGCGCCAGTTGAGCCAAACACACGAGCAGGACCTTGATCTGGAACGCTTCCTCATGATCATTGCCTACGCCTACGATGGCCGACCGGACGCAGCCATGACTTTCTGGGAAGATCCCGAAAGCAACCTCTCCGGCTTCTTGAATTGGGCGTCCAGGAGAGCTTCCACCCCTCTGGTCAGCGCATTCTGCGAGATGCTCCAAGCTCTTTCCGGTAATGAAGAATGCGCAACAGCCGCCCACAACTTCTTGCTCGACGAAACCACTCACTCGGGGGGCAAGTTGAAACGCTCAGCCTCCTTGACTTGGAACCAAATCTTCAAGGAACTCAAGTTCTTCACGGAGAAACTCCAGACCAAGCCACTTCCAGCCCAGTCTCAACTTGTCCGTCATCATGCAAAGCCCAGCAGCGATCAGGCCGAGACTGAACCTGAATCCGCCATGATGCTGGAGTGCTACCTGCGTCTCATTGCCAAACTCGGCTATGAGAGTCCAGTCGCCAGAAGTCTTCTACTTCTCGACACAAGCGTTGAGCTGCCCGAAACTCTGATCAGGCTTGCCAGTGCCCAGATACCCGGCCGTCTCCGGGCTTGCGTTTTCAATGCCTTCCGAGCCCTTATGCGTGGCAAGACCCATCAGGAGTCGGAAATCATGTGGGACTTTATCGACCTTTGGCTAGTAGGAGGTTGGGGTCCCAAGTCGGACACACAACGAACCGTGGCAATGTTACAGCCCAGTCCTCAGGCCGTGATGGATGCAATTTTCGATGACATCAGTGATGGATTTGAGCAGCCCGTTGCCTTTATCCAGCTACTTATTTCCCTCATCCAGCCCTCGGTTGATGATGGAGAGCTTTGCGACAGGCTGCCTTTCAAGGAAACGCTTGGCACCAGTAACCGACTGTCTGGCGTTGATGTCTATGTTGACTATGTCTTTGGTCTCGTGTTGACCAAGAAGGCTATGGATATCACCGATCCTATGCAGTTGAGGATCCTACAGCTCAGCTGCCTGGAGTTTGCGCTGGCTTCTCTTGCATCGTTCAACGAGGACCTCATTGTCTTGGGCAACGAGAGCAACGTTAATGTTGATGTTGCCGTGTCTACTTCAAGTCTGGAAGCCTACGTGCGCTTGCACCCGTTTGCCCGGGTTATGGAGTGGATGTTCAATGACAAGGTTGTGAACATTCTTGTCGACATCATCAACAGGGATACGGATGTCCTTGGACAGTCATCCCACGATTCTCCTGTTGTTATGGGTGTCTTGCGAGCCGTCCAGGTCATGATTAAGGTCATTGAGCTACAGGACACTTATCTCGATCTCGTCCGTCCCCTTATCAAGAAGCAGTTTGGACAGCGAAGCCGCTCTGTCGCAAGCGGGGCTTATTCCGCTTTTGAGGATGGCATCATGAACCACCTATCTCTCGTGGAGGATCTCGGCCGCTTCACCAACCTTGGAAACCCCGACCTCACCTGGGCTTCCCTTAAGCTCTTGGAGAAGATCTCGACATCCTCCAAGATCATCTCGGCCTGGGAACCCGATGATCGTCACGCGCATCGCAACAAGGCCATTGTCCAGCTCGAGAGGGGTGGTGCAGGTGTATCGATCGCCGCATCTTTGGCCAACACCATCGCCCAGACGCTCGATCCTGTTCAGGAGGCCGAATCGCCGGATTACCGAACCAAGGTGTTTATCCTCGATTTCCTTTACAAATGCCTCAAAGCCAACCCGGACAAACCCACCATTGCTCATCTACTCCTTGGCTTCCGCTGCGAGGTCAATGGGCTTGCCATTGAACCCAATGGTGCCTTTGACATTCAGCGATCACTCTTCCACAGCCTTTTGAACGCGTTCATTGGCTTGTCAGTATACCAAGAGGAGTTGGGCATGCGAGGCTACCTAATAACTCTCAAGCGGAAGATTTTGCGCATCTTCCAGATCCTCTGGAGTTCACCCCTTTCTTCGAAGTTGGTCATGGAAGAGTTGCGAGCTACCAACTTCCTCTTCCACACCCTGCTCCAAGAGCCACAAGTCCAGCCACACCTCAGGTGGGACGGCGTAGAAGCGGTTTCTCCCGAGTTCCTGGTCACCGACGCATCACATTCTTATATCGAGTTCCTTGCGACGCGTGCCATGGCCTTTGAATACATTGCCAAGGAGCTTTGCAGTGTTTCCCAAAAGCGGATACCCACCGTCAAGCGTCAAATATTTGATGCTCTGCTGAATGGACAGATCCGGGTCGATGACGATGAGCCCATCAACATTGCTAATATCTTTGACTTTTTCGACTTCCTCAACATCGACTTTGTGGACATTCCCGCCCCGGAATTCGATATCTACAGGGACATCGACCTCACCCCATGCGTCGAGGACGACGCGATGACCGGCTCGCAATTCAATGTCCACAAAGTCCACGAGTTGGCCTTGCTCAAGCGCGCTGAGAGGCTCAACCGGGACAACCCGGAGAAGAAGGATAGCCAGGCCCTAATCACACAAGATGAGCTGGCAGCCTGGGACCGCGAGCAGAGTCTCTTGCTCGAATATGTCATCTACCGGAACCGTCAGAAGCAGTTCAGCGCCCACCGGCTTAAGGTGCTCCGGGCATGGACCAACATCCTGCTGGTCATGTTCGAGGCCAACGACTTCAAGGGCACGCCCAAGATGGCCTTCCTCCTGCAAGCGCTGCAAGCCATTCTCCCCAGCCTGGAAGCCTTCAGCACGCTCAGCCCCGCCGAGGCCTTTGAGCTCGCTCGCGTGGCCAAGGTGCTGCTCTTCAAGCTCGACCTCTCGGACAACGACGACGGCGCCACTGACAAGGACATCGGCAACCTCATCAGCGACAAGCTCTTCCAGCTGTTCCAAGTCTGCCTCACCTCCATCGCCAGCTGGGTCGGCAGTGCCGACTTGCGCGCCCTCTACTATTCCATCTGCTACCGGTACCTCACCTCGGTAGTCGACAAGACCACTGACCACACCGGCACCACCACCAGCAATGCGCTCGCCACCGCCCGCTCCCGCGCCATCAAGGCCATCCAAGCCTACGGCGATCGTCTCCTCAACGTCATCTGCGACGACGCCTATGGCTCCGACTCGACGTGCCAAACCGCCGCTATGATTCTCTTGGGAGCCCTCGTCCACCTTGACCACACCACCACGGCCTCCGGTCTCCAGCACACCAACAACCTCGACGGCTCCTTCGTCATCAACACCCTGAACCGTCTCAACTTCATCGGCGTCCTCGTCGACTCTCTCAAGACCATTCTCCAAGACTGGTCCGCCGCCACCACCACCACCACCACCTCTTCCACCTCTTCCCCATGGCAACCCGCCGACCAACAACCACTATCCCAACAACTAACCCTTCCCCAATCATCCGCCACAGACAGCCAATATCTCCTATCCAAACTCTCCCTCCTCCTCGCCCTCTGCCGCTCTAAGCTCGGCTCCAAATTCGTCCTGCAATCGAACCTCTTCCGCGCCTTGGAGGTCTCCGGCGCCTTCTCCACCGACCCGGAACTTCTCGTCCGGCAGCAGCAACAACAACAACAACAAACTTCTTCCACGGGCTCCACGACCTATATCCGCGCTTTGGAAAGGCACTATACACTTTTGGTGTATCTAGCCAGAATCGTCGCAGCGGCCGTAATGGCCGGCAAGAAGCGCGGGAGCCATAATGCACTACAGGGACGCAAGTTCTTGCAGGGGGCTAGGGGGTTAGTGGTTCAGGTTTTGAAGAGGAGTGTGGGGATTGGTGGTGGTGCCAGTGGTGGTTCAGGAAACCTTGGTGTTTCTATGAGGGCGGTAAATGGAAGTGCGTACAGTGGTGCGTACGGCAGCACTGCTGCGGATAGGGATAGCCAGGTACAGTTGGAGTTGGAAGAACGCGTGGATGAGCTGGCGGAGGCGTTTATGCTTTTGATTAACGCTACGGGGTTTTTGGAGGTGAGTCTTTTCCCTAACCCTGGCCTATTCCTCTGCATGAGGAGGTGACGAAGAGATAACTTGTGCTAACGGATGATAAACGAACAGTTCGAGGAAGAGCAAATGCCTGCTGAGAAGCCGAAGGGTGATTTACTATTTCATTAGAGGGT
The DNA here is from genome assembly GCA_009806085.1 of Neurospora cerealis. Classification (NCBI taxonomy): domain Eukaryota; kingdom Fungi; phylum Ascomycota; class Sordariomycetes; order Sordariales; family Sordariaceae; genus Neurospora; species Neurospora cerealis. The sequence goes on along the minus strand of RAOY01000003.1, from coordinate 2,361,220 downwards.
CATCGGCAACCAATGAGCAAAAGAGTTATGTGCTGGCATAAGAGACTGGGAGTTGTTGAGATGGAAGGCAGTATGCTGAGAGAAGGGTGGTGTGAGTGAGAGAGGAAGAGGTCGAAGATGAGGCAGAAGAAGAAGAGAAAGAGGAGAAAAGAGATGGCCTCATAGCATCGAGGAAAAGGAAGGGGGGATGGGAGTTTTGTGTACTGTTATTCTGTTGGTGTCTTTTGCAGGTTTACATCATTTGGCAGCAAGAAATTGTTCTTCGGTTCTCAATTTTCGGGGTTCGGTTTGGCAAGCATTTCGGTGTTGAGTCTGAATTGGATCTCAAGTTGGTGAAGAGCCGCGAAGATCGACCTTTTGATGTTGAAGTTAGATTGCTGTTAGCGTTAAACGCCTGATAGAGCCGAGATGCTTAACGCGAACTTGCGCGCCGTTAACAGAGAAGACGCGTCCCACTTTCCCCGCGATAAATGGATTGCGCTCACAAGTGCCGTACAGTTATCGCCGTTGCCGCTGACACGGTGCCGGAGCTCCTTCCCCCACCTGGAATTGTAATGGATTGTTAACTCCGTCATCTCGACTTGAACTTCTTCCCATGCACCATCTCATCTCTTGAGGTAAATAAAGCCCACTCATCCCTTGTTGACAACATTAATCGCTTTGCAGTTCGCGCATCCTGCAAACATTGACAGCAGATCAACTATATAAGCCTGCCGCGCAGGCGAGAGAAGACGTTTGTTGAAACGACTTGTCCATCGATGCCTTCGAACAGCACTGCCAATCCGTCCGAGTTGCCTCGTGACAACATTACCACGAGCCATCTTCATCAACATACGCCATCATCACCACCGCACGCTACCCCGACCAAGCGCCGCTTCGACGACTTGAACCCGAACGATAAAAGCGCCCAGCAGTCGCATCTTCACGCCGCCGCATCATCCAGCACCAACACTGCTCCCCCAGAACCCAACAAGCGCTCCCGCTCCGAATTATTCGCAGCTTCTACCGCCACCCACCCGACAACAGCCATCGCCACAACTCCCACCATGTCCGCCAAACTCAAGGGCAAACGCCCCGCCTCCGGCCCGCCAGAGGTAATCGACCTCACCCAAGGAAGTAACAACTCCGCGGGGAGTTCGCCTGTTCCCACCTCTTCTCATTCGCACATCAGAGGGCCACCACTATCTTCCTCGCGCAACATAGGCCGTACGTCAACAGCGCCGCTCAACCCCAAGGGCGGCGGCATGACCACCGGCAAAACACCAGGGGGCACGAACTACCTCCAAACACACATTGGCGCCCGCCGCCTCGTCGTCAAGAACCTCCGCCCTGTCGCCACCCAGACTCAGACCGAAGAAGCGCACTATGCACGCATTCGTGGTGATTTGGATGCGGCGCTTAAAGCTGTATTTAGCGGGTACGGTGCCGGTGCTGGTGCTGGTGCTGCTCCTGCTCTTGGAGGCCACAGTCCTAGCCCCGGGCCAGGTCTGGGTCAAGGTCAGGGCCGTAGCGGAGTGGGCTGTAACACCACTACGGGCGGTCAACCGATGGAGAAACTATACCGTGGGGTGGAAGATATTTGTCGCCGAGGCAAGAAAGAGTCTGGGGAGTTGTACGAGTGGTTGAAAGAGCGGTGCAAGGGGTGGTTGAATAGTGACGAGGTGCTGAAGTCGCTCTTGGCGGCTGCTCCATCTATAGCTACAGACATGGGAGGGGAAGAGGATGTGATCCTGCTCAGGGCGGTGCTGGCCGCTTGGAAGAGGTGGATTGCGCAGCTTTTGGTGATCAGGTGGATCTTCAGCTACTTGGATAGGAGTTATCTACTTCCTGGTGGTGGTGGGACTACTGCGGAAGGGAAGGGCAAGAGTGCTAGTGGTGGGAAGAGGGAAGGGCCAACGAGCGTCAATGATATGGGTATCAGTGCATTCCGGAGCGCCATGTATAGCTCGAGGAGCAGGAACGGCGCTAATATGCTGACCATCGGCGCGCGGGTGGTCAATGCTGTGTGCGTGTTGGTCATGTTTGATCGGCTCGATGACAACAGGTTCGATTCGCAGCTGTTGAGGGAGTCGGTGGCGATGTTGAGGCTCTGGGGGGTGTATGGAAAGGAGTTGGAGCCCAAGTTCATCAACGAGTCGAGAGAGTACGTGAGGGGGTTCGCGGAAGAGCGCAGCGAGTCGTGCGGGCTCAAGGAGTACATTGTCGCTTGCGAGCGATTGCTCAACAGGGAAAGCGAGCGATGCGATGCGTACAACTTTGACAGCACGACCAAGCGCCAGCTTAAGGACGACGCGCACCAGATTCTTATCTTCAACTATGCGGAGAAGCTGCTGGACAGCGGCAGCGTCGCAAAGTTGCTGGACGCAAACGACCTCGATTCCATGAAGGCCCTGTACGAGCTGCTCAAGTTGTCAGGTATTCGGAAGAGGCTGAAGGGACCGTGGGAGCAGTACATCAGAAAGACGGGCGCGGCCATTGTCAGCGATACGGCTAGGGGCGACGAAATGATCATTCGTATGCTGCAGCTGCGCCGCGCGCTAGACGTAATGATTCGTGACGCGTTCGGCAGAGACGAGGATTTCACATCCGGGTTACGCGACGCTTTCGGGTTCTTCATCAACGACAAGTCGGTGTCCTCGTCGTGGAATACGGGCACCTCGAAGGTGGGCGAGATGATCGCCAAGCACATCGACATGTTGCTACGCGGTGGTCTCAAGACGTTGCCCAAGGCACTGTTGTCCGATGTCAAGGACAGGCAGGATGCCGAAAGGAGTGGCATTGCTAGTACGGCAGATGAAGATGCTGAGCTAGATAGACAACTGGACCACAGCCTGGAGCTGTTCCGGTTCATCCAGGGCAAGGACATCTTCGAGGCGTTCTACAAGAAGGACCTGGCGCGCAGGTTACTCATGGGCCGCAGCGCTAGCCGCGACGCCGAAAGGAACATGCTGGCCAAGCTGAAGAACGAGTGCGGTTCTAGTTTCACCCACAATCTGGAGATCATGTTCAAGGACCAGGAGCTGGCCAAGGACGAAATCGCCTCTTACAAGACCTGGCTAGCCGGCAGGGGCGAGGACTCGCCCGTGGCCAATTCGGAGCTCGACTTGAGCGTTAACGTCCTCTCGGCCGCTGCCTGGCCCACCTACCCCGATGTTCGCGTCCTGTTGCCGCAAAATGTGCTGGATCACATCACCACTTTCGACACGTACTACAAATCCAAGCACACCGGCCGCCGACTAACATGGAAGCACAACCTCGCGCACTGCGTCGTGAAAGCGCGCTTCGACCGTGGGCCAAAAGAACTGCTCGTCTCCGCCTTCCAAGCCATCGTCCTCGTCCTCTTCAACGAAGCCGAAGAAAAGTCTCCCGACGGGATCCTCTCCTACGACCAACTCGCCTCCGCAACCGGGATGCCCGACCCCGAGCTCCAACGGACCTTGCAATCCCTAGCCTGCGGCAAGACCCGCGTCCTCAACAAGCACCCCAAGGGCCGCGAGGTCAACAAGACCGACACTTTTAGTGTTAACAGGTCCTTCACCGACCCCAAGTTCAGGGTCAAGATCAACCAGATCCAACTCAAGGAGACCAAGGAAGAAAACAAGGAGACGCACGAACGCGTCGCGCAGGACAGACAGTTCGAGACGCAGGCGGCGATTGTGCGCATCATGAAGAGCAGGAAGAAGATGGCGCATGCGCAGCTGGTGGCCGAGGTGATTAATCAGACGAAGCAGAGGGGGGCGGTGGATGCGGCGGATATTAAGGCTAATATTGAGAAGTATGTGCACTTCCTCTTCCTACCTCTGATACTGATGATTTTTTTGGGAGAAATATGCTGACCAGCTCGTGATAACAGGCTAATTGAAAAGGATTATATCGAAAGGGAAGGAGGGAATTATGTTTACCTTGCTTAGATGGTGGTTGTGTGGGTTCGGTTGGGTTGTTGTTGGCCAGATGGGAGAAGATGGCATGGCATAGCTGCATGGATTGACTGGGAGAAAAGAGCGTCAACGAGTTTGAAGCGTTTTGGGAAGGTAAACTCGTTTTTGTAAGTTTGTTGTGTGATTAACGAACGGCTTTTTTTTGGTATCGTGGGATTCGAAAGGGACGCATACTTGACGAATAGGTGTTTTTTTATGAATGAAATGGAAATGATTCAACAATCACTACCTGCGGTCTGAACGGCGTTTTTCTAGCCCAGACGACTGAGACGAGTACCATGTTTTGACTAAAGGTGTATATACTCACTCAACATGTGATTGACAGCATCACCAAGGGCCACCAACAACAATGGCATTTATCTCAACATTATCAGTCCAACCCAGGGTACAAGGGACATATTCGGTACACAAAGGAGGGATCCCATATGTACCTCCGACCGAGTACCTACCTCCACCTACCTGATCTCGAACCATCTCACCTATTCTTAACCCGTTCACTTGCCCGTCCAATGCCCGGCCGGTCTCAGACACGCATACGAACTGGGCGTTATGTTATACGATACGTTATGTACTTGAGAGGTAACCGACAGGCCCGTAACTCCGGTTGAATTCGGGCGCTGACATGATGAATGCATGACAAGTCTCGGTTAGTGACGTTGTGATGTTCAGCCAAGTAGGGCACCGGCACAGACACGCGAAAACCATGCATGACGGTAGCTAGGTCCGTAGACGGGAAGGGGATCTGATCTAGGCAATCAATTTGGATTTAACTTGGCAGCCCATCTAGCCCGCAGAGAACTGAGCTCCCCCATTACAATGTCCGCCAATGCCTTACCTCAATGCCGAACGAACGTGGCCCCGTGGTACACCCGAAGGCGTGGTGGTGTCTCCGGGGTAGCGCAAACATTGGGGGACACCCTGACGAGGTTGTGACAATAAAAACCGAACGCTTTGTATGGCGGTTGGGTAATAGTATGTCCTGTTTATTATTGTCACAGCTTCGCCTGACAAGGACAATCTGACGGGCGGGCGACACAATTGCGAGATTGCGAGACTGGGAATCTCTCGCGCCAAGGTCTACCACGCTGGCTCGCTGGATGCGTGGATGGATGGGCTGAGAGAGGATCATTTGTGCTGATCCCCCGGAACCAGCCGGATCTGCAACAATGGGGGACGGGGGGAGGCTCGGGGAAGGGAAAGTCTAGACTCTTTTTTCTTTGTCTATTTTGTTTCTTTCTACCTCTTGCGAAAAAATGGTTTTCTTGTCTTCCAGACTTGTAACTTCGGGTTCCTGTCCTCCTGTCGATGAGCTTGAGCCCGACAGTACTATTCGGCTGTCAAGCTCGGGATGTTGAAAGGGACAAGGAAGCCGTGGCTTGTCAAAATCAGATGTCCTGTCGCACCAACAACGTTGTGCAAGCAGGACTCGAACTTGAGAACACCCGAACGTGGCCGAGGACGCGCAAGGTAGAGGTACACAGCAGAGAGAGACTCGGAGGGACTAGAAGGACTGAATGGAAGCTTGAAGACATTCCCAAACCCTCTCTCTCACTTTTGCTTCCCCTCCGGAGTCTGGATCGTTTCGCTGTGGGCATCCGCCGCGGTGCAATTGCGAAGAGTCCGAGGCCAATGAAGAGGGTTGTGCAATGATCGGGATCGCTTACAAAGAGAACGAAGTCGCTTCCTATTGACCCCTGCCCCTGGTTATAGTGGGGCCTTTTATCGATTTGTTTACGGGACCACACTCTCACTCACTCACTCGCTCGGCAGCAGGTGCTGAAGAAAAGTGAAAATCTCGCTTATGTACAACATCGTACGCTTTTGGGTTCGCGGTCGTCAATAGGTGGTAGCCTTTTTCTTTTTTGCCCTCAACCACCGATCTGGAAGTTAACATGGATGGCCCAATTTGTACCTGCGTCTGATCCAATTTGGGTTCATCATCCAGTGATGCGATGCCGAATTTGGCCGGCCATGCCATGTACTCGATGCGTGCTTGTCAACTTTCCTACCACTTTCACGCACATTGAACGGGCCGTCGTCCGTCTTTGGCTTTGGCTTTCATCGAATGGGACGACAAGTTGTGGCCAAGACAACTGAACTTGTTCTCAACCTTTCTTTCGTACGTTACTACTCCCGTCGTTTGCGCTCATCTGGAGGCTGAAAGAGAGCCACTGCAACGCCACAGACCACCACAATCACCACCCATCTCCGAGTCGTCATCAACCTTTACGACCTCTTATTCTCTTTGGCAAATTCGATTGGTCCACTGTGTCTGTCCAATGAGGGCCATGGAAGACTGATGGAAGAAATAAAATACACAAAGTCGGCTTCATGCACCGAGCCAATGCGCGGCCAGTAGCAGCAGCAGCAGCAGCGAAAAAAGATGCGCAAGACAGGTCCCCTGCATTTTACAGCATGTAGTGTACGTACCTTATAAAATGCGCCATTCAATAATATGCTTCTCGCCTACCCACCTGCTTGCCTTTCTCGTCCACACCCGTGCAACCAAGCCAACACTCCAAGCTCCCGTTGGTGATGGCCTCTTTCAGGACCCCTGTCGACCGTCGTCGTCGTCGTCTATCGAACGGTCATCCACGTCCCTACTCCACTCCGCATGCATCCCAATGTACGAGAGAGAGACAGAGAAAGAGAGTTTCCACTCTGCTTATCTCAACGTCGAGGTCCTCGAGGACAACACCATCGAGGCCATCACCGGTCTCATCATCCACCATGGTCGGCTCACCCAACATCTTCGAAGAAACAAGTGAAGAGAGAAGGCTATCGAAGCTCGAGGACGGCACAGAGAGACACAACAGGACAGCCACAAAAGCCTCAAAAACACCACCATCAGCAAAGAAGCATGGGGGTAGCCTCTTTACCCCTGACCCAGCTCTCCCAAACCGGTCGTTAGCTAGCAGCTTACGCACAGCACTAGTGCCAGCACGGCCACCACGGGCACAACCCAAATGGGAACATTGGGACTTGTCCAGCTTCCTTTTTTTTTGTTTCCTCTTCCAACCTTCTCAGCCCTCTTTTCTTCGAGCCATTCCTCTTTTCTCTTCTCCGGTCTCTCTTTCAACGTGGTGGAGTGCATGGTTCTGCCCTGCTTAACACCATTCATCTCCGCAGCCGAGCCAACCATCAGGACGAACCACGATCCCCCCCCATGTCTCCTTGCTAGTGTCCGCGCTCGCCCCCAGCTTCCATTCTGGCCAGAACACCCGCAGACCTTTTTCGGCACGGCTTCTGCACGGCTTCTGCAACCATCGACCGGCATTGCATCTCAAATTCATAGGTCACCCCCCGGTCCTTCGTCTCATTGGTGTCCCATTGTTCTGTCCCTCGTCTTATATTTACCCGCCTACCCATATCGGACGATTTTCCTGATCCCACCCTTAGGCCTTTCTTAAAAAGAGCTACTCCTACCACGGGACGCCGCCTTTGGACTGGACCAGACAAATGCCAACATTGACTTGTTAGCTCCCCCTCCTCGCCCCCGTCCCGCCTTGTTGGGCCGCCGCCATTTATCAGTCATCACTCCCCGGTCCCCCTACCTCTCCGTCGAAGGAACTGGGCCGCTGCAGTGATATAAAGACGAGAAAGGAATCCCCACTTGCGCTTCGCTTGCTCGCTCGCTGCTGTCATCGCTTAACCCCCCGTCCTGGTCATCAACAAAGGCAAGGGAAATCGACAGACCTACCGAGCACCGACCTAACCATACCGAGGCACACACACCGAACCGATCTGCCTGTCTGACCCGGCCGATCGGGCATTTTTTAGTCCTTCGTTTTACACTACCTAGAACTCGAGACCTGTGTTCCACAGAGTGATGTACCACCAACTGCTACGACACTCTGTTACAGCCGTGACATGATGATGTACTTGTTTACCACCCCTTTTTCACGGAAGACCCAATGGGTTGTCGTCAGCCTAGTCGTCCTGCTTTGCCTTGTTAGCCAGGTAACCGCACGAGCACTGGCCATCGAAATCAAGGATGACTTGAGCACCTCAATCGATTTTAATGCCCCATTGGATATCGACACCTCAGAACCACCAACCATTGATGAAGGAGAATGGATCTTGCTATCACCGGAGCAGGCGGAGTTGAAGCATGGGCCAGGGTTGAGGAAGCGTGAGGAAAGGGAGACCGTCGTGGCATCCGGCTCCGTGACAACCACCTTCCAAATCGCCGTCTCCACCGTCACCGAGAAACCCACCACCACTTCAACCACCACTACCGTCCCGGCCGAGACCGCCGCCGTATCGAGCTCCCTACCCAAATTTTTCGACGGCAGTTTATCCGCCAACTTTGTTCCCAACAGCAACTGCCCGGCCTTTCTCAACTCCTTTCTTAACAACCAGACTTTCAACCAGTGTTATCCTATCTCGTTGCTGATGCAGGTTTGTCTTCCTCCTTCCTCCCATCTCCCCGTCTTCCCCTTTCCCCTTCTCCCCTTCCCTCATTTACCAATGACTAACATTTCCGCCAGGGCTCCCAATCCTTCTTCCAAGCCCAACGCTCCCTCGTCTCCCTAACCCGCGTCCTCGACGCCTCCTGCTCTCCCAACGTCACCTTCTGCGCCTCCTACCTCTCCTCGCTCGCCTCCTCCTTGGTATCAGACGAAAACTGCGGCACCGAGTACAGAGCCGGGCACACCGTCGTCCGCGACGCTTACGTCGCCATGATCGCCTACGCCCCCGTCTATTCGGCAACCTGTCTCAAGGACACCACCACCACTAGCACTGAAGTGGGGGGGTACTGTTACGCAAACGCAGTCATGAACTTCACCAACCCCAGCTCCGTCTACGTCTACCACCTGGCTCTCAATGTGAGCTTACCAGGGTCAACGGTGCCGAGTTGTGGCGGGTGTTTGAGGGAGACGATGCAGGTTTATCATGCGGCTGCTGCGGACCGCAAGCAACCCGTGGCGGGAGTGTATGTGAAGGCGGCGAAGACGGTGAATGTGGTTTGTGGAGTGGGGTTTGTTAATGAGACGTTGCCGGACGAGATGGTGTCGTCGACTTCGGCGGCGGTTGTTGGGATAAAGGGGTTGGGTATGACGGCCCCTTTCATAACGACGGTGGTAGCGGCGGTGGTGTGGCTCATATGAGAATGATGAGTGGGGGGAGGCTCGGACGGTTCCAAAAGGTTGGGACGGCGTCGCTGCTGACTGCTTGGCTGGAATGAAACCGAACAAAACACTTAATGGCTTTTTGTCTAATGATAATTAAGGGTACATAAAAGGAGGGAGGGAGGCATAGCCTGGATATGGACGGGATGGGACGGAGGGGGTTCGGATCAGGAGCTATAAGCTAGCTACCAGCTGGCTACAACCGCGCTACAGCAACGCCACAGCAAAGCAAGCGACGGAGTTAGATGGATTGACATTGATGGGCAAAACGACCTGGGTTTTCGGTGGCGGGGTTTTGGAAATTCTCGGTTTTGGTTCTTGGATATACTTTAACGACCTTGGAGACGGCGCTTGATAGATACCCCTTTTCTTTTCTTTCTATGGATATTTTTTTTTGCGTGCGGAGACAAAAGAGGTCTTTTGCAGGCGAACATATGGCAGACAAGAACAAATTAGTTAAAGAACTTGACAACACACTGATCCTACCTACAGATTGCAATCTTTTATATTCTCATCATTTGCTTGTAGTGCCTCCCGTCGTAAGAAAATCGTGGAATTGGGGATTGGGTGTGTGTTTGTGTGTTTGTGTTTTATTTTTCGTCTACTTCGGAAGCCTCCCGAAGGGCATGAGACGTAAGGGTCCTCTCGGTGTCCGTTGTATGTCGCCTGAATGACCACAACGAGAAGTACTGACCACTATACTACAATCCCGGAGTTGGGGATCGGACAAGGAGATTGCAACTTTTACGTGAAAATTGTCTGGGGCGTTCTATGAGATGATGGCTATCTGAAAGCCGAATACCTTGCGGAATGAGAGCCAATTACGGTGTAAAACTGTTTACACCTGTTCACTAACAGAGTGAACGCTCAACTGAGAGGTAGGTAGACGAAGAAACACTAACCTCTTCGCCGAGAACGTGCTTACCATCACCAACGAGCGGAAAGACTTCTTCACCGCTTGAATTCAGACCCTCCATCTAGATTTCCCCGTATCCGTGTCAATCCAACTATTGAATTGATATCGAATATGTTCTACTCATGATGGCATAGGTATAGATAGTATGTATCAAAGAGTACATCGATATTCCCCCGTTCTAACCACAACCACAACACATCCATCGCCACATCGCCACGAGTAACTCTAACGAATGGCAAGCATGTGTCTCTCTAGCTTATATTCCCTTGTCAAACGGTGTCCAAGGTCTCCACTTTGTCATCCGTCTCTTTCTTGTCTTTCCCTGTGCCTTTTGCACCGGTTTGCATCCGCCTGTACGGTCCGGTCCGGTCCGGTCCGGTCCGGCTGCCTGCCTGCCTGTCTGCCTTTTTGGTTGCTTTTCTTGAAGAGCAAAACAATAACAATACCATGGTGAACCAACCGCAAGTGATTGAAACAATGCCATGCCACTAGGAATTATATGAGGTAGATAAAATCCAAACGCCGTTACGCCTTTGCACCCGCTCCGCACTCCGGTTCAAGAACGCCATTTCAAGAACGAACCGTTGCCGATTGATGCTTTTTCCATTTCCGTTTCCATTTTGTTTTTGGGACCTAACGCCTAATGAAAGAAATGAAAGAGAAAAAGAGAAAGAAAACAGGAAAAAGTGGTAAAGAGAGGGCTCTGTATGAGCCTGAAGTAAGCAAATAAGCAGCTGCAACTCTGCAGCCTGCGTGCGAGCCTTCCTCAAAGGTAGGTGTGTGCTGGGGCTGTAGGATGTATCTGACGAACGTTGGTGTGTGAATCCAGCACCATCACCACCACTTACCACCACCCCTATGGTCACGTAATGCAGTATTCCTTTCTCTACCAATAGAAAATTCCTCCAACGATCAAGAAGGGGGCAGGTGCGTATATGTCCTTGACTAAAAGCCAGCCAGCTATACTGGTACCCCTTGTCCACCAATCATAGCAAATGGCCTGCCGCTTATATGTTGGTGACTGTCGATTTGTTCATACCATCGGCCCATCCATCCATCACCCAGTCCGTCACCGATCTAAGCCTGGTATAAGATAGAATATGTTGCTGATGGAAGCTGAAAACTGTATGAAAGCAATAACAAGACCCCATGCCCGTCGGTCTGTCCGGTTTCCCCCGGGCATTATACGTGCTGACCTGAAAGGAAGAATGATGAATCAGAAAACCACCAACCGTTCGGACCGTGTACCGACCGATTTTGAGTATATGACCAACCAACCAACCAACCGTCCTCCCAACCAACCAACCAACCAACATGAACCGGATAAGCGAGTAACCGCCAAACCAACTACTGTTTCTAATGCCAACCAACCAACAATGTTTTCGGGGCGGTTGGGCGGTGGCCTTTCATGCAAACCACCGATAAAAAACCATTCAAGCATTTTCCTTTAACTTTGCCTCGTCTTTCCATAAGTTGTTCTCAATAACCCTTAACTCTTTTGAACGCATCCAGAAAAGAAAAAGAAGAAAAAAAAAGAAAGAAAAAAAGCTTATAAAAGCCGCAGCTAACGACTGACGGGCTCCTGTTGTGGCCTCTGCTTATTACTCTGCTCATCACGATCAACATCCATCCCACCGCTCTCATCAGAAACCGCGGGTGATGCCTCCGAGGTATGATGGGCCTTGGTCCCGTTTACCCCGTTCATCTTGCTGGTCCCAACAGCCGCTCCCTGGACCGCAACGCTCACCCGACGCTCGGCCTCCTCGTCCTCCAGCCTCTGCGCTTCTTCGTTCTCCCTCATTAAGGCCTCCTCTTGCTCGCGCATTGACCGCTCCTCTTCTGTGAGCGGGGTATCCGTCGGCGGCGGCGGAGGGGGCGGAGGGCTGGGGATCGACTCTTCGGCTATCGAGTCCTCCTTGATTCGCTTCGGTGAAGGTATCGGTTCGGATGTCGGTGCCAGAACCTCCTGGTCTTCCGCACGCTTCCTCTTGCGGTCTGGGCTGGAGGTGGCAGGGGTATTGTCACCCTCGTCCTCCACGTCTGTAAGGACGATATCGCCATCGGCGTCGGGCTTCTGGTCCTTGACGGGGGCACTGCTGGCGCCGTTAAGGCCAAGTGATGACCTAGGTTCCATTACTGAACCGCCGTTATTAGGCGAGGGGGCGCCGGAAGATGATGACCCGGCTTTCTGTGCAGTGCGCTGCTCGTTTTCCCTGTGCTTGACCACAGCACGATCAAAGAAGTCCTTAACATACTTCTTGATCTTCCTCACCTGGTTGGAGGAAATGGTCGTGGGGTCATCGACACGGTGGTGCTTGTAGTCGGAAGCAACCAGTTTCTTGTTGATCTCACGGCCGAACCGCTTAAGGTCTTCCTTGGGAAGTCTTCGGTGAAACTTGTCCATAACATATTTCACATGGGGAAAGAGCTGAAAGGCACCTTGGTCAGCATCAACGCAAGAGGAAGGGGGATTGGTTTCCGGGACTGGGCATACCGTGTTCTCGTAGATCTTCATCTGTTTCTCGATCGGAAGAGACCTCCACTTCTCCTTCTTACCAGTGTCTGGCACGGGTGTACTGGACTTGGGGGTTTGGTTCGCAGAATGGCGGGGCGTTGGCTCCTTGGTCAAACTGTCGATGATATCCTGGAGAGCCTTTTGGTTTTGTTCCACCTTGGCAGAGGCCTTGGGCACGTCGACAGCAGGCGTTGTGGGCCGCTGCCACTGGGTATGGCCGCTCTTATCGTAGAAATAGTATTTGCCTGTGCTGTCAGTGGTAACAAACCATCCTGCAGGAAGATTCGTTGGAAGCTTCCGTGGTCTCTGGTTGTTGAAGTAGTTCATGTTACGTTGGGGGATGTTGCTGCGGGGACCAGTGGGCACAACCATGTTCTCGAACGGATTGACGGGTCTCGAGGGATGCTCCTCATGATTGACGTTGCGGCGGTCATCCTCAAACGAGTTTGTGGTTACGGGAGCGGAGGGGTCGAGCTTCTTGCGCGGGATGCGATAGGCTGTCTCCAATTTGCTCCATTCCTGAAGCAATCTTTTGGACTGCGACGCGACATCCTCATGGTCGGAATGGGTGAGGGGCTCGACGGCGGCTTCGATGTTGGAGTCGGTAATCTTGTTCTTGGTGATGCGGGGGAGTTGATACAGGATATCGAGGATTTGCAGTACGACATTGGTGTCTTCCTTAAAGGTGTTGAGGGTTGTCTTCAGAATCTGGTATCCGTGCATCTTAACCACGCGATTGCGGACATGGTCATCGTCCGCGTTCTGAAGACGGCCGAGCAGCTTGACGGCAATCCATTTCTCCTTGCACTGCATGAGCGTGGCCATGACCTTGGTGACGCCCTCTTCATCGAGGCCACGAGGCTCAAAGCGGTTGATGTACTCTTCATCGTCCTCGGTAGCCTTCTTCTTGCGGGGCTTCTTGGTGGTGGCAGCCACCGCCGTGTCCCAGCTGTCTCCATCTTCGATACCGAGCGCCTCGATGGTGGCAGGAGGCAGTTTGGTCGCACGCTCTGTTTGCGTTTTGCCGCCAATGAAGCCTGTGCAGTTTGGTTCACCGCAGTAGCAGGGCTGCGGGTCGGCGCCGTAGCGGTCCACATTGTAGTTGAACACCAGTTCCTCACCGGCCTTGATTGCGCGCCCGGCAAAAATGCCCATGCGCAGCTTGTCCCCAACCACCCACTTGTCGACATAGCAGTTGGGATTGCACGAATGGTTGCAAAACCTGCCGAGGTTGCCCTTCTTAGTGGCATCCACGAACTCGGATTTGGTTAGTGACATGAAGTAGAAGTGCTTGATGCCCTCCTTGTCGTATTTGATCATGCGGCTGCGAAATGTCGGCTCGTTGATCACCTCGCCAATGTACTCGAAAATGAAGTCGTTAACTTGCAAATCCGTGTTTGCCCTGAGGCCGAACCCCTTCTTTTCCGTCTTGATGACTGACACGTCGGCATACTGTTTTCGTTGAAAGCGCTGATTCTGGCATCCGGTACCACAGTTGCAATCGCCGTCAACGCACTCCATTTTGGTGGCCCGATTGATACAGTCTGAATCTTCCCCGCAAGCATGGTTCATATCACCGCCTATACGATGAGCCAGGTGTCAGTATTCGGTCAGGGGCTGACGGCGGGCGGGCGGGAGGCGGACACGACGCTAGCGGCCAGGGGAAGCTGTAGATATTTTCACTTACGCCATTCTTCCGCACAGTCACAATCCAACGCGTCGTGCTCGGATGCACCCATATTCTTTGAGCCGTAGAGACAGTCATGAATGACCTGGAAATGTGTGCATGCCTCTTCCCTCACGTCGGGGAGATGGTTGAAGAGCACCGGTTCCCTCTTCATGTTCTTCTGAGACGCCTTTCGCGAAGGCTTCTGTGTCGGGGCATTTTCGGTGGGAGTTGCCGTGCTCTCACTCGCGGCCTTGTGTTCGTCGGGCGACATGCTTGGGGGTCTCGAGTTTCCAGTCTGGGAACCGTTTGGCGTGGCCGCATTGCTGGCGTTGCTGGCGCCATCCCGTTTTAGCTTGGAGCCGTTCATCTTGGAGTGCTCCTCCGACTTTGATCCCTTCGTCGAGTCCGGTGTGTGACGGCCGTCCTCCATGGTGGATGCAGCACCTGGGGTCGCCCTGCGCGCGCCCGAATAAGGGACTGTGAGTAGTGGTTCGGTGTGTCCGTGTGTCGAGGGCACTTAGGGCACGTTTGCTGTACGAAGTTGGCAGTCGAGGAAGAAACGTGTTGCCGGGGCTAAGAAGGTGCAGATCGAGAAGGCAACCTAGAGAAAAGGAGACGGTCGGCGGAGTCGGTAGGCTTAGGCGCAAAGGTCATGAGAAAGTGAGAGTGGAGCGAGCGACGGCTGAAAGAAGGTGACGTCTCGGTTGCTAGAGAGGTGAAGCGGCGGTAGAATGATGCACGTCGATGTGGCCGAAAGCGTGCTGGTGCTTTCGTGGAGAAAGGAAAAGATGACGGTCGCTGGTGCCGTTATTCTTCTGTTGCCGTTGCGGTGTTGTCTTGGCTCCTTAATCTTTGCGACAGCATGCTCAACTGCGACTGGACCGCTGGCTGGCGACTCTGATGCTGGAGAGGGTTGGAGGCGACGAACTACCACGCTTCAGTTGGGTGAAGCAATTATGTGAAATGTTAGATTATGGCCCGGGACAAATATGCTGCCAAAGAGAGAATCGAACCATCGGCGACGACGGTGGACGGAAAAGGGAACTGAATGGAGCAGACGACGCGCAGGGCCGAACAAGAGGGAGTCGCTGTTCTCGGCATGCCAGTTGCAGTCAGAATTCTGAGGGTCTGGGGACGAGCGTAGCAACGGGAATTGTTCGTTCGCGGCGTCGGCGCTACTGCCAATTGGTATCGGCGCAGGGTCAAAGAGATGATGGCCATTCAAAAGTCCAGTCCACTCGCTCACTGCCAGAGTGAGTCTTGTGGCAGGCAATCCGGCTTGGGCCGTGCCACCGTGAGCCTGTCCACCCGCCTGTGCTGTCCGGTACTGTGCCGGCGAGTGGTTTTGCCTGCCGCAGGCCTCAACACTTCTGGCAGCCTCGGTAGTCCACGACGGCCCGGCAGCTGAAAACCAATGGCACTCGGCAGCTGTCATGTCTCTTGGGCGTGCTGACCCCACCCGACCGGCAAAAGATTCACCACTTCATCACATCAATGAACATTTGCTTTTGGATGCGTGGGCGTTGGGCAGCGATTTTTCAACCATTCGACGTTAGGAAAGCCCTGTTGTTTTCATTGACGGGCAATGGCTTCTCTCCAGAGTCAATTGAGGTCACGAATGACCCAGTCCGGAACTGGGTGACCTTGGTGTCATGTCTCTTCCGCTTTGTCTTAACGAAGAGAAAGAAGGCATCAAGCAGAGCTGGAGGTCTGGGGACATCCGGGTGGGGAAGCTCAGGATCCAGGACGGATTCCGGACACGCCAAACCCAACCCTCCATGTCATCTTCACGTCTCTCAACACCGATGATGACGGCCGACAACCTTAATGAGCCCAAAGGGTCTGCATTGTACTGACGTTCTCGTCCCAACCTGTGCGCCATCGCCATCTGTGGAACAATAACCACATATCGTGCCCCTTCCATCGGAATTCGAAACTGCTGCAACTGCGTGGCGCTCTTTGCAAACCACTGGTCACTTTTCAAGCTTTAAATGTTGCCTCTAGAAAGGTACTGCGGCGGGTGTAGTGTCTCTGACGGTTTCCGGCTTCGATATATGCTGTATCTGATTCCATATGTCAGGGACCGTCTTCGCTCCCGCCGAGCTCGTCTTTGTGTGCAACGTCGTTGAACCATGTTCTCCCTCCTTTCTGGAAGGACCTCGGCGACACATTCCCATAGTGTAGCACCTCACCTCGGACCAAAGGTTAAAAAAAAACAAAGAGACATGGAACAGGGCGAAACGCATAAACATCATATGCAACCCGGGCGCAGACAGGGCACAACATTGACAGCAAAGCGAACACGACGTAATGGGACAGCCAGCAGCAACCTAATAAGGCCGGTATCTATATAGTTGATGGCCCGGCAAAGCCTGATGTTGCTGGAAATGTTGCCAGATCCGTCCGCCCTGCCGTGCTCTTTGCCATGGTCCCTTGGTGTAGCGAAAGTGTGTGCTGTGCTGTGCTGGACGTGCTGGACCTTGCTGCTTGGTGCCCTGCCAGCTCATCTTGCAGCAGCTTTATGTGGAGAAGTGTCCGAGGTCACTGCAGACATTTAAAGACGCTCATGGGATTCCATGTTGTGGACCGCCATCGCTGTTTCTTCCAGAATTCTCATGGAAGCTCCACACATTCCGACGAAGACGGCGACGGCGACGGCGACAACTTCTCAAAAACCACCATGGCCGATATCACATTTCACTCTTTTTCATGAACCCGGACGATGCGGCTCTTATAGGGACGAACGCCTGACGTGTGCTCCTCAGCTCGTGTGATGGAACATGGCCGCGCAAACACCCTCATTGGCGAGCCTTTTCAGCACAGCGTCCAATGGTCGCCGAAACAGGCCTTCCGACCTCTAGTTAGTGGGGACTCGAACTATCGACCGCAGAGATCAAATGGGCCAATTGAACAAAGTTTTGCGAAGACGCAGCTCAGCTTCAACAAAAATTCCTCGTGCGACTTGATAGCAAGACGAGAACCGGAAGGCCGAGCGACCGAGAGGGAAAAAAGGCTCAGCGTTTCCTCGACTGCGACAGGACCGTCATTTTCGCCGCCGCGATCGTGGCTCACCGACCGACGAGGGGCACGATGGGGGAGTGTGAAGAGAGGTGTCGCTGAGAATCTCGGACAGCGACGGCTGGAAGAAAAAGGGTCGGGGGTTGGTTGAACACGTTCGCACGAGTTGGGTTGGGTTCGCAAAAAAAAAAAAAAAGGTCGCCGCCAAATCTCACTCACCACCGTCCACCACCACTACGACCACCACTATATCCGTCTGCTGGCCACACTTCCCCAGAGCAGCCACACCCTATCATGGCGGCAGACCAGCAAATGGGGGGTCACATGTGCAGCTGCACGCTGTTCTCGGATGCATACGGCTGTCCATTCATCATCAGGCCAATCTGCAAGCCTGCAGGCGACATGTTATGAAGGACATTTGGAGCATCCCTTTGGGTGCTAGGTGCGTATCAAAGAGAAGAGTCGAGCTGACGAGGTCAAAGTCGACAGCGGGAAAAAAAAAAAAAAAAAAAAAAATTGATGGTCAACGGTGGACGGTGATGATGGAAGCCACCATGAGGTTTCCCTTTCCGTCATGGAAATGCTGGGTAACCTGCCACGGATGTCTTTGGAGGGGTGGAGGGGATGGTGCTGCCATTTTGAGAGCCATGCTGAATCTGGATGGATGGATTGGGGGACTCCAGTCAACACGGGCGACGACGCGGCCATTGAAGCATCGATGGCGAGCATGGGATCGGAGAGAGGGAGTGGTGGTTTGAGTGGGAGTGGCGGGTGCATCCATCGTGGGGCCAAGCATCCCTCCGGCCATCATGTATGGCGGGACCCATAGCGGGACCCCATTCCCCCATGTCAACCCTCCCCATTATAGGCATTCAGGTGCATCCTCCCATTCCCATTGCAGCGCTGCCATGATGATGATGGATGGATCCGTCCGATGCGACTGCAACCGTTGGAGGCTTGACACTCGACAGTCGACAGAATGGCAGTTTCGCAGTCGATTCACGGTCGCGACAGCAAGCACATTCGGCACCCTCTTCCCATCCGGGAAAACGATACAGTCATTTCGTCGACCATCTCAGCTTCCCGGCTTTCGGTCGCAGTTCGCAGCAGCAACACTCCTCGGCGGAACCACGGAAGCCGTCCGTCTATGCGTCGTCGCCGTCATTCTTCCCTCTTTCTCCTTCGTTTCTTTTTCCTTGTTTTTTTTTTCTTTTCCTGCGGCCGGATATTTTTATTTAGCTGCTGAAGTAGCTTGTTCCCTTCGGCCCGCGCAGAAACGCGTTGCAACGTTCCAAGACTGAGGTGGATACTGGAAATGTTCGTGATCGGTTGCGGATGACTTTTTTTTTTGCATCTGCTTGGTCGGTTGTCAAGTTGTTTCATCAGCATTGGAGGTTTGGGTTGCGACGGGAGGAGGGGGGAGTTCCCGCCAGCCAAGGTCTCTCTGCCCGAGACAGTACTTCCATACTGTACCCTTCCTTTCAGAGCGAGAGTTTGCTCGGCGAACTGGGTCGCGGCCAGGCCCTTTGAGGTGACCAGGTGGTCAACCTGGATGTTATCGACATGACGGGAATGACGGGCCCAATATTTGTCCTCCATGTCCTCCCATTTCTCCAAGTTCTGGTCGAATCAAAGTTGAGGTGGAAAAGTACTCCGAAGTCGCAGTCAACTTTCTATACCTGATACAGACTTTCATCGGCTGAGCAACCCTCAAGGCTGGACGGCACTCTCAACACACCAAAAGTCACGCGTCTATCATTCTTCGCCTTCAGATACATGGATCGACCCCGGCCCGTCGTCCATTTTCTGCCTTCGGCTACCTCCCGTCAATACATGCCTGCTGCTGCTAGTGTTGCTGCTGCTTGTCGGGTGTGTATTTCAATCTTTCCTTTTCGCGGCAAACTGCTTGGCTTGGGCGAATCCACACCACCATCAAGACACACGGTGATATACACACTACACACACACTCACTCACACATGATTATTACCTACATACTTGGCTACATCTATCGATACCACCGCGATCAAAAGGCAAGGCGTGAGGGAAGTGGCTAGTGGGCCGGCAGCACCCTTTCACCACACGCGCAGTCACTTGATCTGCCCGCTTGCAGCTGCAACCGCAATCTTACGAGACACCCTTGTCTACCTTGCAACTCTCCCTCTTTGCGCTCTGCGTTGCGTAACTGGACGACACAAGTGGGAACCTAGACCTGGACAGACAGTTGCGCCAGTCGAGATCTCACTTTGTATCCGGTTATCTGACGGTATTCGCTGCATGGGATTATCTCAGAAAAAGGTGCGAGTGTTCAGTACGCGATCTCTCAGAAAAAAAGAAAGTCGAATCTGTTACAGAACCGTTGACCTTGACAGGCCACCCCTGCGAAACACGCCGACTGGACAAGGAGTGGGGGAAAGCTGGACGGCGAGGCCAGCCAGGTGAACAAATCCGGGGTGTTGTTTGTTGTTGTTGTTCTTGTCGCTGTTCTGGTCCTTGTACCTTGTCCCTGTCGCCGATTTAACCTCAGTCAAGTCCCATCCCATCCACTGCGCCTGGACAGCCGGACCGGGATCATTTCGACAGTGGAGCACTCACTAACACCAACATTGGAAACCGGGGCGCCCACCACCCACCGTGCGACAGTGCAACAGTGGAACATTGACAGAGACAGCGACATCGTCTCGCCTGCCATCCAACTGGACAACATCTCCTCGCCCGTCGTCGCCCTCCTCTACGGTAACTCGAAACTCCGCAGGCCAACGGGAAGACGCGCGCTTCCCACTGTACTGCTCGCGTCTCTTTGCCGCCTGCCCTGCTCGATTCCAGGCTGCCGTCCTCCACTCATCTCCCGGTCTGGCGAGAGTGTCTTGGACTTAGAGTCGCAAGAGGGATCTGTTCGCTCGCTTCACCCACCCCCTGGTTTTCGTGACCCCACGGCCGTGGACATGACGGATTAACGCCTTCTGGCACTACTGAACTGCAACCCGCACCGCATACATATCTCGACTCTGGCTGTCGACCTTCGTTTCATATCTCACCTAGTACACTGACCCCCTGTCGTCCCCATTCCCGTCCGTCCTTATCCTGGATGCCCTGCAGGCGGCGCGCGCGCAATTGAGTGGAAGCAAGCAGGTTGTTGTTGCAACAAGCACCACTACCCACAAGCCTGCCTCCACTATCAAGCAGGAAGCAGCAGCATAACATCAAGCACCATCAAGCACCACCAGCTCCAAGCAACTTCTCAGCTTGACTGCCGCAAGCAGCAATTCCCCCTATTCGTATATGAATGAGTGCGCTTCGCCACTGCGACTCTGCCCCGTCTTCTCCGATCACGAGCGTCACCCCCGGTCCTGTTGCCCGCCCGACGAATACCAAGTCATACCCGGCCCTCGACAAATGACTAGATATCATTCGGCCATTTCTCTTTTTGTCCTTCGTTTTTTCCTTCCTCCCGTCGACGGCAGACTCCAGGAACCAAACCTCCATCATGGAGTCGTCGTTTGATGAGGAAGAAAAGGTATGAATGCTCCTTTTCAAGTTGGCTCTATATCCCCCCGCCCCCGCCTCTCGCTTACCCATGTCTCTTCTCGCACAGCGCTTCCTCTTAGGGGAAATCATCAAGGTTAGCGTCAATGTGGAGGACATGATAGACTTCATCAAGCAGCATAACATCCATCAACCAGACTGGCACTCTATTCAGATTCCTCGAGGTGAGTTAAGGATTCTTTTATGGCCCAATCTATGTACTGCAGCCTCTAACTTGAAATGTGCAGGGAGGACCGTGAATCAATGCATTCAGGCTTACAACTCCATGGTGAGCAGGCCGTCGTTTCAAAGACCGATACCGTCGCCGCAAAAACGGAACTCGGTCGATGACTCGGAGGATCATTATGCAAAGAGGCGGGCAGTTGGCCCTGCCGAGGAAAGGCCGCTATATTCGCCCATGCGACCATACGGTCATCCACCATTTCCCACCCCAATGGCACAGCCTGTGAACATTCAACCACGGCCTAACGGTCTCCCCTCGCCAGGTGTCCCTCCTCCGACATCAGCTCTGAGCGCGGCTCCCACCGGTCGGAAACGGGGTCGTCCCAAGAAAGATGAGAGTCGAGCCCGTCAAAACATGCCACAACCCAACCAGCCGATTGCGCCGGCACCTATTGCTCCGTCGCCAAGGACTGCTGTTTCTACTTCTCAGCCGCTCAGTCCTCTCAGCGCTGGTTATCACGGTTACAACTCGTCGTACCGGTACTCACCGGTCGCCAGTCCGTATGATCCGGTAGCGGCAAGCAAGAGTGGACAGCATTCGTTACCACATCCCGAGAGTGTACCCCGAACTCTTCATATGATGTCCTCCTCATCGGAGATGGGTCCCCGGTTGGCAGGTGATTACAGTTCGAGCTGGCCGGGTACTGCATCAGGCAGGGAGCACCAACAGCAACAACAACAGCAGCAACAGCAGCAACCGCAAACTCCCACGTCTCTTCCCGCGCCAATGGAGCCTCCCGTATCATCGCATCACTCCTCGTACCCTACTAATCGAAGCCCTCGTTTATCATCGGGATTTGGGGGAGGAGGAGCATCACAACATGGTCAAACTACCTCTAGAGACACGGCACTCACGGCGTCCGAGCAGGGAAGATCGTCTGTTCAAACGACATCGATTTGATACCCATTTGAGATTTAAACACGGCCTTTTCTTTTCCATTCATTTCTGTTTTTGTTCTCCGTCTCTACAGGATTTTGTCGACTTTTTATTCCCACGGAACTCGAGAACGGGTTGGACAAGGCAGCCCATCTTCCCAGAAGGAAAAGAAGGAGTGCGTCGTCTAGTATTCGGAGTTTTGTAATTTGGTTGCGCGGCCATCTCCACTTCCAGCATTTGCTCGCGGGTTCGTTCATCACAATCATCGCATCAGTGTTTTGCGGGCTTTTGTCCTTTGGATTTGCTCTTGTCCTTTCCTTGTCTTTAACCTCAGTTTCTATCCTCTTTTCGGCGTTCTGGGCATGGAATGGAATTAATACGCGCGTGCATGTCTGTGGCAAATGTCTTTACACTCTGCGACTTCATCATGATACCCACGCACACATACAGGCTATGGTCATGTTCTTGAGAAGAGGGGAGGCTGTACGGCTAGTCAAGTCGATGATGCATGATGGAGTGACTCAAAGATGGTTGAGCGAACAACGGAACATGCGGCTATTCGTAGCGCAATGTAATTTCTGCGGTCTGAGGGCTATGTTGGACTTAATGATACGGTTTTGGTTTGGTGTTATTTTCTTTGGGCGGTTCATCATCAGCCCATGCAACCTGAAGTGTTTGCATTACTGTTCGTCGTGCCTTCCACGCCGGCGATCAAACTTCCCACCTGGCGTACCTTCTCATACGGAAGAATCCGGTGATCAAGATCGCAGGGGCGGTGGGTTACGATCGAAGGCCCCATCGCAACCATCATCTCAACGATTGCAGCACCCAAAGGTGAAGCAAGAACCATGAGGGGTTCCCATCATGAGCGGCAGTTGCATCCCATGTCTGGTCTGATCAGTACGGGTTTTGCCGTTTTTGCGAGCCAAAGAGGGAACGCACCTTCCTCTCAACACTGGTGTCTGCAAAATTTTCATCCAGAGGAAGGCGCTCACGATCTTAACAAATGAACGAGGACTGACATCCACTTTGGGAAGGAGTAACGCTTTCCCTCATGATGACCTTCCTACGTGAGAGGAAGCACCAGAGGGTCGAATGAAGGAACCAGTTGCATCTTGTGTCATTGCCTTCCAAGTCCTCCATCCCGTCTTCCCCTCTCCCACAACCATTGCCGGAGAATTCCCCCGTCAACTTCAAGTTCAGAGTCATTTCGTCGTCTCTCCTCCCGCATCCCACACATCTTGGCACACTCAGATCATTGACGTTCTTGTTCTCCCAGATCCTTGGTCTCCTTGGTTTCTTGCTCCTTGCAGCTTGCATCATCTACACCTCCCACCACAACATCGGTTGATTCATCAAGCACGCTATCAGGACGCTTCAAGATGCTCACCATCATGCCCCTGGTTCCCGGCATCCTCATGCTGCTTGCTGATGCTCCAGGCGCTGTCGTCCAAGCCCAAAACATCGCCCAGCAGCCGACCGTGTACAAAACTGTCACCGTCCCGGTCGACTTGGCCAATTCTCCCAATGCCCAGGCTGCCGTGACCACCGTCGCTCTTTCAACCGTCACTGTCTTTGGCAGCGAGCCCAACTCTGCACTTGCAACGATCGTGATCTCACAAGATGCTGAGCAGAGCAGCACTGCTGCAATTTCCAGCAGCGAATCTACCAGCGGAGCGGCTACCAACAGTGGCCTCACTACCTCAGCTCCTTCTGCATTTCCCTCTCTTACCGCGAACGGAACCTCCTTCGGAAACTTCACCAACACCACATGGCCGCTAGACAATTCCACCTCTGTCACCTTGATCGACCCCACTGGCACAGATGTGGGTGCCCAGGAAAGCAACACTGCTCATGACGGCAAGCCTGTGGACAGTGCTGGAAATGCCAAAAGCGCTGCAGTCTCCGAGACTCATGGTCTTGTGAGTGGGTATGTGCTTAGCCAGGTCTCCACTGCACTCTGTTTCCTTTATCTGAGCTTCTTTCGTTCAATCACGTAACTAACAACTTTCGACAGGGTTGTCAGAGGCATTGTTGTTGCTTTCCTCGTTGCTTTGGCCCTTTGATCCCCCTGCAGAGCAACTACGGACACAGAAGAACGAACCAGCCTCTCCTGCTTTTCGGACAATCCTGATGACACATGAGGAAGAAGACTGCGGAGGAGCTAGTACCGCGACAAGTAATGTTTATGTTGATGGCTCATGATCCATTCAAGGATCTGGTTCTCGAATATTCGGTAGATTAGCAGCACCATCTGCACAAAGAGTCGAGATAATCTTCATAGGGCCCATATCTGTTATGTCACCAATACATTACTTCCTACCCTATCAAAGTTGCAGTGTCTCGGAAAGTCACGAAAGGATGGGAATAACGCATACCATGGTGATCTAGCGCAGACAGCATCTCCGGACCTACAAGACATCCGGACACTTGGAAGTTCCTCACATGATGATAGGATCGATCCCAAGCCATGTCTACGGTAAGTAATTTCTCTTCATCGTATTCTCTTTTTTTTTTTTTTTCTCCCATATGTCCGATCACTGCTTTCCCAGGTACCATCGAGCCAGCTGCCCAACCACATGGCCCCTTCACTCGCAACGGTCATGGACGGTACCCACAAGGAGTGTCTACCTGGGAGGCATGGACTCGCCTAGACTTTTCACTTCCTGTAAGTTCAGCCGAGGTCAAAGCCTCCACCTCCAACAAGCTTTGTCAAAACCGAACGAGACCCCATGGTCGGTGCCCTCGATTTCGGTCCGGGCCGCACTCATGGTTTCCCCGTCCTGGACATTTAACCAGGATTTGTTCGACAGTGAACTGCGTAATGTGAATTTAAGCTGCGAGTTCTTATTAACTCCTCAATAGTACGGTTTCACAATTACCTTCTTGGTGCCCAGACCACCTAAGCCTCATTTCCCAAGCAGCGATTTTCGCTGATCTCGACATCTCCTCGGTTTATTCCGTGTTTTGTTGCCCAATCGGGAACAAAAAGGAAGCCTGATTAGTGTACGCATACTCCAGGGCTGAGATTCGATAGGTCCCTCCACTTCGTCACTTTTTTGCTGCCCTACACGTGTACAGCTGAACGAATATCAATCACCGCACCAGGACATTTCGTTGGTTGGGAGAGCGGGGCCATCCGTTAACAAAGGTACATATCTTTGGCTGTCCCGAGAGACCGGTCATTGGCTTGAATGCCGTCGTCGCATATAACTGCATTTCAATTGTCCATTTTTGTAAGGCTTGTGCAGCTCGGCTAGGTCAACCATTCTATCGGGTTTATTAGCGAAGATGACCTCCTCATCCATCAATGGCAATGTTAACCGACGGGAAAGGATCAAAAAGTCGTGCACTGAATGCCGGAGGAGGAAACAAAAGGCGAGTTCTCAATCATCCTCCTGTTCCTGAAGCGAGCTTGATGATGACCCCAGAGACGACAGTGTCAGCCACCAAGATCACCAGGCCAGCCATGCCCTAACTGCGCGAGACGATGGCCAAGAGCCGAGTGCATATTTCCCCTGGAACTGAGCACACGTGCCAGTCTTGCTGCTCTTGGACCGGGTGGCATAAAAGTCACGTCCGCTCAGGAATTGGTGATGCGAGTCAAGCGGCAACCCGAAAAGCTTCATCATCCTAGCCAGTGGGCTGTCTATGTTGTTTCTGATTCTGACGGGAAATACAAAGCTGAGAAGCAACGCCATGATGAAACCCACGGCGACAGCCCAACAAGCGATTCTTCGACGAAATATGGCGTAGCTGAATATCGAGGAGAGGTGATGACACATAGCAGGGGATGTAATGCCGAGTACGGGAAGGGAA
This sequence comes from Neurospora cerealis, assembly GCA_009806085.1. Classification (NCBI taxonomy): domain Eukaryota; kingdom Fungi; phylum Ascomycota; class Sordariomycetes; order Sordariales; family Sordariaceae; genus Neurospora; species Neurospora cerealis. Next base: position 2,335,569 of record RAOY01000003.1, on the reverse strand, counting down.
AGAATCGCGCAGGAGTGTCATTGAAGATTGGTCTGGGACTGGGGGGTGTATTGACGTCTATCACAAGTTGTCTGGGAAGTTCTCACATCGACGCCAGTCTGAGGAATACCGAATTGATGCATTACTGTAAGCCCACTTTTCTTACTCTCAACGCTCGGTTGACATGGTACTGACATGTTCAAACTCACCATAGTCCTCGACTTTGTGGCTCCCAACCTGGTCTCAATCGAAGGAGACTACACCCCACCCCTCTTTCGTCAACAGGTGCTCCCGTGGATGATGCAATCGCAGCTATTTCCCAAGATTGGCATACTCATGGCTTCAGTTTTCCAAGCCTTTGAACGGGGTTATGATGCTGAAAGCTATCCAGAGCCGCTGGCTATCAAAGTGAAGGTGCTGGGAATGATAAACCGAGTTATCGGGAGCGGGGTATATGGGTTGGATGACGTAGTGAGGTCGATCATGCACCTGGCTGTTATCGAGGTGTGTTCAAACGAGCTTCTCGACTACCCCATAACGTATATCAGTGTGTGCTGACATATGGATAACCGGACAGTGGCTATGGGGTAAAGAAGAGAGCCTGGTTGCGCACTTGAGAGGGCTCAAGTATCTCGCTCAGCCAGCAGACGGCCGACCAGGCTTGAGTGATCCCATGTCTCTTGCCGTCCTTATGCTGTAAGCTCGACTTCCTCAGCACCCTTCGTTGCCATGCTACAATTACCGAAAGTCACAGCAAGCTAATGACAACCCTACTATCAGTCTGGATCATACAGTAGCCGTTACCTATGAACGAGACCTCCTCATACACGATCGATATGACCCCCAGCCTCCACATATGCCAGTCCCTAACATACCGATTCCTTTCCTTTCCCCCCTACTACCCGATCTTCGCATCTCATTCCTGCAGAGCATGCATGCTCTCGGCTTGACATCCACTGCATCTCACACATTGAGCCGTATTCTCCGTCTGACGGCAATGATCATTGAACCAGCCTCTGCATCCTCTCCAGGTTTGGAACCAGTTGACCCCATCCCTACCACCACCATAAGAGCCATAGCAACGCGGCTTCACGGACTCTTAACCTCAGCGCCTACCGAACCTGATCTTGTCACGCAAACCATCCAGCTCTGTGCCCTCATATTCACCGCCTCCATCTCCACCATGCAGCCCATCTCCGTCGTCAAAACCGAGGCCCAGTCACAAACTCTGTACGAGAACATTCTTGCTGTTGGTCCAAAGAGGTGGAAAGAGATTCCTGGCATTTTCCTCTGGGTCTTGATGGTGGCTTCGCCGCATCCCAAGGACCCGCCTCGAGAGGTGTTGGAGTCCGGGGACGTGACGAGGTGGGAGCTCAAGAGGAAGTATTTGGTGCGGAAGATGTCGACGGCTTCACAGGTTATTTCGCAGGAGGATTTTGGGTTGGGGATTGCGTATATGAGGGGGTTCTGGGCTGTTCAGAGGTTTGTGGTTGAGACGAGGGAGGGGGGCGAGTGGAGCGAGTGGAGTGGGAGTGAGGGGAGTAGTCCATGAATTCAGAGCGTCGGGGCGTGAGAACGAGGTGGTGAATGCACGATACATGGCTGGCAGATATCTGGGTTGGTAGGACCAACAGAGTTGTTTGTGTGTGGCTGTGAGATTGAAACCTTTAGAATTTGACCTGCTGGTCGGGTATTATACTCTTCTTCGATCCAGTATTCGGTAAACGAAAACAGTTTACCTTTCTTCCTGATCAGGACCAGACCCAAAAGGTCCCCGAACTCCTTTTGATTGAAACAAAGAAAAAAAAACAAAATCGTGAAATCATCCATCCTCCTTCCTTCAGTCAATGCCCACCCTGACTCCCCGACGAATTCCTCCTCTTCTTACTCCCATCCTCACTACCATGTGACTGCGACGAATGCGGTTGCGAACCATGAGGATGATGTAAATGCAAAACATCCAACCCCGCCAAAACCGCACTCCTCAACCCCAACAAAAGCGGACTCGACGGCCTGTGACTACCAGTCTCAAAAGTAGGCGACGAAGCAGCAGAAGAAATGGTTGTCGTTGTTCCCAATCTTTGAGTTGTTGTTGTTGTTGTTGTTGTTGTTGTTGTTGTTGTTGTTGTTGTTGTTGTTGTTGTTGTTGTTGTTGTTGTTGTTGTTGTTGTGAGGTCTGACTCGAGGTGATTGTCAAAGTAAGAAGGATGCCAGTGGTAGGGTTGTTGGCGGGGAGGATGGGGAGGCGGGGGGGTTTCTGGGTTTGCAGTGTGATGGTGGAGTCGCTCAAGACGCTCGAGGTCGGACATCATCATGTGGTAGTATTCTTGGTCTTCCATGGGTGGTGTTGTTGTGGTTTGGTTTGGTTTGTGTTTGTTTGGTGTTGTTTGTGTGAGGGGTGACATGTGGTGTTTGGTGTTGTAATGGATTGGGAAGCTGGGAAGCTGAGATGGGTGTCAGTGGTTGATCATGATGGTTTGACTGGAGGTTTGGGTTTTACATACCTTAAATTTGTCCTTTGCTCGGCTGATGTTGATACCCGTTTGTTTTGTTAGGTGCTTGGTGATTGATGCGTGAGGTCGATACAACTAGAGGTGGGTATCGTTTGTCTTGGCAACTGAGTGGAAGTTGTGGTAGGTAGTGTTGATTGTAGCGTTGGTGGTTTTGTGTTTGTGATAATTGTGATGGTGTTTAGCACAAATGGCTAGTGTAGTTATGTCACCGTATGATGACCGAGAAGGCAAGTATTCCAGAACAAACGAAGGGGAGTTATCTCCTCAAATACATCTGTCACTTTCGTGTAAACATCGTCAAGTCATGGCCACCGCCGACGGGCGGTTACGGCCATCGTTCGGTTTTTAGCCCACACTCACAGGGTCGTTACAGGGGGAAGGCAAATAATCCGGGGAAAGTGTAGTAGTCAGATTGTCAGAACCACAAGATCTGAATGATTCAAACGGTTCTTTCGGATAACATCAGCAGTTTTTGGTCCATTAGTTCGATGAGCATTCTTTTCCCCCCATATTACGGGCAATAACGGTTGGCTAGATGGTGAACTGCTGTGTCCGCTGACACTGGAAAACCCCTTGCAACCCCCAAGTTTCCGACTGAGCCCGATGGTCGATGGACCACGAGTTCGCCAAGAGGTAGCAATCACACTACCATATGGTTCCCTATGGCACGACCTGGGCACTGCTGGGCAAGGACAACGCACCACCGACTGGCGATTGCCGGCACACCACTCTCTATATCGGTCATCTGCGCTTCCCTTTGTTCCAGACCAGTTGGATTGGAATCGAGATCACAATGAATTCAGCAGCAATTGCGGATATACAACTGTGAATGCTTCACAGGAGTGTCGACGGCGGTGGCGAAGATGAACTTGTTTCTCACGGAGCGTCGGGAAACATGATCATTGCGATGCCCGACACGAAGAGGGTAGTCGCCAATATGTCTATGAGAGGAAAGGGTCGCGATGGTCAATCGAGATTACACTAGAAAAAAAAAAAAAAAAAGAAGCGAAGAGGAAAATGACGGGAAGTGAAGGCATTCGCTGATGAGATGGAAGGTGAGAAGGTGAGGAAGTTAGGGGTCAGTGTGTTTATCGATAAGGGCGGCAGGTGCAGATCGTCATTTCATTTTGGAAGGGGGTTGCCAAGGAATGCCAAGATTTGGGGATGGCTTCCGTTCTCAGACCGCGCGAGGACAAACCGAGGAACATTCGCGAGAGGGATCGCAGGGTCGGCGATAAAAATTGTATCTTTCTGTTATACTGTTAGTGTAATCTGTGCAGAAATGGCTTGTAAGGCTTCGATTTGCACTAACAGTGCGATACTGTGAGGCTGGTTTTGGCGTGGGCATGATCGTTAGCTCAACGATCGACGCTCCATATCTGGTAGTGCTTATCTTATCAGGCCATGTGGTAGCCCAGATCACAACTTCCATTCGTGGGTATTGGCCAATGAAATGTCCCAGATGATCTCAACTTCTCAAGAGTACCTCTTGCTTAGCGGTTACTATTATCAAAGCACACGATAAGCAGCTGAACAGAGTTTTATCTGTTAGCAGATGTTAGCTTCCAAGTGTCTATGTAATAATGCTCACAGCCCAAACTGCACGTAGGTCTTCACAACGGGAACCTCATGACAGGATGTTCAATGGGGAAACCAAAAGGTCATGTGGAAGACTCTTTTGTCTGGAAGAGGACAATGATCCGGCACGTATATGGAAGACGAACAGAACGAACGTAATGATGTGGGTTGAACAGCCACTCGTTGGAGGACATTCATGATGTTGACAATATGGCGAAGACCAGATTTGAAATGACCACGGTTAAGTTCAACTCATTGATCCAGACTATTACGGGCACATGAACTGGGGAAGAAACTGAATTACAGGAACACTGAAGGTGATGCAGACATTGGCATGTTAACTTGCTCAGGATCTGAAGACTGTGTGAAGTTCGTTCATAAACTCGATGTTCAACGAAAGAAAAGAAAGCAAAGCGAACACTTTCCAACTTCTGTTCATACGACGGGTATAGAAGGAACATTTCGAAACATGGAACTGATTGCCCGAACGAAACTACTATGCTTGAATGTTAACAACGTCTTGTTTTATCTCACTGTCACAATGTCCAAAAAAGAAAACCAAAACAAAAATAAACAGAAAAACTTATGCGCCAGCCGCGAATCGAACGCGGGGCCCATCGATGGCAACGATGGATTTTACCACTAAACCACTGGCGCTTGTGATTGATATTGAAGAGGAAGCGTATGGCAGGATTATGAGAGCCAATCGTGTATCAACGCTTCACGTTCTTTACATGCAATTGAGCCGTGCAGCTCGTCCAATTCATCCCACTTCCGACAGCTTTCTCCAGACAACCACGTCGCATCATCGCGTCCCGTTTCTCCAACCCATCGTATCCAGAACCTCACTTCTTCTCGACACAGAATCCGGAGTACTCTGCGTCAGACATAGCGGAGCTGACCCTTACTACTGACAAGCAGGCTCCCACTCTCGAGTGAAGCCATCGTGACTATTTGGCGTCGGACATGCATGCTCTGCGCCACATCACAGGCCTGGGCCGACATCACCACAACACACGCAAACATGAAGACATGTCGATCTCGGACATCACGAACCATATCCCGCGATCTGGACCGTGACCTCGAGGACTCGCGCCGGCCCCTCGCAAGTCACTTCAATGTACTTCAGCCAGCACACTCAATGCCGGAATTACACCCGGCAGCACTGGCGCGATTGTTCCTGCAAGTTCTCGCCCCCGGACGCCTCCTTTTTCCAGGACTGCCAGGATGAACTTGTCTCCCAGATACACTAGACCAGACCATCGCCATCGTCGAGCTGAGTCTTGGCCGTCAAGCTATTTGGTGAACATGGCGTCTTGTTTCCAAACTGGCGGTAAATCTTTGGAAGCTTAGTGTTCTTGGCTTGTTCTTGGCTTTTGAGGAAAGTCGGGATACCGAAGCTAACGACGGTGTTTTTCTCCATCACGGAGCATTACCACCGCCCACCTGTCTACAGGAAAGGTCCCCTGAAAGTGCAAACCTCCCCAAGTGCAGATACATACACACTGACCCACTAAGTGCAAACTTCTCCGCGGCCCCGATTCCCAGTTTTGTATGTAAGTGAGGTGTCAGTAAGTGCAAAAACCCCATTAAGTGCAAATCCTTCGAGCTGCCCCCCATAGTGCCCGCATTGTTTGCACTTTCAAGGATCTTTACTGTACACGTACTTGGCTTGACGAAGATCAACAGCCTTGAAACCGACATCACTTCAGCTCTACAGGTCTGTTCATGATATTGCTCTCTGAGACAGCAATAAAACTGGTTCTCACATTGCCCTTGAGCCATTTTACCCTTTCATCTTACGAACAAAGATACTAACACCCGCGATGCCTTTCATGAGAGTGATAGACAAGAGACGATCTGCAACCTTGGCCAAAACGAAACAATTGGGCAATTTGGGAAACTCGCCATCATCTGGAGTTCTCCACAGACGCCTTGTCGCTTGCACACTGCGGAGAGATGAGGGAAAGCAAAAAAAAGAGCAATGGTCTTGGTTGAATGACCATAGCAGGCCTCCCTTGCCACTATTTATTCCGGTCATATCAAAAGAGTTGGAGCAATTCTCCGGCACCAACAAGCGAAAGAGGCTTTCAAAAAGTCGGTAGAGTCGGGCAACAGGTACACGGCGGTGACAACGGTGAGTTGGGGCTAGAGTGGGGCAAGGGGAAGTGATCGACAGGCGCGGAGGCGGGGATATGGATGGAGCCCCTGAGTGGACGACGTCGACGGAATTTACCAGTAGATCAGAAATGCCGTCGTTGTTTCTTCACCAAAGCAACCCCTGAACGGCACGTTCCCAGGTTCCATTGTGCATTTGCAACCCAACATCCCAATCTCACTGCTTCATCTTGCATTGGCTATTACGCTGTCCCTGATCTGCACCATATGGTATTGTTCTTAGTGTTGAAGAAAACGTGCTGGGAATGATGTCGATTGCACTATCGCTGGGTCGAAGTTTATTACGCAGGTGAACGTCACTTACTGGAATATCAAAACACCACGACGACGGATTTTTCCCTCTCCTTGATACCGTTAGGCCCGCCATCAGGGACGAGCCTGCCAAGCCATAAGTGCGTTTACATGGCACCTTTGGATGAAGCTGTGATGGAGTTTTTCTCCTAACCTCACCTTAGTCTCCAGATTCGAGACCCTGCATTGTACCTTGCACCGTCAATTATTTGCGGAGACCTTCCGTCGTTGACAGGCCGTGACAACAGGCTCATTGAGATCGGCGGCACCAGTTGGGTGGTTCAAGCTTCGCAATCCTTGTTCCCCAAGTGCCGTGGCCGTGGAGCATGCGTTCACCGTTTACGCCCCTCGCTCGCCCACTGACAGCTTGCTCAACTTCGCCAATCCAGCGAGATTGCCGAGAAAGGAGAGAAAGGAGAGACCGCCTATCACTATGACGCTAAGGTTGATGGCGAACAACTCACACAGACAACATCGTCGACATGGGGGCGCGATGAGGAGGTCAGAATCGCCGACAAACTTGTATATAACTCGAGGTCATCTTCCTCCATCAACCGGTTTCTTTTCTCTCATCATCACACACTCACAACACTCATTCACCAATACAACTAATACTTTAATAATCACCAGTCATTCTTTAATATCAACATCCAACTACTCTCACATTCTTTAGAACCATTCTTTTCAATCAACAACCACCAACAACCGCAAATATGAAGTTCTTCAGCGCTGCCCTCTCTGCCGCCACCATTGGCTCCGCCCTTGCCTCTCCCATCCTCGGCTCTGCCTGCGGTGGCCAGGCCGCTGCCCCCTCCGGCATCAACGGCCTTCCCTCCGGAGCCGCTGCCCCCTCCGGCGTCAACGGCCTTCCCTCCGGCCTCAACGGCCTTCCCTCCGGAGCCGCTGTCCCCTCCGGCGTCAACGGCCTTCCCTCCGGCGCCGCCTCCCCCATCAACGGCGATGACCTGGTTCCCTCCCCCATCCAGACCTTGACCTCCGCCACCACCCTCTACCAGACCTGGGCCACCACCGTCTCCGACTCCAAGACCGAGTACCTCAACACCGGCGTGGCCGTCCCCACCGGTGTTCCCTCCGTCCCTTCCACCGGCGTTGACGTCGGCAAGATCGGCTCTGGCGCCATCTCCGGCAAGGCCCCCGTCGTCATCGTCAAGGAGGTCACCACCATCGTCCTCAACATCGACGTCCTCGTCAAGTCCGACATCGCCCGCATCACCGAGCTCCTCGATGTCAAGGCCGGCATCAACGCCCAGCTCCTGCTCGAGGCCCTCGTCAGCCTGTCCGGCCACCTCCACACCGTCGTGACCGGCGTCATCCCCCAGATCACCACTCTCATCCGCCCCGAGGTCGGCCTCGTCGCCGCCGAGCTCCAGATCGTCCTCGACCTCGTTGCCGACATCGAGATCCTCCTCCACCAGGTCGAGGGCTGCCTCAAGCACCTCGTCGCCACCGTCACCCACGACGTCCTCAAGGTCATCGGCGCTGAGCTCAACCTCGTCGCCAGCCTCATCCTCCCCATTGCTACCCCCATTGTCAACTTTGCCCTCCGCGCTGTTGTCGGCCTTAACATCCAGGCTCCTCAGCTCGTTGCCCAGATCCAGGCCCACGCTCACTCCATCAACCAGTGCGCTGGTGGCCTTCAGGTCTTCCTTGGCGCTGCCCTCAAGGTTGTCCTCTAAATTCTTCAACCTGCCCGGTTTTAGATTCAAGAGTGCGATGCTCAGATACTAGGGGATGAGGAGTAGGAGTGGAGGAGTGAGAAGGAGAAGAGGAGGATGAGTCGAAGAGTAGGAGTAGAAAAAGGAGTGGAGTGGAGTGGAGGATCGGGGAGTCAGACAAAGCATAGAAAGCAGTGGATAAAAAAAGAGGAGGAAGAGGAAGAGGATAGGAGTGGGGAGTGAGGGGATAGAGAGAAGGGGAAGAGGAGTGGAAGTTGAGGAGCAGGAGAAGGAGAAGGAGTGGTGAAGAGGGGACGAGGAGTTGAGGGGGGAGGAGTCGCATAGCCAAGGGGATAGATCGGGAGGGGTTCTTGCATATAAATCATCGGGGAGTCCTTTGCTCTGAACGTAGAGAGTAGTCAATATTGTCTTTAATAGCTAGCTGAACAAAAGAACTTGGTTGTTTGAAAATATCTCTTCCTCTTTGACTGTGACTTGGTGCATGATCTTCTTCTAGCTGGTGAATTGGCTCACTGGTAACTATCAGCATACGAAACTCGAACTTAATCTACTCCTCATTCCAGATCCATCTCATCGGACACCACGGAGCCGACTTCTGATCCTGATCCTGATCCTGATCCATCCACACCTCCCAAATCAGCGGGCACGTTCAGAACAAGTGTTAGTCGTCCAAAGAGTGTGCCGGGTATTCAGGTTCAATCCATGGAATCTTCCTTACTCGGGGTGGGTGGGTGTTGTGGCTTCCTCGGTCGACTCCTTTTCGTAACTGGACCTCGCAGTACCTCCAAGGCGGCATCGCCAGCAAAAAAGATACCTCTCGTCTGGAAGATTTCCTCCAGTTGGTTCCCGATCCTCCTCTTCTCGACTCTCATCAAACGAATAAAGCAGGTTTCATCCGGCAGGTATCGAAAGTCATCAAGGTCCCCGACCGTTCGTGTGCCCGCTGTGTTCTGTGGCAGATTTCATCTCGTATTTCCGTTTGTTTGGCGAGTACCTTAAAACAGCTATTAACTCACCCATCCGACTACTTGTTGAGCAAGATGATTATCTTGGCATTTTGGTCGATCTGCACATGGATCACTCCTGTATATATCAAAGATTCTCCCACCCTCTTCTTGTCCTTCCTTCTTGCTTCTTCAATCAACAAGTTCACTACCATTCTTTTGGGCCTTGAGGTTGTGTCTTCGTTCCCACCGTTCACCTCGACACTAAGTACAACGAACAGGTCATTCGGCAGTGGACTGTACGTGATTGACCGATGAAAGCTCCAAAGATAATGGAGACCTGCCGAAAATGGTGGTTGAGAGGGAGATGGGAAAATCGGTCTTGGTAGACTTTGCTATGGTCAAGTTCCGACTGAAGGCTGAGGAGGAGGACGAGACTCCTGCGAGTGATTACCTAGTACGGAATTGTTCGGCGGATTGACACCACGGGCCCTTTGGCGGTGGTTCCGAAGATGCAACTGAGGCATAGGGGGATCGAAATCTGAGTGACACTACAGAAATTACCAGTACAGGCGGAAGATACAATCTTATGCTGGTTTGTCTGTTAGCTGGGTGCTCCTGGTGTTTTGGACGAAACCTATCCCAACTATCCCATACCTTCCTTATAAGGATGCATTAAAATAATTTTAGCACTAATTGGAAATGCTTAGGTACGGATTGGAAATGCATTAACAAGATTTAACATGACATATTCGGCATCGGGATAAGCATAGTCAAGATAGATCAGGCTTCAATCATGGAACGAAACGCGAGAATTAAATATAAAAACGCCCAAGGAAGTCAACCCAAGGTCCCGAGCAAACAAACAAACCGGTATTGGACTGTACGTGAGGTCCATCTTGATTTTTATATCAATGAGCAGATAAACCAGAGTCCGATCCATATAGGCATTTAAGATAATCTTGATACTTTGAGGACGGTTTGGGACGGTCAGTCGGAGCACCCTGTGTTGATGGTTCTGGTTCCTTGGAAGACTGGTATCCTGCAAACAAATAGACCAGCATTGGACTGTACACACCTGCTACGACTGTCAGGACATCTCTTCATCTTCTCTCGAACTATCTATATGTCGACAGAATGTTCTTCGGTGAAGCCACGACGCATTGCATTGTCATTCATCGGGGACCTTCATGGGTTGATATCCGCCGCCGCGGTGAAAGTGTGGGATACCCGCAATGGGGCATGTCAACACCAAAATCAGGTGGAATTCTTATCAATAGGCAAGATGGCCGAGCGGTCTAAGGCGCTACGTTAAGGTTAACCCTTAATCTGAGTTAAATCTCATATCCGTAGTCCGAAAGGGCGTGGGTTCGAATCCCACTCTTGTCAAACCCTCATTTTTTTCTCACTCTCTATTTAAGAATGCGTCAGTTCTTTCTTTCTGTTTTGTGTCTGGGGTTGGGAATCTTGACTGACCGAGCGGGGGTGACCCAGACAACCATTCTTTTACAGGGGACGTGATCCCCGGTCCGGTGCCGGCAGTGGACTGGGGTACCATGGGCATCGAAATGGAGAATGAGGAAACGTCGAATTTGTCAAGAGGAATCGTGCAGGATGATGAATGGGCATAATGGCATTTTTGAGTTTCGCATCAGACGAGAGTTTGTCCTGGTGGTAGGGCAGTGCGGCCATTCAAGAGCTTTGGTGCGGTTGTTCATTGGGTATCGAGTGGTGTACATGGTAATAAAACAATTCATCCTTCTCTTCTTTCCTCCCCTGTTTCTTTCTTCAAGGCACGCTGGTCTTGATCTGGATGCCGTGCCACTGCTTGACCAGCTCGCCTAGGGCGGCATTGACCAGACGTTGCTGCTTGAGCATGTTGAGGCCACGGAACTTCTCGGAGCAGATGTCGACGCCGTACATGGAGCCGCAGCCTCCCGAGATGTCTCGCACGACGAGGTTGGTGGGCGCAAACTCGCGGATCAAGATGTCCCAGACCTGGGCCTCTCCCTCGTCCAGATCTTCCGGCTTTTCAGGGACAGCGCTCGCAGGCTGTTCCGAAGCTGCGGTAGAGTATGTCCTCGAGGCAAGGCGAGCCGGGGTCTGAATGGCGCGCTGTTGAAGAAGAGCAGAGGTAGAGTAGGCGGCAGGAGCAGCGAAGCGTGTAGAAGCCAGCGAAGAGAGAGCCCTGCTTGGCGGCTGGAGAGAGGCGAGTCTCTGGGAAGCCTCGGAGCGGAGGCCAGCTCTGCTAGCACGAAGGCAGGCTCTGCAAATCATGGTGAAGCGGGTGTTGAGGAAATGTGGTAGGCGATTGAACAGGGAGCAGTACTTGGCGGCTTGAGTCTATGACGGCAATAGTCAGTTTAACGTCTTCGCAGGCGGCCCGGCGCGGTTGAGTGGAAGACGTACCTTGTGTAGAGTTACGAATGTTATGTTTGACGGTTGGATATGGATGGTTCGTTCGGACGACGATGCGATGCTGGGATGGAATGACGGGAGTGTCAACTGAAGTCACTGCGGTGGTGTTCGTCTCGATCGTGAAGTTCATCCAGCGACGGCAACGTGCGGAGAGCTTCTTGCTCCCGGCTCGGTCATCAATCTTTAAGAAGGTTTGATTGGCTGAGACTTCTCCAAAAGCCGATAGATACCCCACTAAACTTGCCGGGTCGGCAATCTTTATCTGCCGCCGGCAATTCCCAATCTGCAGGAACGCAAGGTGAGCCAAACACTTCATCTCGTTGCTCACACCGTCCATCAACTTGAGCCGAAGCTACCACCATCAACAACTCATCTTGGTTTCTTTTCACTCTCCAGCAATGGTTCTTTGTCAGTTTAAGGTCAATGGTCGTGTGAAGCTCACCGCTCCGATCAGCTCGACTGGGTGAGCTGCGCAGACAGCCAGATCATATGGGCATTTCCACCATGTCTCATTCCTCTATATCCCACATTACCGTATGGTCCTCTATCGTTAAAGCACCCGCACCGTATTATCGGCTCCCCGGTTTCTTCACGCATATGCCTTTCCACGTTTAAGCCACAGCACTCTGTTTCACCTTGTTGGACCACCACTCAACGGCCTTCTTGAACGTCACTGCATACGCTTATCTCGGCTCCTGAGTTTGTGGCTGCCGCATTCATGCCGTTCGGGCGTTCTGTGTAGCAGCTTTGATATTGAACCCAAGCCCGTTTCCGGGACTCTGCTGAGTTTGCTCAGTATGGTCTCTTTATTTCACAAGACAACATCTGAACATGTCTGGCGATGCCAGATGACACAGCGTGAAGCACCCGTTCGCTTCTTGATGGCATCGTCTAATTTCCAGCCCGCTCCCCAGCTGCCTTCTCCAGAACCATGACCCCACGAAATCAAGGAGTCCAGGACAACGCATTCGCCTTCGCTGTCCGGTTTAAGCAGGTCTTCTGGTCTTTTATTGACGCCCTTGACCTGCTCGTCCGGTCGTGGTCCTGGGTAGTTTCTTGGGTTGGTGTCATTGGCGTCGGTCTCGTCCGCTGGAGGCCTTTCCAAGCAACCCGTTCACTGCAGAAACAGGGTTTCATTGTTGCTCTAGTGAGCCTAGCCAGTGGGACTCTGTGGCAGCGGGGCGACGCAGGAACACTCAAATTTCAATAGCAGCACTTGATGGCATCTCAACTGCCTATTCGAGCCTACCATTGCACCCTTCACCCCTTCCCAGGACCACCCAAGAACGTGGTGACTGTGCTTCCGGCCGAGGCTCTGCTTTGCTTTATACAAATTCCCCGATTCGCCTCCGATTCCTACTCTGCAAAAGGAAGCTAACCAAACAACACACATCTCATCTAGAAGAGCAGGAAAAAGAAATTCGCCATGTATCGTCTGCTGGCGTCGGGTCTTGGGGCAGTAACTGAAACCTCCGCTTCACTCAGTGGCTCTGGACGACATGTGTGCAGTCAACTATCATCACTGTATGTACTTTGGCGGATCGATCGTGAAAAAGGCAGCTGCCGTGGCGCTAAACGTTGCCGAGTTATGCACTACACGTGTAGCAAGATCTAGCCGACTGATGACAACAAAAAGTCACCGAAAATTACAAAAGTCACAAGGCAAAAAGCCTCGGCAAGGTCAAGCATTTACTGAAGACGTTAGAAAAGAGGAAGGTAAGAAAGCTTCGCATTGCCAAGTCCGTGTCCAAGATCTTGGGTGTTTGTTGTTGTTGACATGGGACTTCTCAGCTTCTCTTTGGTGTTGTTGCCATGTCCCTGGCGGCATGTCCTTACCAAAGTTTAATATACAACGCCCAGACATCGGGTCACAGTAATTGACGGGAACATGGTCGGACTCGGACATGTCAAAAGACACGAGGCAACCTGGATTGCAGAGGGATCTTCGCAAACGAAATCATCCTTCCCCATGCGAGCACAGCAGCGTCCCATTGCCTAGTGCAATGTGCTCACTCATTGTGCTATTCCCATATTCAAGCCAAAGAGCCAAGACATGCCTCAGTGGTACCGTTGCTCTGCAGTAGCATTTCACGCCGCCGTCCCGTGCAAGAAGACGAGCAGAACGAACAAAAGTCGCCCTCCGGTAAATTAAAATTACGGATGGCTTCTTGGCCACCGCAGTCGGTCACTTTGGAGTTGTATCGACCATCGGGGAGAGACCGACCTGCCTCGTCGAGAAAGGTGCCAGAAGCACGCCTTCACAGCGGTTGAACTTTACACCCGTCTCGCCCGGGCCGGTGCAGATGGTCCAATAAGCTTAATCAATTGTGCCCAGATAAGGCCCTGGTCTACTGCCTGGGTAAACTCGGCCGCCATTTGCTCTCCATGCCCTGTCGACTTTCTGTCGTCCTTCCTGACCTGGCATCGCTTCCGGTAGCCCCCGTCTAAACTGGGCCTTGATCTCCGGGTCCCGTGGACGGAGGATACCATGCCATCCACTATGCGATGGACAAAGTGCATATATACCATGGTGCCGCCTCGTCATCCGCCTGCTCAAGACCTATGAGCGTAGCGCCGAGACGATCCCGCAGCCGTCAGTCTACTTCGCAGCTGCTTCGCTCTCAGACGGTGGTCTCCCCTCTCAATCCTTGACTTTCTTTCTCTGCCACAAGTGAGAAAGCCATCATTCATCATGGTTCGTCTTGGTTTGGCCACGACGCTCCTTGCGGCTGCGTCTTTCGCCCAAGCCGCCCACCACAAGGCCCCCAAGGTCGTCCCTGGTGCCTATATCGTCGAGTACGAGGATAGCCATGTAAGTTTGGAGATGCTCTCAGGGGAGAGGATGCCTTATGCTAACCACATGTGCTTAACAGGATCCCACCTCCATCCTCAACTCCATCAAGGGCGATGCCACCATCCGCAAGGATATTCGCCATGAGCTCTTCAATGGTGCTTCCTTCCAGTTCAAGGACCTCGACAAGGCCGAGGACCTCGCCAGCAAGGTTGCTGCCATGTCTGGCGTCAAGGCCATGTACCCTGTCAGACGCTACTCCGTCCCCGAGCACACCGTTCACTACACTGGCAGCGCCGTCCAGGAGGTTGTCGCCAAGCGTGACACTGGCAAGGACACCTTCACCCCTCATCTCATGACCCAGGTCAACAAGTTCAGGGATTCCGGTATTACTGGCAAGGGCATCAAGGTCGCCGTCATCGACACTGGTATCGACTACCTTCACCCTGCCCTTGGCGGCTGCTTCGGCCCCGGCTGCTTGGTCTCCTACGGTACTGACTTGGTCGGTGATGACTTCAACGGCTCCAACACTCCCGTCCCCGATTCCGATCCCATCGACAACTGCCAAGGCCACGGCTCCCACGTCGCTGGTATCATTGCTGCCCAGACCAACAACCCCTACGGCATCATTGGTGCGGCTTCCGATGTGACCCTCGGTGCTTACCGTGTGTTCGGTTGCGATGGTGATGTCGGTAACGATATCCTCATCGAGGCTTACCTCAAGGCCTACGATGATGGCAGTGACATCATCACTGCGTCCATCGGTGGTGCCTCTGGTTGGCCCGAGGACTCTTGGGCTGCTGTCGTCAGCAAGATCGTTGAGAAGGGTGTTCCCTGCCTTGTCTCTGCCGGTAACGATGGTGACATGGGTATCTTCTATGCTTCCACTGCCGCCAACGGCAAGAAGGTCACCGCTGTTGCCTCTGTCGATAACATCATTGCCCCTGCTCTTCTCAGCGAGGCCTCTTACTCTGTTGCCGGTGGCTCTCTTTCGACCTTCGGCTTCACCGCCGGTACCCCCAGCGCCTGGGCCAATGTCAGCCTTCCTGTCTGGTCTGTCAACTTCAACACTGCCGATGCCGCCAACGGCTGCGAGGCTTTCCCCGAGGATACCCCTGACCTCTCCAAGCACATCGTTCTCATTCGCCGTGGTACCTGCACCTTCGTCCAGAAGGCTCAGAACGCTGCCGCCAAGGGAGCCAAGTATATCATCTACTACAACAACGCCGCTGGATCTTCCAAGGTCGATGTCAGCGCCGTTGCCGGTGTCCAGGCTGCTGCTATGGTCACTTCCGAGACCGGTGCCGCTTGGATCAAGGCCCTCCAGGCTGGCTCTGAGGTCATTGTCAACATGGCTGACCCCGAGACCGCCCCCAAGAACCTCAACAACTTCCCCAACACGGCTACCCCTGGCTTCCTCAGCACCTACACCTCGTGGGGTCCTACCTATGAGGTTGATGTCAAGCCCCAGATCTCTGCTCCCGGTGGTATGATCCTTGCCACCTACCCCCGTGCTCTCGGCTCCTACGCTATCCTTTCCGGTACTTCCATGGCCTGCCCTCTTGCTGCTGCCACCTGGGCCCTTGTCATGCAGAAGCGTGGCACCAAGGATCCCAGGGTCCTTGAGAACCTCTTCGCTGCCACTGCCCACCCTAACCTCTTCAACGATGGTGCCAAGACCTACGCCATGCTTGCCCCCGTTGCCCAGCAGGGTGCTGGTCTGATCCAGGCCTGGGATGCTGCCAACGCCAACGCCCTTCTCAGCGTCTCCAGCATCTCCTTCAACGACACCGAGCACATCAAGCCCCTCCAGAGCTTCGAGGTTACCAACACTGGCAAGAAGGCCGTCACTTACCAGCTCGGCCATACCAGCGCTGCTACCGCCTACACTTTCGCCGACGCCACCTCGATTGATCCTGCTGCCTTCCCCAACGAGCTGACTGACGCCAAGGCCACCCTCGTCCTCACTCCCGCCAAGCTCACTCTTAACCCTGGCAAGAAGAAGACAGTTACCGTCCTCGCCATCCCCCCCCTGGGTCTCGATGCCAAGCGCCTGCCCGTCTACTCCGGCTACATCACCCTCAACGGCACCGACTCCACCGGCTACTCGCTCCCCTACCAGGGCGTCGTCGGCAGCATGCGCTCCGTCACCGTCCTTGACAAGCAGTACAGCTACCTCAGCCAATCCAGCGACGCCACCTTCGCTCCCGTCGCCGCCGGCACCACCTTCACCCTCCCTCCCGCCGGCAAGGCCAACGAGACCCAGTACGCCAACACCGTCTACCCGACCGTTGTGCTTACCCTCGCTATGGGCTCCGCCGAGGTCCGCGCCGACGTCGTCAACGCCAAGGGCAAGACCATCGGCCAGGTCCTCACCTTCCCGGCCTACTGGAACGCCCGCGGCACTTTCGAGTGGAACTGGGACGGTGCCCTCTCTGATGGCTCCTACGCCCCTGCGGACACTTACAAGATCACGCTTAAGGCGCTCAAGATCTATGGTAACAGCAAGAAGCCCCAGGACTGGGAGACTCAGACCACCGAGTCGTTCACTATTAAGTATGTTGCTAAGAGTAAGAGGGCCTTTACTGCTTAATTTGAGGTAGGATATGATACCCCGAAGCGGAGGGCAGGAAAGATGCTGGATTGGATATGAAATGATGAGATGCATATAATGTGGATGTTTTTATGAAGTTACAATTTCTTGTATGATATTATGGAATACCTACAATGGACATAATAATGAACGGGCTTTGGCCTGATGCAATCTTGGTTCTTGGTCGTTGTTGGTGTGTTGGTTGTGGTTCTTTTGACTGTCTCGGTGCTGGCTCTTCAGTGTACACTATTAAATGTTTTGAAGAGTCTCTATGAGACCTGAGGTACCTTTGCTAACCTCCTATCTTCCATCTCTTCATCTCTCCATCTTCTGTCTCTTCATCGGCCATTCAACCGTCAGTCGTCAGCAGTCATCCGATGCCGTCATCCCAACAATCCCTCCAGACAAAACAACGGACCCATGTCCATGTCGAAAGGGATGGGATGAGATGGGCCCGCTCTGCCGACAATTGCGGAACGCCCCGCAAATGCGGTGCGGTGCGGTGCGGTACGGGCGGTGCACGGGGATGACCCACTGAGCTGACAGTGAGATGCCCTGACAGCGGGCGCCGCATGGCATCTGATTGCTGCGCCCTGTCATCCCGTGTTCTCTCCTGAATGAACCTGGGATGTCATCCCTTTTCCCGTCCTGGACTGCCTGTGATCCGGTGATCCTTTCAGCTCCTTGAGGTTGCGACTGCACAGATACGGCGCGGCGCGGGATGGGAATCTGACACCCCCTTTATAAACTTCATGATTTCGAGATGGCGGGACAACAAACCTACCAGTGGTTTCTTTTGGAAAAAGGCCTCCTTCGTCCAAACCGTCAAATACAATGGGCGAGGTGACAGTTGGGGCAGAAAGACAGCTGAAACCAATGAGCCCATCACTAGTGTAGTTTTCGCGACTTTCAGCTGCCATGATGTCATCACTACATTCCCCAGAAGTCCCCTAAAACCCCCAAGAACGTCATCCAGTGGATGAGAATCGGGTCTTGGCCGTCCGCCTTGAACCCTTCTTGTTAAACGTGTTTCGTAACTCGAAGTTGCTTCTGATCACCCATTCGGCATTCTGCTATTCCGCCATTGCTTGGTGTGCTTTGGTGACTCGAGATTGATCATCATCAAGGGTTAACTGCCGTGCCTTGGCAAGTATTCTCCCCAGCTCCAATACAAGGGTTCCCTCCCCCCCACCCAGCCTTCGTCGCTTTTGTATCGAACGAACGCCTGCCTGAAAAGGGATCTGAATACATTAAAGGAGCAACGCATTCGCAAAAGCTATCAGCTCACTTTGTAACTCGGTTAACATAGCCGGTTATAAGCCTCCCCCTGATCGATCATTTGCTTACGACAGAAAACAAAGAAGATTTAAAAGAAGCTTCCCCCCCACTTTACAAACCCAACCTCACGATCCAGCGCCATCAACTTACTTTACCTTAACTTCCTACGGAAAAAGAAAGGGAAAGCACACCCGTCCAAGCGGCCATTCAACATGACCGCCTCAACCGACTCTCCGAGAGGTCCTCTTCACCACGAGGCCGCCAACTCTCAACACAACCACACCAATGCCGACACCGACACCAACACAAACGCCCAACACGAACCCAGAAATGAACCAAACAAAATCCCCCTCCGAATCGCCATCCTCCTCAACTCGTACCGCTCCCCGCACATCTCCTCCATCCGCGACTCCTACACACGCTGCTTCGCCTCCTTAACCCAATCCCCGACCTGCCGCTTCCAGCCTGTTCTCTCCTTCTTCTACCCCGCCGACAACTTTTACTGCTGTCCCGATGGGCCGCACAATGACCGGGATGGGTGCAACGGGTCCGAATCAGATGCTTCGTTGTCGTCGGATTGTTCGAATGGGTTTGGGCGGTCTTCGGACTCGGAATCTGATGTCCCTAACGGCGGTCCTGGGGCTGGAAAAAGGGCTGCGGCTAGGGCTAGCAGCAGTACTAGGATGAAAGAGTTCCTACCTAATCCGGCGGAATTTGACCTGATTGTTATCGGAGGGGGAAATGCTGATCCGAGGAAGAGACATGCGTGGATATTGAGGGTTCATGAGTTCATACGGCAGACGAGAAAGGAATGGCCGAGGAAGAAGATGGTGGGGGTTTGTTGGGGACATCAGACACTGGGGATGGTGGTGGGAGGGGGGGAGGTGGGGGAGATGGGGTTGCCTGAGGTTTGTTTTCCTTTTTTTCTTTCAATGAATGGTGATGTTAAGAGAATTTTGGCAAAAGGGCAATGCTAACTGATGATGTGATGGAAAACAGCTAGGAGTAACAGACTCAAAACTCTCCCCCGCCGGGTTACGATTTTTCAATGACCGAGGACCACCATCAACAGCAGGGGAAAAAGGAGAGGAAAAGAAGACCTCGCTAAGACTTCATCAACACCATCGTCGACAGCTTGTCTCTACACCACCCAACTTTCACCAATTACTCGCCAACAATGAATGTCTCCTGTCGGAAGATAACAGTGTCTTGACGTTTCAAGGACATCCGGAGAAGGACGCAAAGGCGGCGAAGCTAAAGATTAGAGATGCGGCGAGGTGGTGGGGGTGGGATTTGAATGACCAAAAAGTTGTGGAAGAGGTGAAGGAGTTGATGGAAAGGGAACATGATGGGAATTGGGTGTGGGAGAGAGTTTTGGAATGGGTTTGGGAGGGTGTTGAGGAAGAAGGGGAGGTGGACGAGAGGAGGGAGTTGGAATGGAAGTTGTGATTTGAGCTTGGTGCATTTGGGTCTTGGGGTTGATCATGGCGGTTGGTGTGCTGGATGCATCAATCGCGAGCGATTGTTTTGATGATGGATATGCATTTGTGCACTGCAGGCGTCAATCGTTGGGAGGAGATACCAAATTGTTTGGGTGAAAGCGCTAGATGCGGCGCGAGGGAATTGAATTGAAGTCATGGATCTGCATTCTGAGATGAGCATGTGAAGCCATGTTGAGAAGGTGCGCAAGGTTGTACTCTGACGGTCGCAATGGTCGATGACTGTTCGCCGAATGTAACGGGAGGGTCCGGCGACAACCGGTTGGGTCGGGGACGGAATGTGCACCGCTATGACCCCACAACGCCGGTGCCTGGATCGTCGCTCGGACAATTCAAAATCCGTCTGTGTGTCCGGGCAGGCCCGGCTTTTTCGGGACTGGACCTGAGACCGGGTGGCCGCTGCCTGGACCGCTGCCTGATGGGTGCCTGTAATGTTCCAGGCCTGTTCTCGATCCCAAAGGTTCGCATGAAGCGCGCCAGCCAGGTTGATCGATGGAGTGAGTGCACGGGGATTGTTCATTCCAGTGAAGGGCATCAGCGTCGCCCACCCATCCGTCGGGTTTGCGCCCGTGAAAGTCTCGGCGTGCAGGTCGCTGCCCGCAATAGTGGTCTGTGCGCGGCGCCAGGGAACCTTATCGGTCGCCGCTGGAGCCCCTCCATTCTCCATTCCCAATTTTTTTTTCTTCCCGCTGCAACACGCGGGCGACAGCGACACCAAACTTTGAGTGACTTGACGACATCCCTTTTTCCCATCCGTTGCCTGTCCATACTCTTTTACTCTCTTCATTTCCTTGTTCCAGTATCGATCCCATCGAGTGGCCCGTCAATCCACCTAAGTCCCTCCTTTTGTCGTCATTAACGCAATCCCATCATCGCCCAAGATGAAGTTCGTTCTGGTGTCAGGAGGTATGTAAACATAGACAAATAAACAAATAATAATCTCATATGAACACATCTCTAACTTGTCTGCGTCCTCCAGGTGTTGTGAGTGGAGTTGGCAAGGGAATTATTGGTAGGCAGTCTTTCTCTTCTCAACATATGAACAACCACCACAACCGTCCTCAATCTCACTCATACGTATCGAGTCACTCAACATGGATGCATGCCAAGTAAAAATCATGGAAACTGGCCCTGTGTCTGTGACACCATCTCAACATCCTCTCAATGATGCACACGATGATGAACACGCCCGTATATCACATCTCAGTCCTGGACTTTATTTACTAACATAAATCAATAGCCTCATCATGCGGTCTCCTTCTCAAGACCCTCGGCCTCAAGGTCACTGCCATCAAGATTGACCCCTACATCAACGTTGATGCCGGTACTATGAACCCCAAGGAGCACGGCGAGTGCTTCGTCCTTCATGACGGTGGCGAGACCGATCTGGATCTCGGCAACTACGAGCGTTATCTCGGTGTCGACCTTGCCCGCGACAACAACATCACCACCGGCAAGGTCTACCAGCAGGTTATCGAGAATGAGCGCAAGGGCAAGTACCTCGGCCGCACTGTCCAGGTTGTACCTCACGTTATCGACGCGATCATCGACACCATCAACCGTGTCTCCAAGGTACCTGTCGACAAGTCTGGCGAGGAGCCCGATGTCTGCATTATCGAGTTGGTATGTTGGTCCACTGTCATTCATCAGTCATGGCGTCTGCTAACGCTCATAGGGTGGTACTGTCGGTGATATTGAGAGCATGCCTTTCGTTGAGGCCCTCACCCAGCTCCGTCACAGAGCTGGCAAGAACAACTTCATCAACATCCACGTCTCTTATGTCCCCGTCGTCAACGGCGAGCAGAAGACGAAGCCTACCCAACACGCTGTTAAGAGCGTCAGGAGTGCTGGTCTCATTCCCGACTTGGTCAGTATCATTGCTAATCATCAAGTGGTCTCCCTTGCTAACCCAATGTACAGATTGCGTGCCGTTGTGAGAAGCCCCTTGAGCAGGGCACCATCAACAAGGTCGCTTCCAGCTGCCAGGTCGAGGTCAACCAGGTCCTTGCCGTCCGCGACATGCCCACCATCTACCAGGTTCCTCTTCTCCTCGAGGAGCAGGGTCTGCTCAGGGAACTTAAGGAGACCCTGAAGCTCGACGATGTCAAGCTCTCCCCCCCCCGTGTCAGCCAGGGCCAGGAGGTCTGGGCCAAGTGGCAGAAGATTGTTCCCCTCGGTTACGCCGAGACCGTCGACATCGTCTTGGTCGGCAAGTACGTTGAGCTTCACGATGCTTACCTTTCCGTCATCAAGGCTCTTGAGCACTCTGCCATGCGCTGCGGCCGCAAGCTCAACCTCATCTGGGTTGATTCCGAGCACCTCGAGGAGAAGACTCAGAAGGAGGATCCCACCAAGTACCACAAGGCGTGGCACGACGTTTGCGTTGCCAAGGGCATTCTCGTCCCTGGCGGCTTCGGTCACCGTGGTACCGAGGGTATGATCCGTGCCGCCCAGTGGGCTCGTGAGCAGAAGACCCCGTTCCTCGGTGTCTGCCTTGGTATGCAGGTTGCCGTTATCGAGGCTGCCCGCAACCTCTGCGAGCTCAAGGATGCCACTTCTGAGGAGTTCGACGCCAACGCCGAGCACCGCGTCATCATCTTCATGCCCGAGGGTTCCAAGGAGAAGCTTGGCGGTACCATGCGTCTCGGCACCCGTTCCACTCACTTCCAGCCCGGCTCTGAGTTCAGCAAGCTCCGCGCTCTCTACGGCGAGGCCACCACCATCGAGGAGCGTCACCGTCATCGTTACGAGGTTAATCCCGACTACATTGAGAAGCTCGAGCAGTCCGGCCTCATCTTCATCGGCAAGGACGACACTGGTGAGCGCATGGAGGTTGTCGAGATCAAGGACCACCCTTACTACGTCGGGGTTCAGTACCACCCCGAGTACACCAGCCGTGTCCTCGACCCCTCCCGCCCCTTCCTCGGCTTCGTTGCCGCCGCCATTGGCTGCCTCGACCAGATCACCAACGAGATCCTCAAGGATGCCGGCGTTGTCAACGGGAGTACCAACGGCGCCCACTTCTAAACTTTACAAGAAAGAAGGCGAGGGTCGCACGATGACGATGCATAGGAGTCGCCCACAGCGAAGGGCACGGATCCAATTTAAGAGGAGGACTAATGTGACAGCCGCCATTTCCGAGGCCAGTCACAACACCCAGGGTCAGCCGCAATGGGCGGCCCTCCGGTTCGATGACAACATCAGCAACTTTGGTTACCGCTCAAGACCGTCCCCTCTGATGACATGAACATGAGCATCGGACACAGCAGCAGCAGCGCAGTGCAAAAATTCGGAAGAAAAAAGCTTTTCAAAAAGGGCATGAATGACTGGTTTACGGAAAAGATTTTTTTTGGGGGGATGGTTGCATTTCAATCAGCTTGGGCAACGTGGCGTTATTTGCTTCATCGTTTTTACAGTAACTGCTAGATAGTAGATGGTGTCTTTTTACTACTACACTGCACACACATACCTTATATACCCCCTTGTTAATAGTTACTTGGTGAGCATCAACTCCTTCATCTTTCATTCACTCGCTATAGGGAATCTCTCGCTAATTTTTTTTCTAGGGCTTCATCGCTCTGCGAACTGCGAAGGTCTCCTGTCACGCCTGGTTCAGGGGTTGAGGTGGAACCATGAAGTGGCGACCTCGATGGTTTGGAATAGTGATGAAGGTGGACACTCCACAAGAACCCATGTTTCAAAGTGCCGTTGCCGGGGAGACTTTGTCTGCCTGCTTTCTGGATTCCGCTCTCCTGGGCATGGTAAACAGTTGTCTGCGTGGAGGGTTTTAGACTTTGGGTTGCGCAACGATTGCATAGAGAGGAGTTCTGGCGCTTTCGGTTTCTAGACAAGACACGCCCTAGCGAGACACATGATAGAGTACGATTAAGACAATAGTTCTTGAAGAGGTATCAATACCCGACTGGTGCTATGGGGAAGGGTTCATGAGGCGACACTTTAGGCTTCACACCGTGGTACCTTATCGTGACAGTTTGCTATTTTCGACCTCAAGAGCAAGCCTCACCTTTTTGATGTTTCGATACGCGATCTACCCAGATGGTATGGACTGGGGAAACAAAATTCATGAAGCGTTTTTAGGGATCAAGTGTCTCCATACCCCATCAAGCGACGTCCAAGAAAGTTCAACAAAGTCACGACAAAAACCATCCACCTAACACTCCAGCCCAGGAAGTGATCTCAAGTACTTTGTTCACAGCTTTTACTCTATCCTCTCGCAACCTTACTCCCTTTTCCACCCCCATTTCGCCTTCTACAGAGCCAACCTCCCAACCTACGCCCCAAAAGCCTCCTCATACCCCGTCAAACAAAACCGATACCTCCCCCCAGCGCCCTTCATCTTCTCCATAACCCCCTTCAAATTCTCCTCATTAATCTTAACCTCCTCCACCCACGTCCTGACCCCCTTGC
The DNA here is from genome assembly GCA_009806085.1 of Neurospora cerealis. Lineage (NCBI taxonomy): Eukaryota > Fungi > Ascomycota > Sordariomycetes > Sordariales > Sordariaceae > Neurospora > Neurospora cerealis. The sequence continues at coordinate 2,311,382 of RAOY01000003.1, read as the reverse complement.
TCGCCGCCAACTCCAACATCTCCAACGTCTCTTTGCGACTTCCCAAATGACTACTCCCAAAAAAACACCCATTCTTCAAAAACGTCTGATTCCTAACCCTAATCCCCTCCTCATCCTCCGGCAACCCCACACTCACCCACTTCCCATGCACATCCAACAGCGACAAATAAGCATCTACATCGAACCCCTCAAAGCTGTTGGCGGTGTTAATAATGAGGTCAAACGTCATGATGTGCTCTTCGTTCCAGTTGGGGTCGGAAGTAGCGAGGAAGCCGTCGGCGCCCATTTTCAGGGCGTCGGCTTCTTTGCTGTGGGTGCGCGAGATTACGTAGGTCGTGGCTCCCAAGGCTTTGGCGAAGAGCAGACCCATGTGGCCGATCCCGCCGAGGCCGACGATGCCGACTTTTTTGCCGGGGCCGCAGCCGTTGCGGACGAGAGGGGAGTAGGCGGTTAGGCCGGCGCAGAGCATGGGGGCTGCGATGGTGGAGGGGAGGGCGTCGGGGATTGGGAAGACCCTAAAGAGCGGGAGAAGTTAGTGGGGGTTGATGGGTGGGAAGAAGGGGAAGGGGAACATGGGGAGGGGGAAAAGGATGGGATGGAAAAGGGGGTAAAGGAGGGAAAAAGAAAAGACGAACCAGTGTTCATGGGTGCGAATATGGGAGGAATAACCGCCCTGGCTGACAATGCCGGTATCAGGCCACACGGCGCCGTACGTGTCTAGTTGCTTGCGGCAGTAGGTCTCATTGTCGTTCTTGCACTGGCGGCAGTCAAGGCAGGAGTAGGACTGGGCGCCGACGCCGACGCGCTGCCCGGGCTTGATGAGTGTCACCTTGGGACCGACGCGGAGGGCGGTGCCGACGATTTCTACGGACGAGGTGGTCAGTCAGTCAGTCAGTCATTGGGTTGATCTACTGGCTAGCTCAGACAGAGAGACAGGAGGGTGTGTAGGGCAAGGAAAGGCCATACCGTGTCCAACAGCAAGAGGGAACTTTTGCTCGCCCCAACCGCCGCTGATGGTGTGGACATCACTACCGCAGACACCACAGCACTCGATCTTGATATCGACGTCGTAGTCACCGAAGGGCTTGGGTTGGAACTCGTTCTTGTGGAACTCGGTCCAGGTCTCGGGGCCGTTGACCTGGAAGCCGGTGAACTTTTCGGGGACAGACATGTTGGAGGTAGGTGTATATGAAGTAAGAACGACAAAGTGACGACGTATGCAGGGAACAAACACACAACCAGGAGGACTACACGATGGGGTGTCCCCGAGTTATAAGTACACTGACGGAAACACGCGGAAGATCAACACAAAACAACGGTCAAACAGAACCGAGCACGTCGGACTGTTCCCCCACTGCCTGCTTATAACAATTCAGCCGGAGGGCATGCCCTTCGGGAATCTTTTGCCCATGAGGAGGGGCAGTCCGTCACTTGGAAGGCGTATCGTACCGTACGTGACATAAGCCCCCCGCGGCTTTACCCATTTCCTGGGTGGTATCGCGGGATTCCTACCCACTCTGGCGGATCTATCACGCTCCTGGCGTGTCTGGGGAGTGAATCGTATCAAAGGAGAAACATCGTGAATGCGTTTCTGCCCCCGCCATGCCCCGCGATAGGTACGGGTAAAAGTGTCGTTTCTGGGGAAAGGGTTCATGGGGGTTTAAGTGATAGCCCCACGGGGAGAGGAAGCTAAGGCCTAAGGGGTTCAGGGTGTAACTCTATTTATCCACGAATCAAATCGTCGCATTGTGGTTGCTGATGGCTCGGCGAAGCAACAACCTCTTTGCTCACTTCGACGACGGTTGAAGTCGCACAGGTGCACCTTTTCAACAACAGTAGAGCTCTCTAAGCTTACGGAAGCCTCATCAAGACTGGTTCGCAGCATATGTATGTCGGTTCGACTCTTCGATATCCAAAATCTCTGAATCGCTTGTTGCAGTCGTTCAGGCCGTTATCACGCCTTTTATCTGATCACAAATCCCATCAACCGCTGATCAAGCCGTCCTCTTCTTCTGCAACCTCTTCCCCGACTTATACAAGCCCACATCGGCCAGAAACGCAATCCTCATCGATGCGCCAAGATAGACAAACGGGATGTTGCCCCAGTCGATCGCATTCCACGTTGACGGACTCCAGTAGATGTTCAATCCCAACTCGCGAACCGTGTAGAGATGTCCGATGTCGCCAATCAACAGACAGAAGAGGACGGTCTTCCAGACGCGGATGTCCGAGGTTGACCGCAGCACGAGGGCTTCGTTTATGGCGAAGAAGAGATACAGGTTGGCGAGTTGGGAGAGCACGATGGACGTCCCCAGCGGAATCGTCTCAGGAGCCGAGGCGGCATGCGTGAGCTCTAGGTAGGCCTTCTTGTCGAAGTAGGCGTAATATGCGCCGAGCAGGGCGGAGAGAGGTTCGATGAGGAGGAAGAAGAGGCGGTAGAGGAGCGGGAGGGAGAATGCGGATACTTGAGGTTGGGTTATTGCTGTTGCTCCAGCAGGAGCTTGCTTGTCTGAAGCCATTTCCAATGGAAGTAACTGTGAGCTCGTAACGCCGCCAAGGTGCTGGACGCGTGTGTTGGGCGCGTTGGAGGAGGAAGTTGCCCTGATGACTGACGCAACGATGAACCTTGTCTGTGGTTTGGTGCGACGAATTAACCTCGCTCTGTCTTTGGCCCGAAGCTTGCGAATTGGAGCTTGGGCCACTCAGTTGCTGTGGGGTCCCAGGGATAAACGTTCTGCCCACTTGACAATTGACACCGCCTGCCTATTTGATCGAGAATTCAAAATGGCCCGGGCGTTTCTTATCGGCTTATCGTCCACAATCCTGGATAAGCGGAGGGCTTGCGAGCCCTAGTCTTGGCACGCTCCGCAAACTGGGACCCATCCAACTTTTCTTACCCGCAGTCCATCACGACGGCCGCCTTTGAGACTCTTGCAATCGACGACGACCGACCGATCGACCCGATATCGACAATCGCCAAAATGTCTGCCCCTCAGCTCAACAAGATCGCGGCCAACAGCCCCTCTCGCCAGAACCCTTCTGAGCTTGAGACCGCCGTTGCTGGCGCCCTCTACGACCTTGAGTCCAACACTGCCGACCTCAAGGCCGCTCTCCGCCCTCTGCAGTTCGTCTCTGCCCGCGAGGTATGAAATCTCGACACCGAAAAAAAAAAAGCACACGCAAACCGAAGACTCTCCGAGCTCCTGTTCCGGCGTCGGCGCACACCACGAGAGCGAGAAAGGCACACCACGTTTTTCGCCTCGAGCCGAAGAGTCGCTTCTGGGAAATATGATATGAGCATATTGGAAAGGGGCCGGCAGCCAGCACAGCAGCAGCGGTGCCCAGAGGGTGCATGATGATTGATTCCTGGAAAATGGACACAATATCACCATGGGCACTCGCAGGCGTGTGTGTCTGTTGCTTGCTCGCGCCCAGAGACCATATACACATCAGAAATACCATACAGCGCGCCGCGGAATAGGACGGGAGCGGTCCAAGGATTGATATCCCCATGGTCATCCTGGAGCTCGCATGCTGACTTTTGGTCTGGAATAGATCGAGGTTGGCCACGGCAAGAAGGCTATTGTCATCTTTGTCCCCGTCCCTTCCCTGCAGGGCTTCCACCGCGTCCAGCAGCGGTAAGTTTATCTCTTTATATCAAGGCTCGCAGCGATACTAACTCATCCCCTCAGTCTCACCCGTGAGCTCGAGAAGAAGTTCTCTGACCGCCACGTCCTGATCGTCGCTTCTCGCCGCATCCTCCCCCGCCCCAAGCGCTCCAGCCGCTCCCGCAACACCCTCAAGCAGAAGCGTCCCCGTTCGCGCACCCTCACTGCCGTCCACGACGCCATTCTCACCGACCTCGTCTACCCCGTCGAGATCGTTGGCAAGCGTCTCCGCGTCAAGGAGGACGGCTCCAAGACCCTCAAGGTCATCCTTGACGAGAAGGAGCGCGGCTCCGTCGACTACCGTCTCGACACCTACTCCGAGGTCTACCGCCGCCTCACCGGCAAGCATGTCCTCTTCGAGTTCCCCCTGGTCTCCGCCGAGTTCTAAACGGTGGACGCAATGGGCGTTTGAGTGTCTGGGTTGGAGCACTCAAAGGGTGATTATCGGGTTAGGGCTCAGATGATATTCGGGTTCGGTTCTCTTGCAATGCATGCATGGCAGTACAAAAGGAACGGCGTCTAGCTAGCTTGTCTCTGGAAAAGGGCAGGCATGGGTTTCCCCCTACTACCTGTTATCCCTTGTGTTGTGCACCATTAATGCCAACATTCAAATACTACTGCGTTATGGATTGTGGGATACATCTCGTCCATATTTGCGATCATGTGCTCGTTGTGTATGTGCCATGCCTTATGTCTGTCTGTCCTACAATTTCTTTGGTCGCTACATGCTTTTAAACGCCGTCGTACATACCATACCCGTGAACCGTGCCTTCGATTGTAAACATCATTACTCTCTTACCCCCCGAATCCAATAACTCGCATCTCATCATGACCGCTCACAGACCCCATCTCACAACGTCCTCGCAACCCTCCCCAACCCCAATACACACCAATACGCCAACTCCCTCTTCTCCTTCCCACCATCCTTATTCCCCCCCTTCGCGCTGCTCAACCCAGGCATGATCTCATCCTCGGGCGCCTCCGCCTCCCACTCGATCCTCACAAACATGGGTATCTCCAACACATCCTCATCCTCCTTTATCGGGCCCCTTCCATCCCTCTTGGCCGTCTGCACCAGACTAGCGGGTATCACCTCAATCACAATACTCGTCCAGTTCCTTCCCCTCTCCCACACTTTACCTACTTCCGGTCCCAGTTCCTCCCCCGCTAGACTTGCGCCCCCCGCCGTCCCGGGCCGTAGCGTTCCAGCGCGTTTACGACCGCCTGGGCCTGAGCCTTCCGGCCCTGTGGAGCTCGAGAGGTTTTGAGATTGAGAAGAGGAAGATGTGGTGTTGTTATCTTTGAGAGCTTCCTCCCAGACGTCGGTGTTGGAGTCTATTTCGAATTGAGGACAGAGAATCGTCACCTTGGAGGGAAACCTTCCGGGTGTGATGGCTGGTGTGGCTAAGGTAACTCTCACGGATTCGAAAATGGGGTTCTTGAAGGTTAGCACGAACTGAGCGGGCTTCAAAGGCTCGATGGTATCAGGCGGCAGGTTCGGCATCGGTGGCGGGGTCAGGCCGGGGATGATCAGCTGCTTGATGGTGATGGTCGGGATGTAGTTGCCGGCTATCAGACGGATGCGGAAGCGCGTGGTTGTTACTTTGCTCTCGGGCTTGCTGATGATGTGGCGACATTGCGGGCAGCGCTTGGAACGCTTGGTGCGCAGGAGGTAAGGGATCGGACGCAGCGAGGAGGTGAAGCGGGTGAGGCCGTGGAGAGGCGAGGCGCCGAGGTAAGGCGCTTGGGATTGTAGTTGCGTGGTGGAGGCTGTGGAGGAGTAGGCGTCGAGACCAGTGGTGGATTCGAAGTCTTGGAGGGCGGAGATGGCGGAGGATTCGTCGAGGGAGGCTAGTTGCAGACCTTCGGAGGGAGCGAGCGCTTCGCGCATGGTGCCCGGTCGGGACTTGGATTTTTTGTCGTGCAAAGAGGTGGAGCCGGTGTAGAGAGACATGATCCGCGAGAGAGAGGCGGGCGCGTCGAAGCCTAGGTTGCCGAGGGCGGCGGAGGCGTCGCCGCCTGCTTTACCGGTGCCGTTGGCGTCGGAGAGCTGGTTCTGGTAGAAAGATTTGAGGTTGGCGAACTGCGTTTCCATGTCCAGGAGGGTGTCTAGGTCTTCTTCTCCTTGGCCGGTGCTGCTGCTGCCACCGCCGCCGCCTTGGGAGGCCTGTTCCTTCCGTCGCTCCTTGCGCTCCTTCGCTGTCAACCTCGTCTCGCCGCCGTTTCGTAGCTTGGCTAGTTGCATGTGGATGCTGTTCGGCTTGTCGAACTTGATCCCTATTTCGGTAGAGCTCCAGTTGCAGTAAGAGCATGACAAGATGTAAGAGCCCGAGTGGGAGGAAGTGGCATGGTCTGGACTAAGGAGCTGGTTTGGGTCTGGTGGTGTCTCGACGTGGTTTACAGCGAGGGGCCCGATGCATATTGGGCACTGGAAGCAACTTCGTGTACATCTGAGGAGAGAACTTGTATTTTAGTAAAGTGAGCTGATGTAGACGACGTGGTATCACTGACCTGTTCCCCTCGCTCCTGATGTTGCTACTCGGCACCTCAAACAAACAGTTGGGGCAGTAGTAGCAAACAATCTCCTCGGCTACACATCGTGGACAGCGGATCTGGTGGCAGTCCTCGCAGAAGGAGAGATACTCTAGCGGATAGAGGCTGTAGTTGGACCGGGCAGCACGAGGGTCAAAGGTATGGTCGTCGTCATCCTGAGCGGCGCGAGACAGGCCTTGGGCGGTGACATCGGGAGTCCTCTTTGCGTAGGGGTTGATCTCTGAGCAGGGACACCGGATGTAGGTGTAGGGATTGAAGGGCGCCATGGGAGTGTCGTAGTGGTCCTCTGGTGTTATTGGTAACGGTAGCTGGTCATTGGCGGGATCGGAATCGGAGGGCGAGGACTCGGAGAGCGGTGGTGATCGCAGCCCGGGGAACCACAAGCGACTGCCGGTAGTGGTATCTCTAATTCGGCTTTGGGTGAGGCCTGGGTGGAAAGCGGGGAGTCTGTTGTTTCCAAACATGCATGCAGAGTCTCTTGGGTTCGGCTGGGAGGGGGGCCTGAGTTGTCAGTTCGTTTGCGCCAGTCCAGTCCGGATGCTTCAATCGATGTCCATCGTTGAAGAAGGGGTGGGACGGCAGCGGGTAAGGTGGGGGGAGGGGGGAGCGGGAGGGAGGGATGTCCGATGGAGGGATGGAGGCCGGAGGGGAGCTTGACGCGCCTTGACGCGTTCGGACCTGGAGTTGCTCCCGGTCTCTCTTCACCACCTGAAAGTTCTCCCGTGGTTCATATCCAGTGGGCAGCTTCAGGGCACAGAAGGCAGCGGTTACAGGGGAGAGTATGAGACCACATACGTATCCCTAACCCGCAACAAGGTGATGAGTCTGATAAAGATGGGGAATGTCCATGCCCCTCAAGCTCCAGGTCCTGCTGTCCTCTTTCCCTCTTTCAACTGCAATCTCTTTCCTCATCACAAAACACTTGCAGTGACACTTTGCAGAAATATTTGAGACCACGACCGGACCTCTTCAACTTGTCAACGATCAATGACTTTTCTTCTCACGTACCGTCTATCTGTCGAATCATTTCGGAGAGACCTTATAATCGTTGACTTCCTTCTCTTCTGCCCGCAATGTCCATCATGAACAAAGAGACGTCCCCATCGCCAGTGTTAGTTTTCTCCTCCTCTTGAGCTTCCTGTCTCCCCGTCCTGTCGGCGTCTTCTATTACCCGGTATCCGAGACACGGCCCAGACGGCGGGATGTCACCCCAAGAGATTGGCCAAGCTGGACCAGAACCCGCCCAAAGGCAAAAAAACCAAGACAAAAGAGGCACCAGTGGCAGGATCCACGACATCCCTTCATCTGCATCATGGTTTGTGGCGTCTATATTGACTGGCGTGATACGGCGCCAAAAGAAGGCGATCAGCTTCACAATAGCCAATACTCCTCCGTCATCCAACTCTACCATTCCGTGGACCTCCCCACGCCGACTCCCGACCTGGCCTCTATTGGCACCACATCGCTTGTATTGATGCAGCCCTGTCATCTTTCTCACTACATATCAGTATCAGCCCCTCCTCTACCACCCAGTCTCCAGCTCTGGGTCCTGAGTCTGGATGCGGTTCCAGAAAGGCCGAGTGGTCCTGGGACGGGCCAGAGACAGGCAGTTCTGGTTGTTGGTCAGCCGCATGCGCACCCAAGAGGAGAGCTGAACATGTAAAGTCCAGGGTCTCTGGTTCGTCTGGGAGGGAATGAGTGCATACGTCGACTGCCTTTTCGAGCCGTTGCACAGCCGGAAGACGCTTCATCTTTTTCCTCCTTTGCCAGCAGCCCCGTCATGCTAATCGCAAAGGTGATCGGCCACTGAGCCCAAGTCAGCCACACAAGCCGTACGTAAAGCCTATTGACGTCGAGCCAAGCCCTCGGGTTAGGTTGTCGTGCATCCCGTCTTGAGTCCATCAACCAAGGTCGAGGCCGTGGAACACAACATGCACTTTGGTGCTTCGGCAAACGTGCATTGTCTCTGGTCTTGACGGCTGGGGTTACCTGGGTCTCCCCGCTATGACTTAAGGAGGCGGACTCCCTGGCCTCCGGCGACAACTCTCTGCCAGTGTGACAGGTAAAAGGCAAACCTTTATGTCCGCCAGATCTTCGATTCCGGTGTTCACACCAGCTCAGAACGACACTCACGGGTCTACCATGGCACAATGTGGTATACCAAGATCCTGGTCGGATGGAGGACGATTTCACCAGGCTCGCTCCCAGCCGCAAATCCTGAAGAGCATTAGGTTTGGCAGTTTCAACGACAGACGACGAGCAAGAGTTCCGGATCTTAAGCGGTGGGACGGTGCCTCTAGGACTTCCCAACCATGGGACTGCTTAGGGAAAAGAGTACGTCTTAGCGGGGAATGTCTAGTCAACGAGAGATACTAAGACTAACTTACACCAGGACCCGGAGCTATGGCATCGCAAGGGCAATTGTTTGGTATATCTATATGGTCGTGGCCAGTCGAGTCGGAGTCCTTCGTTCAAAGTGCCCTTCAACACCTTGCTTGCAACGCAATGCCAGCCCCTGATCGCAAGATGTATCAGACGAGATATCCCAGAAACATTAGACATTGAAGCCAGCCAGATCGAGCTCTACATTCCTGCTCCGCCTACGGCAACCGAAGAAGAGGTCATTCGTCATTACCTGGATATTCGCAATTTCTTTGCCTGGATTTTCCGGAGATCGATGGTGGGGGAACATCTTGGAGCAACCCTCATTCGTCTTCTACACACAATGACTGAGCTCCGATGTCTCGGGGTAAACAATGCGGACGACCTGTTGAGTTACGCCGACGAAGAAGGTTATCTGGAAATGTGTAATCAACCAGCACATGCCTTAAGCATGCTTCACTTTGCGGAGTACTGTCAAGATCGCAGGCTCTACATTGAGGCATTCACCCACTGTACCGGAATGTTCGAAGAGCTATACGTTGTCCCCGAATATCAGGCAAGCGCTCCTTACAATCACTTCAGCGTCCTCTAGTCTTAAGCTAACTAGTTGCCTAGGTTATCACTTCTGCAACTCGAAGGCTTCTCCGCCAAGCAAAAGCCGAAATGGATGAGAAACTTGGACAGGCTACGTTGATGTTGCAAAACTTCCTGGAAGAGGATCTATCCCAGGCTCATCTAGGTCTGACAGTCGGCGGACGGTCTCATCTTGAGCGTTTCCGAACCTTCCTTCACGCTTTCTTCGCTACCAAGATCGGATACTACCCGCCAACATCAATCGACCAGCGATATTTGATATTCCCTCCCGCGATATATCGAACGATGCGAGATGACATCGAAGCTTTGTACGAACTCTTGGTAGACAACACATATACCCCGTCAGAAAGCATACCAGCCTCTGCTCAAGGGGGACTGTGTACTCTCCAGTGTGTCCATGGCTTTGACGCACGGAATAGGTACTCTCCGCTTCCTCATCCCCTGCCTTTACTGCCGGAATTACCTACCACCAGCGCATCTCGAAGAACCGCTTGGCTCCATAAACCCGACAAACTGAAGCCAGACCAACGGGTAGTTGCACATGCAGCACTGGCGAAAGCATCTAACAGAACTAAGGCCGCCATATCCAGAAATCCACTTGTCATTGCATATCAAAGATATGAAGAAGATTGCGTGTTCTCGCCTCTTAAGATCGATAGACAAGAGAAAATTTCGCAAGTTGACGCGCGGAAGGTTCGATGGATACTCGTCTATGCAATCTATCAAGTATTACGAGCCTGCACGCAGGCTCCTCTGGAATGCCAGGACGTCGGAAATGCTTACTACAACATGGCCGTTAGTACCGAAAATTTACCGCCTTGGGATGGGGACGACTATGAGTCAAGCTTGAGCACTCGATTCCCAAGGGGAACAAGACAAGATGGTCATGCGTCTTCCAAGTCGCTGCCAAACTTCTCACTTCCCACGCCCCTCATTCTGTCATCATTTCCGGCGGTGTTTACCTACGGCGAAGACAGGAAGATCAGGCCGGATATCGACCACTTCGCATTGATACATGCTAGGACGCCTAGTGGGATCGCAAACGACCCCAGACCAACGTCCCCGCCCATTGTTCCAACCCGAGTTCACAGTCTCACCAGGAGTATCAGTCATTCTTTCAATGCTTTCACTGGGAACCGACCAATAGAGCAAGAGTCCACTTCACCCAGCCGCAGCAGGCGTGCTTCGTACCACGAGATCGTAATCCAAGGATATGGGAATGGGACCAACGATGTCCACCCCGGCCCTAGCGAGCCAACACTAGACAAGGTGCCGCCTCAGTCCCTTGCCGACGTCACGAAGGCATCCGATACCCGAATCCCAGAACAGGGTATCAGGACGCAAGGTATTACGCTCCGCTCACCATCGACCGCATCCACATCATCCAATAACACTACCGGATCTAGTACGACAAGCAGGGAGACGGCTGTTTCTGCGTCTTCGACAGCGCCGAGCTTCTGCAGCTCACCAACATCACCAAAAGCCCTAGTAACTGGAGAAGAACTGGTGCGCGGTATGCCACTAGGAAGCAATGATCTGGCACCTCCGCTCCCTCGCAGAAGCAGTCGACGGAGACCGAGCGAGTGCCAACCTGATCCTCTGAGAATCCAGAAAACTCAGTCAGCAACCTCCCTCGACATTTCTGGAAGGGGTGACAATGAGGCCAAGTGCATGTCTACGCATGAGACGAGCAACGATCCATGGGCACAGTATGCGGATGTGGGTGGGTTGAGGGACTTGGAGGTGAAGGTTCCAGTGTGACCCCTCACGGGTAAGGCTCGTTTCACCGTCTGTGGTCAACGTTTCCTCTGTACACTGGCAACTCATTTTTTTTTGCGGAAAGTCTATTCCATGACCCATCCAATCTTTTCTTCTTCTGTCCACATTATCCCAGATTTATGGAGTTCATCTTGATACCCAGCATTTGGTTTGGTTTCGTTTGTTCTTTGGTTCTCGCTTTGGCAATTAATATCGAATATTACACATGCGAAAATACAGATATCCCCTTCTCAACATTAATCTGCTCGAAAACAATCTGCGAAGAGCCCTCATGCCAGCCCACAGCGTCCAGCTGTCCTGACTCCTAAGCGAGGTTTTGAGAGGTCTCAACCCGCCGGAACCGCAAACGGGTTTGCCGTGGCTCCCCAGTTCCTACACATGCGGCCAGAACTCTGTCCAGCCTGGAACCTCGTAAATACCCGCTGGTGCACTTCGGAAGGACGAAAGCGCAACGCCCAGCATTGCTAGGCGGCTCAAGACATACACAGCTATGCATGTGGGGGGGGGGGGGAGTAGCCATGAGATCATCCTTTTGCGGTCATCCTTTGGTTTGTAAAATTTCTCCGTGAGACCAAGGCCACTGACGGCCATCGTGACTGCACAGATTCTCCAAGTCCACCGTTCTTCTCTGGTAGGAAACGGATATTTCCAAGCGCAAAGATGAATGATCAATAAGACGATGAAGGTGAAGGCCATTGCCCAACTCTCCAGATTCGGTCGGTTTTTCTGTTTCTGTTGGTAATCTTTAACGTAAAACGACTCTCCGAACCCTCCGTGCCGCGTCATTGTAATTTTCCTTCCGGTGCCCTCGTCGATAAGTTCTGACACTTCTGACGAAACTTGAACTTCTTTCAAGTGTTCGGATGATGGTGACTTCTCAGTTGCTGGCACCTTTTCGTCTTTGATTCCCTCGTCCACCGCCTTCTCCTCGGCTTTCTTGGTTTGGTTGTACACTTCCCAAAAAGCGCCCGTCGAGACCAAGACCAGGATATAAAGAGGGGCGATTTGACTCCTCCTGAACCCTTTGATGTTCTTTTTGTACTCTGCGAGGCCCTTATTAGTGAAATATAGCTCGATCTTCTGTGGCTTGTTTGCAGACCGCAAGCGCAGAACGGGTACCCGAATCCGCCCGCAGGGATGGGTCTCCGGCCAGGAAACAAGCGTGGCAGGACCTTGGACTCGGCTACGGGACGGAGCTTGGAGGAACCGATTTCAGTATGGCAAATGGCCTATCGTCTACCTTGTCTCCGGTCGACTCTGATAACCCCACATCCAGAGCCCACCAGGGAATACTGACTGGCGTATCCGAGCTGGAGGACTGGTCATGGCCAAGCAATCGTGCTCAGGGAGCCCAGGCATACTCGTCCCCTCCTCATACCAATGGGATTGGCATCGGACGTCTGATAGGCGATGGCAGTCATGGTGAAGAGGGGAGGCTATCCGCGTCCAACCAAGCAGCAAACCCTCCAGACAACCGCTTCACCTACGGCCAGCCCATGCTTATGAGCACAGTGGACATCAACGACATGCTACTCAAATTTGACGACGGGCTCGACTCAGCTTTGCAATCTTCCACCTCTGTGAACGGCCAATCCAGTTCGCTGGAAAACGGGGGACCGGACACAGACTCTTCCCTCGATGATCCAATCGAGCAACTGCCAAAGTTGCACCTGGAACTCTACCAGTGTCTGAACGTCAAGGCGGTGGAGAGGCAGAAGAAGGAATTCATGCGGAACATCGCCGGGAGGAACTGCGGCAGGATCGACACCACTTGGTCGGAACGACCGTTTGCCAGGACGGAAAAAGTCATCGCTGCGCTCGAAAGATATGCCAACAGCGCCGCGGCAAGCACCACAAACGGTACCAGCACAAGAGCAAGCACTCCAACCGACATCTCGAGCGGTGTAACGAGCCTCAGCAACAACGTTTCTTCTAGAGAAGGCCAACAGAAGGATAGGATGGTACCCGGAAGCAGCAGCTGTGATCAAGAAATCGATCCGGCGACCGGCCTTATGATCGTGAGCTGCGTAACAAGACTACAGATCTTCGAGTCTTTGGTATTTATTGTAGAGTCAATGAAGGAGGCAAGCTATCCGGCCAGCTACGTCCAGATCCGGCTTGGGGCGTTTGTGCCCAACATGAGTAAGGCCCTTCACGCCCGCTTGTTAGGGCAGTACATCTTGCATTTGCTGGAAAACATATCGGAGATGGCGGCGCGGACTGTGCCGTCGAGGCAGCTGTATGCGAGAGCCGTGGCGGACAACCGGTGTCTCGAGTCCAAGCTTAGGGAACGGGTTATAGCGTCGATTCAGTCATAGAAAGAAGGACGAAGGCTGGCTGGTTGGTTGATTGGTTCATAGCGTTGAAGGGGTGTATGCGGGAAAAGTGTCGACATACCAAAAGAAATCCATAAAGACGTTCACCCACAACATATTGCACGAATTCAACCCGCAGACAGCGCCCGATTCGAATTGGGATTGGCGGGTTCTTGTGAAAGTGAACGGTATTGTGATGGATTTTCAGGCACAAAGTAGCGGTTCCAGTGTATTCTGGTAGCTTAAGGGTTTCTACATGAAAGCCCCTGTCTTCAGCTGTGTTGACCGTGTGAAGTTATCGAAGAGTGTCCTCTCCCCTTTGCCTCCCGCCGGGCGTTTGATACCCATAATTGCATCATAAATCATAACCGCTATAGCATTAGCACAGATCACAACGACTCGGTCCATCAAACAAAACACAACCATGCAGAAAACTTGGTATAGAGCAAAGGGAATGAATGTATATTGAGAATCCAGCCTTCAAGTTGATATGCCTCACCGTCCTGTCCTTCGAAACCTTGGTCCTCCAAATAAGGAATCCCCGTGTAGCCCCGCCCATGTCCCATCCCTTTGCCCAATTCCCTGTACCAGTCACATGCCGTGACCTCCAATCACATCCGTGCTGGCTGTCCGCCAATTTGCCCCCGAAATTCATCTCTAATTAGTTATCCCCTGACTGTTTGTTGCCCCCCCATAATCCTCCGTCATGATATTCCAGCATCGCCAGATATATCCCCTGATCAAAGAGCCGTTCGAAGGCTGACGAACTGACAGTCAGCTGGCTGATGGTGATCCGACTCGTTCCAACAGACTCCTGGGGCCTGGGATGGTGATGCTCGCAGAGAGTGTCCCTGGATCATTCCTAGATCTGGGGATGACGAACTAATCGTCGTCTATGATCCTCCAGCCCTCCCAAATCGTATTGTAATAGTATTTGTGCTGCTCACTTGACGTGTTGTAGTGGTTTTTACAGATTGCTTTTTCGATTTTGATCGGCTCGTTTTCTGATTGATCTAGACCATGGATGGCGATTTCCGTCTCGCACATGCAAGTTGAATCCGCAGACGGTGGTCCACATCGTTGCCTGTTCTCAGAGTATTTTATCTCGTTCATACCATTGCAGAGCATGTACCTGACGTGTACTGTCGGCACTCTCCAACACATCTTGGATCTTTGAGTGATGGGAAATTGGCTGCTGGAATGATTGCATGTATGGTGGCTGGAGTGCTGGTGCGGTCTCGTTCTTGGCAGATGAGTGCTGAATATGATGAGAAGACGATGGTGATGGAAGATTGCTTTCCAGGGAATCCACCCTGGCTCGGCGGACTCGATTAAATACAGGATGGGGTGTAGTCATCGTAGCTTCCCTTCGCAAAGCCTGTGCAGTCCACCCCGATATCCGTGGCAGTCGTACCTGACACCCTGCTTCTGATAGTGGTGTTCAGTGATGTAGAAAATTTACATGGCTGGCAACAAGCACCTTCCACATCAGAGAAGCTTCGAAGAATTATTAGAACCAAAGAAGGGATATCATTTTGTGGGACTCGCCCCCTCCCTATCACCCAATCTACCGTCTTGTGGCTGCTCACTGCGCGATGAACTGACGAGACCGGGAGATTTCTGTCACGGCCCACAGGAAAGCTTCATCAAGTGAAAGTTTAATTCCAGGTCGTGGCCACAAGCCGTTCATTCCACCTTGATAGAACGATCTGCCGCAGTCGAGGGACCAGCCAAACCATCGATGATCTCAGAACCCAGAGTATAGATCATGACAGATGGAAAGACAAGCCATGCGCCACTAGATATGGGAATCAGTCAAGTTCGCCAACAACAGAGAAGGAAAGAAACCTACTTGGGAATAATCCACAACAAGATAAGATCAAACGTAGAGTTATGACCAATGTTGTCAAACCCAGAGTAATACTCATTCAGCCCTGTACGCATGTCCACCGGTCAACAACTCCTGCACTCCCTCACTTCACAATGAATCTAAGGACTTAAGGAAAACTCACAATAAAGCACAGTCTTACTCAAAGTCATCACCGCCGCCGAAAATCCCACCAACAACACCGTCGCCCCCCTTCTCCCTTCTCCTTTTGTTCCCCCCAGCACCCCCCAAGCATAAACCAAATACATCCCCGTCTCCAGCGCATTCATCATCCCCTGCGCAGCCGTGAACCCGTTCCGCTCGTTCCACGCCTTCCATCCGTACACGTAATCTACGCGTCCGTAGAGCTCGTAGGGCGTCCAGAGCGGGTAGTGCAGAGCGCCGCCGGGCATTGTGTGCGGCCGTAACAGGACGTAGAGGGTGTCCCAGATTACGAGGGGGAGGGAGATGAGCAGCCAGAGGAGGGTGAGGCGGGAGGGGGTGGTGGTGAATGTAGGGGTTGAGGTTGGGGAGGTGGGAGAGGTGGTGGTGGGTTTTCGTGCCATTTTGAGGGGTTGTTCAGTGGGATGGTTCGGTTCAGAGGGTGATGGTGATGATGAATGAGGAAGGAAGTGAGAAAGCTGTGAGACGGTTGAGGAGTGAAATTCGGGGTATATACAGGTGAGGAAAGAGAATGGGCGGACGGAGAGGGTGGTAGTGTTTCAAGAGCAACCCCGCTTTTTCATGATTCCCGTCCTTGCGCTTGGAACTTGGGACGGAAGGACGGTTGAATGCTACAATGGTTTAGTTTAACTAGAGAAGATGGTCTGTTAACAGAATGACGTGATGGATGCGAGGAATACCGTTAGGCTGGTATCAGACTGCAGTTTGCTTGTTCGCGGGTGTTCCTGCGTTGCCGAGAACCGAGCGGCGGCGGCACGCTGTGACACAGCGGGAAGGCACGCCAATCGGCCAATGGACACGGCGGGTAACTGTGGGGATGTCGAATGGCTTTCAGAAACAATAAGCCCTAACAGGAAACACCTCTGCTCTGCAGTGGACTTAGACTGAGAACCTCAAGAGTCATACGCTTCGGAGCAAATGAAAACATCACTAATATCAATGCAGTAATTTCAGTACTTTCAAGTAGTAAATGAGGCAGAATGGCTCTTTTTAGCAAAGATGTGTCCATGTGTCACTGGGAAGCTGGGTATAAGTGATAGCAAGCAGCGTACCCGCTAACGATCCGCTAACAAATAACAGAGCGACGTCGCGACCTTGCCCAAACTTTTTGTTTCAAACATCGCGACACAAAACAACCTCTGCTCTGAGCCAGGGCTCCGAATAGCGTAGCGCATCGCGACCAGAACTCGACCAGACCTCGAACTGAATTGCGTTGAGGTATCATAAACGCTGGACAACTTCTCACCTTCGCTGAGTTGTCGCGCTGCATGATTCGGAACTGTGCTCTGAGCTTATTGGAATGAGGCAACTTCAAGAGCTTCCTCCTGTTTGTTGCTTTCTAACAACCTGGAAAACGACCTCTGAGAAGGAGTTTACTAGCTTGTACTTGGTTTAGCCCCACATCACTCAATTCACATCATCTTGAGGGACCGTTGAATGTACTCCTTGGTGTGAGGTGGACTCTGTCCTTCTATCCCAACTTTTTTGCGGGTAAAGCACGCCCTTATATCTCCTCACACAGTCTTCTCAGGTTTCGATAAGGTGAACCGAGCGAGCTACAACCCCTGGTCGAGCGAGACACGCCTTTCCTTCATGATGGCTTCCATACCAGGAGGAAGTGCTTGGTCCCCGGACTGCCGCTCGATGAAGAAATTTGTCAACAATCGTGATCTTCTCTCTTCACTGCATTCATCGCTTTTACCTTTTCCCTCCTCATCCTTTCCTCCTTTTTTTCCCTGTTTCCGAATCTTTTCCTTCTCGAAAGTCTTTTGATCCTCTTTCTTTTTTCGGCTTTTTTTTCCCTCTCTTTTTATTCTCCCTTCGCGGTTCGAACTCGTTTTCTAGCTCCCGCCCCTTCAGATTGGAGACCGCCACCTCCTCAAAGCTCTTCGCCTCACCAGTCGGGCCTTTGCCGCCGCCTTCGAGCGCGCTCTCTTCCGCGTCCTCAACATCTGGTACGGTTCGCGGCGTTTGATGAATTTTTTCCACCCATCACAAAATATTGCGCCGTTTCTGAGACACGTTCGCCATCTTTCTTTTCACCCCCACACGAGTTACATTATGAAATCCATAAAACCCGCTCATTTCCCACGGACAGAACGAGGGAGACCCTACCGGTTATGGGAGCTGGGGGCCGAAGGCAAGGAAAAGAGTTATATTGAGAATTTTCGAGCTGGGCTGGTGAGCTGTTCGTAAGCATAACTCTCAAAGTGACTTCCGAAGATGATGTGAAGAACAACATCCATTGTGGGAAAGGCTGACTGGTCTCTGTTCTCAGGATGGATCTATTTCCCCCTCTCCTCGTAGCCCTAGCCGAGCACGCTCACCGTCTCACTGTTCTCGACATCCATTGCCGCAACAACCGTCAATATAACGGCGTGGTACCTGCTGTGCTCCGTAAATTAAATGGGCTCAAGGATCTCAGCTTGCGGAACATACCGTGGCAATGGGACGACTACGCCGAAGCCATCACCGCCGTTCTGATTAACTCCCCCAACATGGAGGCGTTGCGCGTGGCCACCTGGGCGGTTGATCGAGACAGTGATTGGAATCCATGCTGCAATTCGTCAGATCCTTGTCCGCGTGCTCTTCTTCCTGCCATTTGCGAGAAATTTGTACGCCAGCAAGGAAAAGGAGAGGGCCGGCCAGTGAACGGCGTTGAAAGGACAAATATACCACGTCTCAAGCTCCGAGAAGTAACGGTCGACCATCACTCGATGAATCGGTTCATCCTCGATATCCCCGGTCCGGATGACAATCGCCAAAACCCACTCTACCTGGAGAAGCTCACCGATCTTCAATACCTTGAACGTTTACACATCGAGATACACCCCATAAACCAAAAAGTAGGCCCTGGTATCGTCCGCCTCCCGAATCTCACTCCGGTCATCGCCCCACGACTGCGATCATTGACCATATCACCAGCCCGTCCCCGAGAGTCCCGCAGATGGCATAAGTGGGTTCTCGAAAACAACTTTCTTGACTACGCTCGCCAGGTCTCGCTAGGTAGGCTGGAACATTTCCTCGACAATTCGCGCTTCGAGAACCTCATACTCGATTGGTCCGAACGCGTTGATCCCCATGAGAGTCTGTACACACTGCTTTACCTCCTAAAGCAACCGGCCACCACGAAATCTCTTCGACGACTTGAACTCAATACGCCGGGCGATTGGACGAAGCTGGTCCCCTCCCTCAAAGACACCTTGTCGCACCTTCGGAAGCTCAAATATTTCAATTTCACCTGGCAGAGTATTATCCTCCACTATGCCTCTCGTTGGAGGCTCTAGAGCGCGATAAGCATTTCAGAAAGATGGTGGCCCTTGCAGAAGACTTCTTCGAGGTGCAACCGAGCCTTGACTTTGTAGAAGTCAACTACTTTCTGTACCAGGTCGTTCGGTGGGGTCCCGGCGCCCGTGACTTTCACATGGTCGAGATCTTGGATCGGGAACGGGAGTGGGTTGCACCAGAAGACACCCCGTGGCAAGGGCCAGAGAAGGACGCCGTGCCTTTCAGAATGATGTTATGAATGACATCTGAGGTAATGATGTGCTTGCGTCCATGAAGGAGCAATTCCAGTTTGTTTTTGGGGTTGCTGTCTGCTCAGAACTCGTACAAGGGTTCAGCATCCGGCGACGGGGAAGGAACACTGACAAGGCAGCTTATAGAAACGGTGAAAATAAAGAAGCATCGAATCATATTACCAAAGACTTGACAGTTTACAAAATGGATGAACGTGTGGCATCTGGTACGTACGGGACTGTGTGTCGCTGAGATCATCGACGCATGAACGTTGAGATGCAAGAATAAGGTGCAAGGCTTGGCAGACTAGCAGCCCGAGCATGTCACTAACAGCTCTGTGTGCCAAACTCGGCCTACTTGTGTTAAGAGCAACTATCTCCGGTCCAAGAGGCAAGCCGAGAATCACGGAGGGGGCACACCGTCGGACCGGTCGGGAAGACCCACCGGTGGCGATGTGATATGAGGGCGTTCGGCGGTGTGACACGGAAGGCGATGACTAGGCGTTCATGAACGGAAAGCATACGAGAATGTACGGGAACCAACGTTGTTGCCCTATCATAGCTCATGCGGCTGAGCGATCAGACACGATGCACGTCCGTCTGGCCCCGATGTTCACTACAAATGGCTGAAAGGGAACTGAAACTGTACCAACCGGGTGTATGTATGTAGGTATCTGTTGGTTTGTAAAGTTGGACAGGTTGGCTTACTTGCTATTGAAATGGAAAATGCACTTGCAACCGTCCAAAGGCCCATCATTGCCAATGCATGGCATCAACAGTCGTCAACTTAAACCTGGCCTTTTTGTGTCTTGTTACCTTACATAACCTCTCTGGTTACACAGCAGCTCTGATTGTATTGGGGGAGATGTTGCGGTCCCGTCTGCTGTACACCAAGCTCGTTGTACTCGGGGTATGTAAATCGCCGTATGACTGATCCTCGCTTGAGGACATGTGAATCTGGAAAAAGTGAATGATAGCGACGGACGAGGGCATTCCATGTATACTAGACCGTACTGCGGAGACAGGATGCTTGACGACTTCTGGTGAGGCTAATGGGTAGAATGCGTAGATATGAGAGAGGCACAGAGGTATACACAGAATGGGAAGTGTTGTTGGGTATGATTAGATGCGGGGCAGCAGTCATAGCACAAACTGCTGTGGGCATGTCAATGTGCCTATTTGGGACCCAGCCTCCCTCTGTTGGACCCTTCAAAGACCCTGATCATCGCTTTGTTTCGCAAGTACACCCACACTCCCCCAGGACAGGACAAAGGAGGGTGTCATTGGGAGGACCGGCAACTCTTTCTTTTTGATTAACTAACCAATCAAGCGGCATGGGGGAGTATCAAAAGTGACTTTAGATCATCATCAATGCCTGTTGAACTCCCATTGGAGGATAAGGGTTGTGGAGAGGCCGGCTTCGGCTTCCACATTGTTATCACTGTTGGTGGGACAAGTAAAGAAAGGGTGTTGGATACGGTGCCATCGCTTGGGTAACAACATGAAGATAGGCTCGATACCTTGACCTGGCCTTGTCCTGTGATGTTGCACAAAGCGCAATGTGAGGACGTCTGACAGAAAACCTTGAGCAGTGTGATACGGAGGCAGGTTTGTTGGCCAAGCTAGGCTCCAGCCCTGGAAGAGCAAAGATGCCGATAAGACGGCAATGAAGGCACGATGGCAAGGGGTAAGCAGTGCAGTGATGCATAACGCGAGTTGGGATATGGAGAGACAGGGTTGTTGACGACATGCTAGCCCGACCAGGACATCGGGTGTGAGTGTGGGCATCAGCATGGGCGTGGGTACGGTTTATGGGGTTAGTTGGTGACTGGACTCGAGGCAGACCATAAATGATGGGGTCGGCGTTGTATGCGGTTCGTATTTCGCGATGTTGGTGGGAAAAGGGTGCGAGAGGACGAGACCAAAGGCATGTCTTGTGTCAGCGAGGCTGGGACCTGAGTCAGCAAAAACTGCAGATTTGAGGATATCGTGATCTTTCGAGGTGACGAGTAACTTGCACGCGGGACTGGAATATTGTAGAGGATTCCGCGTTCATGGCCAGGCATGGAATTTCCCATCGGGTACCGACCTACCAGACGCCGAGTTGGACGATTCCATGGGATTTGGGGTGTTTTTGTTAAGTGGAAAATCGAGGGGGAACGGGACAGCACGAAAGAGGAGAGGAAAGCGATGTCAACTTCCTTGTCACGGAAAGAGGTAGAGGTTTAGTGATGCTGGCAGTCGCCAGTCGGTACCGTACCTCCTCTCAACTCTCGAGTTCCTTCCCCGCCAAAAGCCCAGCCATCGTGGGGTAGTTGCTGCCTCGCTCTTGCCCCTTTCCTCGGTGCATCCTTCCTTTCTTTTGGTCAGCTTGACTTCCTGAATGGAAATTAATGCAGTTTTGTTCCTGGAGGCCTAGAATGCTTTGTTTTGGGCGCATTTGTAAGTTTGTGTGCCTGAAACCGACCGAGTGACGGGAATGGCGTGATACCTCCATTGGATCGCTCTGTTCTCAACGGGAAGATGAGCTGAATGGATGGACCTTGATCAGCTGTTGAGCCAGATCCCCGTTGTCGCCTCTTTGACTCCACCAGGAGAAACATGCATATCTCCTACGAGACGGTCGTGTTTCGAGTTGTGCTTGTGCTGGTCTGGCTGATCGTGAAGGAGGCGAACATCGCTTTGAATCATCACAGTTTCCACCGGCACCTAGCACCCAGCCCGTCACCGAAGTGAAGTTCCGCAACTTCCGGGACGACAACGAGGGTTCAGTGACCAAGGCAACCAATCAATATCATGTGCAGACATGATCGGCTTTGGGGTTATGCAAGAATAGAATATCAGATGCCTCGGATGCGAACTGCAGCTCAAAAACAGAAAGACAAGTCGGGGAGGTGGAGATGAAGCGGACGGGGCCCGAATTTTATGACCCGCAAATCCGCTCCGACCATGTTGCCGCCGGTCCTTCCTCCGGTGTCCCTGTTTTGGCAGTATCAAGAACAGGTTGTTATTTCTGCAAAATCTGTTAGTACAAACTAGCAGGTGACTTGGGGCGCTGTACCTCTCTCCACCGTCCTACCTCTCCGCAACTCCCGCTCATTGTGGTCTTGGAACCGGCAAAGAAGAAGCTTTGTGTAATGCAAACATCTCAAAAATTCAAGCAGTTCTCTGCCTATTCCCTCTATCATATGCTGGTGCCCTTTGAACTACTGCAGTGTGAACAAGGTTATCGGATGCGTACATGAAGTGGTACTCCTTTCACTTTCCTGGTGGACGGTGGTGATGTTCAGTTCTACGATGTAGGAGGTGATGTTCAGTGCGGGTCTCTTGATGTCTCCAGTGGCCTCCATCAAAACTCCACTGAAACGGCGGGGCCATTGGGGCTCTGGGAATGCCCGGGCCCCCGCTCGTCCCGTCAGTGCCACGCCGACACCTCCACTCTCCCCGATTTTCCATCTCGTCCAGGTCGTCAGGTCCCTTGTCCCAGTCTCACCTCCAACCAGTCCCACCGCTCGCATCGCCTTTCGTCAACCGCACCGACCGAAATCATTGCCCTTTGCCATCACCATCCAGGCAGATCCGGGATCCGCCATCCCCCTCACGATACGCGAGCGGCATGTCGTGGCACAAGCACTGGACGGTACGGAGAAGTGGAAAGGCACAGCATGAAGCACAGCAAATGATGGCCGGCGACCAGGACGACGACATCAGCCAGTCAACATGTTCACCGGCCGGCTAGGCGCTTCTCTCATCATCTGTTGACTCGGCCATGGACAGCTTGATAAGTGATACTGCTTACAGTATGCAATCTCAACATGGCGCGGTTTGCCCAATATCGCGAGGCCTCGACTTTGGTCCCGCTCTATCAGCCCTTGAAGCCAGCAAGTGCACCAGACCACAAGAGGATGCCGTGCGCCTTCACACCGTCCAGGGCTCTCCATTGTCCTCCGATCTTCGCAGCCAATCATGGCCAGTCACCAAAGGCCCAAGCACCAAAAAGGATCAACCACCACCCCCTCCACCACCTCCCGCTCGCAGCCCGTCATCTTCGATACCTCCGAATGGCGCCTTTTTCCACGGCCTGGTCGGCCTTGACTGGCCCTTGACGGGTCTTGTCCCTGCACCTCTGTGGTGCTTGCGTTGATGGCCTCTGCCTGCGAGAGCTGTCATGCAGTGCTGGGTTGCCAGGTTGTATAGGTGATGGCCCAACGGCCAAAGCTGTGGTCAGAAAGTTCCCGTCCCGCTCGAGAACGCGACGTGGTCAACCTCTTTATACATTCAGCCAGTTGCGGTGCCGCGGCAATCGCGAGAAGTATATTATTACATGGAGTACCGGAGCCCATCGTCGTCCTGGTTGCCCAACCCACAAGACTCTGCTCCTGTCGTCTAGACTCTTTGTGTTTCCAACTAGGGGCACGCAGCTCCGGCGTATGGTTGACAATAAGCTTCAGCACGCGAGCAAGAGGTACGTGGGCAGTCTTTGTTGTCTGTGTGTTTCCCATTGTTACGGCGAGGTATCCCGCCGGCACTCCAGCTGGCCCCCTCTGGGACACCCTCGAGGACCCCTTATCGCAGCCAAGTGATCGACAAAGATCGCTTCTAGAACGCCCACCCCTACCTATCATCCGCCACCGCCTATCCGCTCTTCGGACCCTTGGACCCCAGCTCGAGCCCAGGACCCCAACATACCGGGGGCTCGTGCCCCCCTGCTTGTCGCGTCTCAGTCGCCTGCCGCTCTCCGGACTCTCGTGGACCCTTCCACACCTGGGGGCTCACCTTGGGGTTATAAATCCCCCTTGTCCCATTTCCTGTTTCTTTGTTGGGACGAGGAACCCTTTACTGTGCCGGGTCTTCCAAGCTATCCTTACTCGCTGACCTAACATTTATCAGACCTTCGTTTCGTCGTTGGTTGTGTTTCGGTCCAACCATATAACCTTCTGCGACACCAACACGCCCCGGCGGCTTTTCCTCCTTTTACCCTCGCTTCTCCTCATCTGAACCTCCATCCGGATACGATACCTCCCTTCAATCGAATTCCAGCCAGACTTAGTTGCCCATCATGCACGGCTACTCGTCGTCCTCCGAGTCGGACGACGAATACAGCTATCGTCGGAACAAGGGGAAGATTCCGGCCCCCGCCAACTCCAACGATGCCAACAAGAAAAAGAAGAAGCTTAAGCTGCCTCCTCAACAATCCATAAACCGCATCTGGAAGCGATTCAGCAACAAGAGGTTCAACAAGGCTTTGGCAATCTTACCATTCGATCCTGTCTTGCCGCCCACCATCTCCGACCGGTCTAATGAACTGCTCAGTGAGGGGTACGAGCGAGCTGCTGAGGAATGCCGAAGAAAAGTCAGAAAGATTATACAAGAATGCAAGAGGGTGAACACGCGGTACCGGGATCCCGGCTGGGACTTGGTGAGTAACTCCGGTCAAATACCTTCCCCTTGAACTGTGGCTGACATGCGGCCTTCCTACAGGACTGGGATCTTAAGATGGAAAAGGGCCACTGCCTAAACAGCTTGGGCCGAGCCAAGTTCGATTTGAGCGCGTCTACAATGCAAAATCCCAGCTCTACCGTGCCCAAGGCGGTGAAGCGTGTACACGAGATTTACGAGAAGCCTACATTCATGGCCAAGATCCTGGGCTCGGACGTCAAGCAGGGAAGCTTGGGAGACTGCTGGTTGATTGCTAGCTTGTCTGGCCTTGCCAACGTCAAGGACGGTATCCAACGGATATGCGTGGAATACGACACCCGGATCGGCATCTACGGATTTGTCTTTTACAGAGGTATGTTTCTACCACCATTTCTGCAATCGAAGCGATTTGCGCTAACACTTCTGCAGATGGCGAGTGGATCTACTCAATCATTGATGACAAGTTGTACCTCAAGTCACCTTGCTGGGATTCGCCAAGCATGCAGCGTAACTTGCTACAACAAATCGATCGTGAAGATGTCGAACGGGTGTATCGTCAAACCTACCAGACCGGCTCCAAGGCCCTCTTCTTTGCCCAGTGCAAGGACCAGAACGAGACCTGGGTGCCTCTGATCGAGAAGGCATACGCCAAGGCTCACGGCGACTATGCTTCCCTGTCGGGAGGATGGATTGGCGAGGGCCTGGAAGATCTTTCTGGCGGTGTCACAACCGAGCTGCTGGCTTCCGACATACTCGACCTTGATGGGTTCTGGGAAAACGAACTCAGCAGGGTCAATGAAGAGTTCCTGTTCGGTTGCAGCACAGGTTTGCTTGACGGCGGCTATGGCGAGCGTGAAGGCATTTCCGAAGGGCATGCCTACGTCGTCATGGAAGCAAGGACATTGAAAGACGGCACACGCCTCGTCAAGCTTAGGAATCCCTGGGGTAAGACCAAGAAGGGAATCTGGGAGGGCGCGTGGTCGGACGGTTCCAAGGAGTGGACCACCGATGTCCAGGAAGAGCTCGGTCACCAGTTCGGCAGTGACAGCGTCTTCTGGATTTCCTACGAAGACCTGTTGCGCAAGTATCAACACTTCGACCGCACTCGTCTGTTCCGCGACCCTGATTGGCGCTGCTGCCAAAGATGGATCGGTGTCGAGGTGCCATGGAAGCCTCAGTACAACGAGAAGTTCCACATTAAGCTGACTCGCGAGTCGCCCTTGGTATTGGTCCTTAGTCAGCTCGACAACCGGTACTTCAAGGGTCTCCATGGTCAATACTCCTTCCGCCTACAATTCCGTATCCACGAACAACACAGACCCAACGCTGAAGACTACATTGTCCGTAGCCATGGCAACTACTTGATGGACCGGTCAGTATCCATTGAGCTGCCCTCCATGTTACCTGGCAACTATAGTGTCTTCATCAGCGTCATCGGTGAGCGCAACACCAGCCAGCCCAGCATCGAGGATGTGGTCAAGCGGGAATGCAAGAAGCGTGTCGAGAACGAGAAGCTCGTCCAGGTCGGATATGCCTATGATCTTGCCCACAGCAAGGCTGCCGCCCATCTGGAAGCTGTGAAGGCCCTTCGGAAGAAGGCCGATCAGAAGAAGGCTAGCGATGCTCGTCAGAAGGAGCGTCATCGCTTGTGGGAGAAGCGTCACCTCAACCGCCAGATCACCAAGAAGCAGGGTCGTAAGAACAACCAGAAGCTCGAGGCCAGGCAAGCCGCGCGCGAGGAGAAGAAGCGTCAGGAGGAAGAACTCAAGCTGAAGGATGTCGGTGTTCAGACCGAGGAGGCCAAGAACGAAGAGAAGCCAGAGGAGAAGAAGACCGATGAAACCAAGCCCGTGGAGCAAGCCAAGAAGGCCGAGTCGGGTTCTGATACCGAGAAACAAGAAGGCAAGGATGCCGATGCTGACGAAAGTCCCGAAGGCACACCTCTTGCCACGCCTGCCGAGACACCAGCGGTCGAGAAGACCGAGAGTCAAGCTTCCGGCGGAATGAGCGCTGAGACCGATAAGAAGGCCGACCAAGAAGGCGAGGTTCCTTCATCGGGCAGCTCCGAAGCCTCCAGCGGTCCTTCCTACACTCCCAAGACCGATGCCTCCGTAGCCGACGCTGCAGATGAGAAAGACAAGGAGAAGGTCCCTGTCCCTCCTGCTACCGACTCCAAGCCCGCCGCCGACTCCAAGGTATCTGGTGGACCTCCTGCTGCTGGGGAAAAGAAGGAAGAGGAGAAGAAGTCTGAGGACAAGCCCGCCGCCAAGAGCAGCCCTCCCAAGAAGAAGTCGCCCAACATGTACGTCACTTCCGACGGCGAGTCGAGTGCCTCCCCCATCGAAGACTGGGAAGAACTCTACAGCTCCGACGACATGACCCGCAAGCCCCGTATGAGTGCTCCTCCTCCTCCCGGTACCGTCATGGTCAGCAAGTATAAAGACGAGACCGAGGACGAAAATGAGCCGGATCCGTGGAACGCCATCTGCGTCGTCGGGCTGCGCGTGTACTCCAAGGACGAAGACCTCGAGCTGCGCATCGTCATGGAAGGTGGCGAGCTTGAGGAAGGCGGTATGGGTGAGAAGGGAGGTGTTGATCTCGATAACGCTCAGGCCAATGCTGGTGGTGCAAGAATCGAGAAGGAGAGGAAGGAGGGCGAAGGAGAGGATGCGTATGAGGGCGATAGTGAGGAGGAGGGGAAGAAGGGGAAGCATAAGCAGAGGCGGTATTCAGTTATTGTGCAGAAGGGTAAGGGTGAGGAGGAGTATGAGAGTGCGGTTGAGAGTCAGAAGGAGGCTCTGTGATGGACTTAGACTGCATTTGAGTGTGCGCGTGCATTAGAGAGAGCGATTGCGGTTGTTTTGGTTCTTTTCTTGGTTTCATCTTTCGGCACATAGATGGGTTCTTGGATACGATCCCCATTCTGTCATTTCGGGCATTCAAAGGGGAGGGAACACAACACACACGGACCCACGGTACTGGTATGGATGGATGGCGTTTTGGCTTTTGGTTATGTCTGCAGGTAGCAGCTTTGGGTGGGTGAGGGAAGGGAACGGAATGGCTGTTGGTAATACCTCGTGGTTTGGTTAGCATGGCAGTTAGACTAGTGAGCTTGAAGTCCACTTAATCAGTTTGCCCATATCAGTGTTTCTTCATCACGATCGTGCATGTGAAATTCGGTGAAACCCGGGTGAAGCAGTGACAAAGTCGTCGTATCAGTTTTGCAAAAACAATTAAAGCCAAGCTCGCAACTCCTTCCAAAACATGATCCAATCCAAAAAACATATCCCGGGGTATCCCTATCCTTCCATCTTAATATCTCATCCATCTGTTCGTCCGCATCCATTCCTCGCTCGTACTTCAACTCATTATCTCCCTCATCTCACATCAAGCCATCCCACCTCTCTCCTCACTGTCGTGAAGCAGCTCGTAACCCGCCCATGCAAAGCCTCAAACCTCAACAATAGTCGGCAAACTAGGTTCAAACTTTTCCCGTCTGAACTTAATTGATCTTCTTCCTCCCCACACTCGCCGCCTTTTGTCCTTGAGTCGCTCCTTGGCTGGTGTAGCGAACGTAGGCGAAACCAGCGGCAGAAATAAGAGCAATAATGAGGAAGTTGCCTGTTTTTTTTTTTTTTTTTTGTCTCTGTTAGCATCCATTTTCCCCCTTTCCTTGAAAATCGAGCGATGCGAGGACCCAAAGGAAAAAAACAAAAAAAAAGAGGCGGGCGGAGGGGAGGGTGGAGGGGAAAAAGGAAGGAGGAAAGGGAATGAAAAGAAAGGGAAGGAGGAGGGGAAAAAAAAAAAAACTCACTAGCAACAAAACTCCCCACGCCCCCCAACGTATTCGCAACCCCTTTGAACAGATCCCCGACAAAGGCGAACAGGCCGAAGAACAAGCTGAAAAAGGCGGAGAAGATGGTGTGGAAGATGGAGTAGAAGCCGTTGATGAGGGATTGGATTAGTTCGGTGATGGAGGTTAGGAGGGAGGTGAGGGCTGTTGAGATGGCCATTTTTGGTATTTGGGTGTTGGTTTTGCGGCTGGGTAAGGGTGTGTGGTTGGTTTTGGTTTGGTGGCGAGTGGTAGTGAGTGGTGGTGGTTTGAGGTTGTTTAGGCGGGTGTTGGTATCGTGATGGTTTTCTTGGGTGTTGCAATCGGTGTTAAGTGCAGTCAGTGCAAAAGTATGTTCAAGACAAGACAAAACAAAACAAGTGCAACCACACGAGGGGGATCACCGAAAGTTAAATACTCCTGCTGCAAACCGCCTAGCTATCTCACAATGACGATGTTTTTACAAGTTCTACCAGTTTTCTCTTAAGTTCAGCGCAAGGTGCGCTCCCGTCGCGTGTCCCATAAACCTAAGTGACCATGTCCCCAATGACGTCAGAGGCTTTGTCCTACACAACCTTTC
The DNA here is from genome assembly GCA_009806085.1 of Neurospora cerealis. Classification (NCBI taxonomy): domain Eukaryota; kingdom Fungi; phylum Ascomycota; class Sordariomycetes; order Sordariales; family Sordariaceae; genus Neurospora; species Neurospora cerealis. The sequence goes on along the minus strand of RAOY01000003.1, from coordinate 2,282,693 downwards.
AAATGCCAACAACCCGGACCAGACCAGACACTAACATACCGTACCCAACGAAACAAAACAATGAAATGGGGATCGGCAACAACCATGGACCATGGACCCTACACACGTCATTGCTTGCAGGCAAAACGTGTTTTTGAACCGTTTTGAGCGGTTTCAGGTACCGGAGCATTCCATCTCGATTGTTTTAGGATGGAAGGACCCAGTGATGCAAGAAGGGTCTAGGTGGGTCTACGCTGGACTAGCGAGAAGAAAGGCCCAGGCCCGGATATCAGATTGAAGTGGACGTTGAAGCGCCTGCATGCGATTGAGAACTACGAGAACAGTGTCTCGAAAGTCTGAGCGATGGAGAAGGATGAGACGGATGCGATCATTACACGACCCAACAACATAGCGCCTGTTCAGGGCACACACCATAGACCGATGCAAAAGTAACACCATAGTGCAAAACATTCAGGGTATCTTGATTACTTTTCTTTCTAATTATCCAAAAAAAAACACAAGCCGCCCATTACCTTCATTCATACAATCCTTATACTCTATTCACATAGTCCATCAGAATCGAAGTCTACTTCGCCTGTCCAATATCTTCAGCAACCGCCTTTCCCTTCCCCTTGGGTTCATTCGGGGGAGTACCGAGTCTCTCCGACACCGGCGAAGCAGCTTCAGCTCTCGCACCGGCAATGTCATCCTCCGAAAGCGGGCTTGGGGATCTCGGAGCATCCATTAGATAATCCGGCGCCGACAACCTCTGTTCGCGATTCACATCTACCGGAGAAACCTGAGCCTGGGTCTGAGCCGAACCTGATGCCTCATACTCCCTCGCCGGCAAATATGAATCAGCGTCATCCTCCCTTCCCTCACGAATCATGGGCAAAAGTCCAGGTCCGCCCGAGCTACCACCACCGCCAGCAGCAGAACCAGCAGCAGCAACAGGAGTCATCATCCCCTGCCCCTGACCACCCAACGGCGCCGCATCACCCTCCTCTCCCCCATCCATCAACTTCTTCTCCTCCGGCAACCCCATCGTCCTCCTATCCTTCTTCAACACCCTCTTCCACAAAAGTCCAGCAACCACCAACCCGACCAGAATCAAAGTCCCAAAAATGACTCCCAGCGCAATGCTGATAGTCTTCCAATTCCTCATTCCATAATAATAATAATCCTCGTCCGTCGACGACGCACCGCCATGAGTAGACCCACCGCCAGAGCCCGAGTTGATTGAGTCCTTGGGGCAGTAGTATTCATAGTCGGAGCAGAAGTATTCGGATTCCGGGATTGGGGAGCCGTATTCGGTGAAGGTGATGATGTTGGATTGGTCGAGGGTGGTGGATTTGGAGGAGGAGGCAGAGTTGAATACCGCTGGGGCGACGGCAAGTTCCTGCCGCGCGAGGTCGAAGACCCAGTAGGAGCGGCGGAGGAGGGAGTTGCCTAGGTTGTAGTAGGGGGTGCTACTGCTACTGGAGGAGGCGAAGGAGTTGTAGTTGAGGGAGCCGGCGTCGTCCCAGGTTTGGATGCCGAAGACGCAAGCGCCGTCTGGGAGGCTCAGAAGACCCGAAAACGAGGACGAGGATGAGTCCGAATCCGAGTCATCGGCCGAGACCTGGCCGGTGAAGACGCCGGGGTTGATGATAAAGTCCTTTGTCGCCACTTGAAGGAGTGGGCCGCCCTCGCCGCCGAGCCGGAAGGCGAAGAGCGTTGCGTTGTCGAAGGTTCCGGCAGCGCAGGGGATGGTGTACAGGCCCGCGGTGGTGTCGTGCGTCGCTCCCGTGAGGGAGGCGATATTGCTGACGAGGTCACTGGGGAGGAAGGAGATGAGCTCGCCCATGCCGATGGTGACGTCCAGGGGGAGGTCGTTGGAGATTAAGGGCTGCTGGGAGCCATCGCCGCCGGTACCGAGCCTGGTTGCGTTGATGGAGTGGACGGATACGGAGAACTTGCCGGACAGGGCGTGCGGGTTGGTGGCGCTGAGACGGAGGAGATCGCCTTCGTAGCGGGACTTGTCGACAGCGCCGAAGAGAAGACTGCCGGAGGTGCCCTCTTCATTGTCGAGCCAGATGCTGTAGGCCGGGGTGGAGATCTGGCCGGAGGAGACCATGCGGTCGAGAATGGTGGGGTAGTAGCCTTGGGTGTCGTCGCTGTAGTAGGAGGATCCGACGAGCGTGTTGGAATAGTTGTACCCGAGTCCCAGCACACCCATCCACGAGTTGGCATGGTCGACTAGGCCCATCGGGTAGTTGTCGACGGTGAGGTCGCCGATGACGAGCTTGTCGGTGAAGTTGGTACCCCGTGCATAACCAGAGAAGGTGGAGGCGTCAAAGTCGGCGTATCGTGAGTTCGCGGTTCGGTAAGTGGATGACTGAGACTTGTTGAAGCTTCCCCAGACACATTTTTGGACATCATCGCTTTGAACGTCCTCATTCCACAAGTGCGCATAGTACTGATAGTCACAATACTCGGTGGTGGCGTCAACAACCCAGGTGTCGGTCGAGGTTGGCGATATGAGGAGCGAGAAGTTCTGGGGAGGAGTGCCGACTTGGGCTTGGATGAGGTATGGGACGACGAAGTCGGATAGCGTCCTCGAACCGTTCTTTCCCAAGTCAAGATCCTTCAGCTGGGGGCGCGAGAAGGGTAGGTGAACGTAGCCATCGGCGGCACTGGCGACCTCAACAAGACAGAGCGCGGCTGGCCACAATTGGCGAAAAAGAGCGTAAGGCGCCATAGCTTTAAAGTTTGGCGCGTGAATAAAAATATGGTAAAAGAACGTCGTCGAATTAGTTCATGTTATGTCGCTATCGTGAATTCTATTGTCGGTGCAGATGGTGAGAGTATCGTAGAACTTGAGCACAAGACAGAAATAGCAACAAAGAACAAACAGACTATTAATGAGAGGAAGCGACACAAGGCGATAGTGGCGCAAGGTGGAGAACCGAGATGAGGAGGTGAATAGAGTGAACAAGAGAATGTCAAGTGAAACAAAGAGAGAGTCGAGAACCGGAACGGTGAGAATTTTCCAAGACGGGGCCGACTTGTGTGGCTTCGGACAATTTGAGATTTGAGGGTACCATTTCGTCTTCTAGCGTAGGCTGCAGCAGGCAGATGTTCTAAAGAGGTTAGATCAATTTGGGCATGCCCGTGTTGGTCGGCTAGAGTTCGCCTTCGAGAACCTGCAAGTACAAAAACAGCATCACGGTGAGCACATGGCCTGTGCTTGATTCAGGAACCAGACGCCAGTCCTCTCGTACGCGACCAATCCTACGCTGGACAGACTCCCTTGAGTTGTGCTTGACATTGTGGCTGAGGTATTTCAACAAGTTTCACTCTTCGTATCGATGGATGAATTCGATGCACGGTTCTTGAAGGAAGTTGCGGTAATTGAAATGAGCTTTGAAGTTGATGAAGGGAATTGTCGTCGAGTGTGTTGAAGCTGGGATCCCATGGACTGACTGCCCTGGAGAAGGAAGATTTTTTTAAGTTGAGTGAAGATCGAAGATGTCAGTCCTGAAAACTCCACTAACCCTCAGGGGGTTCCTGCGCTAGGATTCCCCGCTGCCGCCGGACCCGCCTGGACCACACACCTCGGGCAACGTGATGGCTTCAAGACATGGAGAAGCAAACTCAACCACCAGAGACGAGACCGTGTTTTGTCGGTAGAGGTATCAAAGGGGGTCTCTTAGGGTATCTGTCTATACGAAGTATTACAGTAAAAACATTATATCATCGAAAGATTTGCGCGCCTCGATTTGAATTCCATCAATCCGTCTCGAACAGTGGCATGTGAGTCACGCCTCCATCACCGAGCCCATCCGACCAGCTGACATCCCCATCGTCCATCTCGTAGTCCATCATCATCATTCTGCCATCCAGCCCTCCAAAATCATCAAGCATCCCTTCTATTGCTTCCGATGCCCAATAGACGCCTGGTATACCCCGGAAAGAAAAAAAAAACAGCAGCCCAATCCCATCATGATCATCACGTATACCTCGGCGCCATCTCCCCCCTCCTCACCGGCGGCCCTGCACCCCTCTGATAAGTAGGTGGCGGCTGCGTCTCCTCGTACATCGGCGGCGGCACTAGAGGTGGAAGACCGCCTTCTGGAACACGCCAGGTCGTCGTTTCTGCTCCTGCCCCTGCCGCCGTCGCTGCCCCCGGGCCTGTCCCCGCCGTGCCCGCTCCGGCCCCGGTCCCGGTCCCAGTCCCGGTAGCTCCACCCGCACCCGCACCCGCGCCCGCGCCCGTACCCGCTTGTCCTAATGTCAGTGTCGGTGCCGGCCGTCGGACCGCATGAGGTGCAGTGTTTGGAGCCAATTCTACGTCCTTGATGCTCGGATTTTGTTTCTTAACCCCTCTTGACCGGAAGCTGCAGCATAAGATGGCGACGACGATGAAGACGGCGACGACGGCGACGGTGATGATGAGGGGGAGCTTGTCTTTGGGGATGGAGCCGCAGCCGTGGAGGTTGTGGCATGCGGTGCGGGGGAGGATTGCGAGTCCCAAGGGGGAGGGGGAGGTGAGGGGGGTTGGTGCCATTTTGGGTGGTGAAGTCGAGGTTGAGGTTTGGTTGTGTGAGTGTGGATGTCACCACCTGAAGGTTGTGGTGGTGCTGGTGATGGTGATAGTTCTTGTGGGTGAGTGTGTTGTTTGTTTGCTTGATGAGGTTGCCCGATTGATATGTGCGGTTCACTTCGAAAGTTGTTATTATGTAAGAGCGGGTGTTATTGGACTCCGAATACTCGGTCCATGAGTCTCCCTTGGTAGTAGGAATTGACGAGTAGAAACGAAGAGATATTCTTTTGAATCGCTACAAGCCATTCAGAAGGGGGGCATCACATCCTTTTATGCTTGGCACGAACATGTCGACAGTTGCCCCTTTCGACTGCGTCCCGTCGCCAGGAACGGTCACGAAGCATGCATGTGGTGTTGTTGGTGGTAGTAGCGCGTCTGCGCATTCAGGTACGAAAAGAACGCTGCCTCTTTCCAATGGACACCTTCAACCAGATATTCAATATTGGGTTCTAGCCCGTACTCACCGGCAAGTCATTGGGCCGACATCTGGAAATCAAGTGACTCTCTTTGGGGGGCTGAGACCATTTCAATGGCCGCTCACGGTCCCGGCCAAGACGGAATAGCGGGAATAACAGCATTGGGGTTCGAGGCTTGGGGGAAAACCAGAGTCCAGGGGTTGTTCGGGGCGATCCGGAAGGCGGATTGGATGTTGAACGTTGTATGCAGTGCTGCTATGAGGGATATAAAGGTCGCATGAACCAGAAGGATTTCGGAGCGATACCGTATTCAAATGTGTATGATTGATCGGATTACCGACAGCATTTGAAGAGTCGAGTTGAAAAACAGGATAAAGAACTACGATCGTGGGAATGCGCTTCTGAACGTTTGATCCGCTAGCTCGCTAGGCATTGACCAACGCCCAGCGATGCGCAGGGTCCTCTTCACCATATCATGGCTTGGTCTACCTCATAGTGCAGGCATGTGAGGAAAACGAAAATCTTGGTCTTGTTGGTTTCATCAACAACTTGGATCCCCTTCGTGACCAGATGTCTGGATCGGAGAAAATAAAGGAGTTGGACTCGGTTGTTTCGTTAGATGAAATATTCGGTGTCAGAGGTAGACTGCTGGGTCCCTGATGTGATTTGGGAATGCCTTCACGCACGCGTTATCACTTACACGATCAAGGGTTAGGGTTTGTGCTGCTTTGAACAGCGCTGTGATAACGGGTGTGAATGGTTCGGAGGATATGGCATTTGGGTGTGTCGAAATAAAATACATGTATAATGTTATACGATGACCCTCTTCTTTAAAAGACATCAGTGAAGAAAAGGAAGTTCTATCCAAGTTCCAAAAAGCTCATTCCTCACATTTTCGCCCATTCCAGTCATCCGTTGCAACACCGACGTTTGATCGTGAATCATAATCCCATTTCCAGTATCCAAAAGCGCCCTGTACCGGAACATAACATCCAAGAACAATAATCCCAAAACTTTCCATGAATTCATTACTGGTAGTTCCCACCCGGCTTGTAAACCGGATCCGGCTGATACGGCGGCGGCTGATAAGTCCCTGGCTGCGCCCATCCTCCAGCAGGGGCATTAAGTCCGTTCGGATTCTGAGCGTGGTGCTGATACGGATTTTGCGATGGTGGTGGTGGTGGTTGGTTGTGAGATGAGTGAGCCCATCCTCCAGGGGCAGCCGCCGTCTGTTGCATGTTCTGGTGCATGTTTCTGCGTGACCGACGGACTCTCCTCCTGCGAAAGAGGACGGAGAGGAAGGCGAGGATGATGCATACGACGACGATGGCGACGATTACGCCGATGAGGGCGCCGCGCGAGAGACGACGCCGACGGTAGCTGATGTAGCGGGGGATGAGGTTGGCAAGCGTTTCGCTGCCGGAGGAGAGGGATTTGGCGATGAGGGTGGATGGTGTTGGTGCCATTTTGATGTCTCTTTCTGGTAGAAGCTCGGTTGACTTTGTGGTTGTTTGTGATGGAAGGTCATCCAAGTTGGCTGTTTGAAAGCGAGCTTGACTTCTTTAAATGGTTATCACGGTTGGTTTGTTTCTTTGATAACCATGACCGTATTGGAAGAGCCCAGCCCCATGACGTAGAGCGGGATAACTGGTTGTTGGTGGTACACACTGCCCCGATGTGTCGCCACTCGCCGAGCCATTATGTAAAGTTGAACGGTTCTGTGTCTGTTGAATGTAAATCATTGGAATCAAACCTGCACGAACACGGACGTTTGGGGCGATCTGCTTGGCTATATCTTGAAATCGGATCTCGGCAATCTCGCCCGGGCAGCCATATGTTACCAAAATCATAGAGGTACTGTTAGTTGGTCTCAGAGAAGGTTATGTCATCCTCACCAACACTGAATGTCGACTATCGGAACTGATGACCCTTGAATCGCTATAAGGGAGCCGGTGCTACTCTGACTAGATTCAGTCCAAACTTCAACTGTACCAGAGTCGCGATGGCTTGGCAAGTGGTGTGAAAAATAGTCCGGACACGCTCACACCAAACCATACCCAGAGAATGTCCGGACTATTTTTCACACCACCTGCTTGGATACCATGGCAACTCCACTACCTCACAATTAAGCTTCAAGTCAGTGGAGCTGCCTCCTGTCCCCAAGGCAGCTCATCTCACAGGATACCATCGTTCTGATAAAATTGATGCCGAAAATCACAAGAATCATTCCGGAGATGTTCAACTTGGAAGTATTGCGCCGACAATCCAAGTCCCTTTGTTGGAAAGTGGGACTATCGGGATTGCTATGTCCTGTGACAAGGTTCCCATCACAGGGGCTTGATCTACCTGCGCCTTACCGGGCTGTGCTCCAGTCGGCCGGGGCTGTGGTGGGGCAAGAATCGTCCGGGATCGAGCCCGTCTTGCTGCCGGCTTCCGAGGTGGTCTCTTTCGGCGATCGGACTTGGGCCTGGGTGTTCCCTGGTCGAGCTCGAACTTGTAGCGTCGATTCCGGTTCAAAATAGCCGTTCTTTCCGCCCCAAACCTAATTGCTATCCTCCTTCTTACTGGCATGTTTGAGGAACATGATGTCGCCTTAGCTGCCTCAGCCATCAGGTCTGGTGTTGATGTTTGGTACCAGTCAATCTGAGGCGGTCACGATGCGCGAGACTGGTCGACTCGATAACCATACGAGAAGACAGCTCTTCAGATGACCCCGTCGTGCCTGCCTTCAAGATTGATAGGAGCGATGGGGTGTTCTGCCTGGACTGCTCCCAGGCACAGCAGGCAACACTGCCCTAGTTGTCCACTAACACGGAAGGAGCTCCACATTACCCTGACTTTAAACCGAGTCACCCCACCCGAGCAGACCAACCTCTGCACCTGTCCACCAAACAACAACTGTCAGCATCTCGAAAGCCCGGGGTACTAACAAGCCTCTCGAGATCGAGTTACCCAGAAAATGGGCCACACTACGCCGCATAGACGACAGCGCCCTTCAGGGGCACCAATCAATCGATTCTCTCCCTCTCGTCCATGTTACCCCCTCCCATGTTGACCCAAGAAAGCTGATGTTGTGTCGGATATCGTATTCTCTCTGCTTTTATTTCCCCAACTACATACTTCTTCCCCGGGGATAATTGAGAACTTCACCTCTTCTATCCCTGTATGCTCTTGAACCACGTTTTCCCGGTGTCTTGAACCTTCTATACTGGACCAGTCTTGCTCCACGGGCTTCTCATCCTGTTTTCTCAGAAACATAGGGCAAGAGAATAGCACTGGATCCAGCTTCCTTCTGTTTCGAGATAATGGGCCTTAGACTTTTCTCCACCTCCGTTCTTGATCCTTCTGGGCAGTTCTCGCCAGCCCGTCTAATCAAGGATCCGGAGAGTCTGGGTCAGAGATCAACCCTGGCACCAAAGTGTCTCGACCATCTCTCAAACACTCACCCGAAATCATATAGTAAGTCCCTGTTCTTCTCTTGAAACGATGCTCTGAGTGCAGTATAATATCTTACTCCCCATTCACAGCAGAGCCAACCCATCCTCGCCACTATCATGAGCAAACCTATCAAGATCTCGAAACGAACACCTCTCTCCGCTCGAGACATTCCAGGAGCTCTTCCGACAGACGAGGAAGATATGGCCGAATAGCTGCGGCAGACGGATATGACGATGGAAGCCAAGGCCGACAAAGTACCCAGCCCATCCGGTCTCATCCATCAAGGTCTAGCCGCAGACCGCCGTCTCTAGAGCGACAAGACGCCTTCGCTGATACAAGAACACGCAAGGATCGCCAAATGCAAAGACATGACCTGGTCAGTAGCGGAAGAACTTTCCGTGTGCGCCACCAGTTTAAGGGAATCATCACGCATAGGCTCCTCGTCATCAGTGGCATCATGGTGCTTCAAAAGGAGGCAATGCTGCCAAGATGGCTCGATGTCGGGGCTATGCAGCCCCTGGGGAAACGAAGGAGGGGTGGAATAACGGAAGACTATGCCGAAGAGTGCGATGTGAAGAGAAGGAAGAGGCGGGATGTCAGAAACCGCGGAAATCCCGAGCAACCGTCCAATTCTTGGTCTGCTTGCGACACCGCCGAAGACAGCAATTGAAGACGACAGACGTCCGCAAGCAAGTCAAACGACAACTTTCGAAGTGCATGGGTCGGGGAGGATTATATGTGGTTGTGCATGGCACGCGGCGTTTCTCTGGTCTTGGTTCAGATGAACTCTATGTCTTTCTTTGGCTTTTTCCTCTGCACTTTGCACTTGAGGAGCATTTTCACGGACTATGATACCCCTGAGCGGCTGCTAGGCAGTCACGACGCTTTGCACTACGGCGTTCAGCGTGGCAGCACCTGCTTGTTTATGAAATCAGTATCTAATATCATCACTTGGACTACCTTTGCTTCCGTTTGTCTTGCTGTTCGCAACACTGGTGTCTTTGATTTCTCGATGCAACGAGACTGACAAGTATTTATAGGACCTGCCAGAGTACTATCTGATCAACTTCTATCAACGCTAAAGCTTTGCGTTACGGTAATGGTGTTGAGACTCCGCGGGTTACTGTTCATCATACCCTGCTCTTCATCTCCCAATACCCTCCGTGTACTATCGGTACTACTCTCGAGCTGGCTACGGCCGTAATCATCAAGTGTGTCCATATCTGAATCCTCGTCAAGCGTTCGTCCAAGAGCTACCACTGTCGTCTTAGAAGGCTCACTGACCCCTATTTTGACTTGCATGTGGAGAAAATCATCATCTTTCTTGGCCATGGCACTTATTGCTTTTGTGCTGTTCACTCGCTTCAAGTTGCTCTGCCCAATATCAAGGGGTCCTCCACCGATAGTTTGGAGTGCATATCGTGGTTGCTCTCTTGAACGGTCTGGTTGTTTGAGATATCCTGACGACTGTGCGGATTGCGTTCGAAAGCGGAGGTAGATGCGCTTGTATAGCGAGCGTAGAACAGGGATTCCGATGCATATCAGCGTAATAGCCATCTCTGCCGCCGACCACACAATAAGAGGAACGGTCGTTTCTGTAAGTGGAAGAGAACAGTTAGCTTCCTGCCAATGTGTCATGGCGGGGTTTTGCTTACTTAGATAATCCGATGTGTATAGGCCTTCCACTTCGGTCGTGCGCTTGATCCCAGCGGCAGCGGTACTAAACCATCGTCAGCATTGGTTCGAAGTGGGCATATTGGTACATCGAGAATACCGACATTAGTCCGAGGCTCGTACTGCAGGCAATAGTGATTTTCTCTTGTTTGGGTATCTGAAGATTCCAGATGATGGTCCATGGAAATATTGCAAAGAAGAAGTCGGTAATGATGGTTGAAGCTACAAGTAAGTAAAAGGTTAGTATTATCCAGATCTTCAAGTATTCTCCACCACTAACCACAGAGAAGATAGGAAGTGGGTCGTGTATCAACTGTGCAGACTCCCTGGATAGTCTTGTCGTGCACGTAGTTGAAAGGACGACAAGACAGCCAGAAACATAGCAGCTGTGCTGTTGGGCAGAACCTTGTTAGCATCCTCTGGGAGTCTAGCACATTATTCGCGGACCTTGTCCTACTTGGACAAGGGAGCTCACATACCAATGGATGCCAAGGACATCAAGGTCATTGCTCCCCAGACAGCAACTCGATGCCATGTCACAGTGACAAGTCGAAGAAGAAACGCCCCAAGCGAAGCTTTAGCGAGAGGCATGCCGACAAACGACGTGGTTTGTCCGAGGCATTCGAACAGTCGAGCTTTCGTCGCCCTTGCAGCGTTTCCTATTTCTTCTTCGGTTTGGCCGAAGCCAAAGAAGCCAGCATATTGGATGAGGACGGTATAAATCAAAAGGACGATCTGGGTCAAACGTAGAGGTAAGGTTAGCTCGGCCACATCCACCTTGATATCAGACTTGAACTCACAAATGCGGCAACATATATCCAGTCATCAATACCATAGGCGGCCATGCAGACCACACGGGTATAGACACGGAGGATAACCAAGACAAAGACCAACCCAACCATCATCCACATGATGGCCAAGGCCGTAGAGACGTCCTCGCCCATAGCCATGCTGTACCGATGGTCTGGGACCTAGGGCAGTGAAGAATGCCAGTGGAGGTGGCACAAGTCAGCGGTTGATACCACGGAAAGGTTGTGTCCTGGGCCAGAATTCCCCCGGGACGAGAAGACCCAGAGTTGAGGTTCCATCGTCGGCTTCAAATAATTCTTACAAACGGGGGACGTCCAAGTGCGGCTAACTCGACTTGTGTAATTGCGGGTAGAGCCGGGGCTCCGGGCGCCTTCCGTGCCCTACGGAGCCGCCTTCCGGACAAGGAAATGAGATCTGCGCTAGAATGGCGCCTAGGATCTGGCCAACACCCAACCGTCAAGGGGGAAATGAGATCGAACTGTCACGGGTAAGATTTGGACCAACATACGATTCCTGGAGAGATGATCTGCTATCATCCCAACTGACACTCCGTCAGGTTTGTTCATGGCTGCAAATAGCAGTTTTACCCGCGTCCGTCTCTCCGCGTTTGCTGCTCACGGACACGCATTGCTGGAGTGTGGGATATCAAGGCTTTCTTGCACAGCCACACCTCGACACTGCGTCATGAGCAACTCGGAAATTGCCGTCATCGTTATCGACGACAGAGGTCAAATCAAGGTTGCCTGACCCACGAGATCGACTGCCGGTGCATGGAAACTTACCTTATTTCATCCCAAGCGACAGCCACAGACGGACCCGATGGAATGTTTGCTGAAATATTTCGTCTACGAATAGGGACGCCATCAGCAGTCAGACGAAAGAATATCCCCGAGGGATTGAACAATCGACTCGTGCGAGGGTCCCGAACCACCGATGACTTGCAGGCACATTGTGATCTGAATCCAACGGGTGAGTGTCTGAGGAATGTTTCCAGCAGTCACCTCGAAGCACACATGTGCCAAATATCACGACGAGCACGAGCAGCAACATTAAACGGCCTAGCAGGGGGTTCAAGTAGTAAGCTTGGGACTATACGATTGGTGTGTTCGCAAATACTGTGCCAAACGCACCGATCAACTAGCCATCTAGAAAGCGCTACATCTCGCTACAGTGTTAGTGGCTTCTAGTCAGAGCTTCGAGCCCTATGGAGAGACGTTACACTCCCCGTTGCTACGCCAAGCTAGCAAGCTGTAGCAGCTTAGGGTGATGCATGGCACCCCGTACAAAACTCCGTACGGACACTGACTGGCGTCTCCGCGACCAGTAACGAGCTGGGGAAGGTTTCGTTTCGTTGAAGATCTGTCTCCAGTGTTCACCTCTGGTCTGATTGCGAATACTCTTCCCCGGCTTCATCACGACGTTGAAGCGCAAAGGTTGCGCTAAACTGAGGGGATGTGTAACGTCAAGATGAACAAGGGGTGAGGGTTAGGTGGTGATGGCGAGAAGGAAACGACAGATCGAATGCTGCTATTGTCTTCGGAGAGATTTTTTGCATTGCAGACCAGGCCAGGAAGCTCTTCTCAAAAACTGCCGGTTTCATGCGAACGTCGAGGAGGGGAAGCGAATCCAGCGTGGAGGCTCGGCGCGGGATATCACCAATACACCAAGTGAGGAGATCATGAACTGAACAAACAGGTGAATGCGGGTGGATGTCAAGAAATGTAGGGTTCTAATATTTGGATGTTATATTGGAACTGGATATGGGAAGCTGTTATTGGGTACCACACGAGAAACGGAAGCAAGTCGTCGATCTTCACACCATTCAGCCCCGAAGCCAAGATGTTCTGTTAGACTCGGCCAGAAATCCCCGCCGAGAACTTAGCCAGAGGGAGACTGAAAGTTCCGAAGGGACATGGAGATACGGGTCGTGATACTTTCCCAGAAGAACTATCTTTTGGACTATCGCCGGCCCTAGGTTCGGCCCGCATGACTCTACACCTCTCAACGGCCTCCACCACGGTGCGATGCAACGGGAAGTAATCATATCCACCATGCCATAACATGAAAGGAAGTGTGAGCCGGCCGGGATGTTGTTTGTGCATGGCTACGACACTACCATACGACCATTCTCTGTAACGATGGTGGCATATCACGTCTTTGACTGGAAGAGGTGTTCTGACGGGCTTTCTATATGTAGATGCTCGGTTCCCATACTCGGTCGTTTTCTTTCAGAGGCTTCTACCGTCGAGGTTGTTGCTGGCATTCGACTCGACACTCCCAGTTCAGTGTCGAAAATGGGAGCAAACACAACATTTCACGATGGGGCCTTCCCGTCAGAAGACTCGAGCACCTCTTGGCTCACACTGGCAATGACTGCCGTCCAAGAGAACATCGCCAGCACGCTGGGGGCTGCTTCATTGGTCACCTTATTCTTCTGGTTCTTCATCTCCTATCAGACATCTCCCCTAAAGAATTTTCCAGGTCCTGCTCTGGCAGGTTAGTATCCTCTCTTACACACGTCTTGTCTGACTCCGGAATTCCAACAATTTGTAGGATGGACCAACCTGTGGCGTCTTCGCCAAGTACTGTCAGGTGAATATGCTCCACGCATGAAGAAGCTTCATGAGAAGTATGGCCCGATTGTCCGGATCGGCCCTAACCTTCTGGATCTCGACTTCCCTGAGCTCACTCGTACCATCTACGGTACTGATGGCAAGTGGAAGAAGGTTGGTATATCGAGAAAGAACTACGCATTGAGCAGCAGGGCTAACCATAAACAACAGACCAACTTCTACCAGAACAGCAGCAGCATCATCGACGGCAAGATCACCTACCACATGTTCAGCGAAGTCAACAACGCCGAGCACGCTCGCATGAAACGCCCCGTCGTCCGTCACTACTCCGTTCCCAGCGTCCTAGCCATGGAGCCACTCATGGACAAGGTAATCAACGATTTCCTCGGCCACCTCCAGAAGCGCTACGTCGATACCCCAAACGAATGCGAGTTCGGCGAGTGGCTCGGCTACTACGCCTGGGACTTCCTCGGCATCGTCACCTTCAGCACCAAGTTTGGCTTCATGGAAAAAGGCTGTGACTTCGACGGTACGCTCGCCATCGCTGATAAGTCCATTGACTATCTCGGTATCTGCGGCCAGATGCCCTGGATGGACTACTGGTTGGACAAAAACCCAGTCGTCCGCCTGGGGCCTCCTAATATCTCCAACGTTACCAACGTCGCCATCGAGAAGATGAGTGCTCGCCTGAAGGGCGAGGACAAGATTTTCAGGGAGGATAGACCCGACTTTTTGCAGTATTTCATCGAGTCCATGTCTACTCATCCGGATATTGTTGATCCGAAGCAGGTTATTGGTTACCTCCTCTTGAACTGTTCGTCCATTCCACACTCTCTTTTTTCCCAGAACCGAGGCACCTCAAGCTAACAACCCCTCCCAGTAATCGCCGGCGCCGACACCACCGCCATCACCATGCGCGCCCTCTTCTACTACTCCCTCAAAGACCCGCGCGTCTGGTCCAAGCTGCAATCCGCAGTCCGCGCCTCCGGCATCCAACCGGGAAAACCCGCCCCTCACTCCATCGCCCGCGCCATCCCCTACCTCGAAGCCGTCATCCGCGAGACCATCCGCTACCACCCCGCCATCTCCATGATCATGGAGCGCATCGTCCCCTGTTCCGGTCTCGCCCTGCCCGATGGCTCTGTAGTCCCCGGCGGCTCTTTTGTGGGTATGAACCCGTACATTGTTGGTCGCAACAGGGGTATTTTCGGTGAGGATGCGGAGGTTTTCAACCCCGATAGGTGGCTCCAAAAAGAGGGGGAAAGCGATGAGCAGTATAAGGAGCGAATGAGATTGTTTGAGACGGCGTCGATTGCGTTTGGGGGCGGGTCGAGGATTTGTTTGGGGAGGAATCTGAGCCAGATGGAACTGTATAAGGTTGTGCCGACGCTGATTGCGACGTTTGATATTGAGCTGGTGGACAAGCAGGAGGAGTGGTGGACTTGTTCGAGGTGGTTTTATCGGTGTAAGGGCGTGGTTTGTCGGTTGAAGGCGAGGAGTGATTTGTGAGTTGGCGGAGGTGTCTGGTCTAGAAACTGGCTGGAGCTCGTGGTGGATGGAAGTAGAGAGAGGTACCTTGTCGTCTTTGGATGTCGCAAATCGAACCATATGATCATCAATCCCCCCAAAAGAGACACCCAAACCCAGTACTGACTAGCTCACAAAGTAGCTATCCTCTTCCTCACCACCCTCCTCCCCACCACCTTGCCACTCACCCCCTTCACCACATTCCCCCCATCCACCGACACCGGCACCGGCACAGCACCCACCGTAGGGTCCGTAGCAGCTCTACTCCTTGCCCTCCCCCTTTCTTCCCCCTTCCCCTTCCCCATCCCCCCTTCTTTTTCCCTCCCATCCCTCCCATTCTTTATCCCATCCTCCCCAGAAGGACCATCCATCCCATGCATCCCCCTACACTCCTCACACAACCCACTTTTAACCTCCCACCGCCTCCTAAACTTGGGTTCAGTAGCTTTGTATTCTGCGCACTGCGTTTCCTTTCCCATCATCACCCCCACCTCTCCAGTTTTAGCACTTGCGGTGGCAAGAGCCAACGCCCTGCTCTTAGCCAAATACCCAGGACAATGTTCCCATCGCTGATTCTCTTTTCCGGGAAGGGGTGTCCAGGCTTTGTGACCTTGGAGGGCGGAGGGGAGGCGGGGTGTGAAACCTTTTTGGAAGTCATCGTCATCGTCTGTGCTAGTGGTGTTTTCTGGGGATTCTGATGGGGATGAGCTAGTAACTGGGTGAGATGAGGTTTTGAGGTCGGCTGTTGATGGTCGTATGTGGATGTGGTGTGGACAGACGAGGGTGTTGCGGTGGGGGCAGGCGCATTTGAAGATTGTTAGGACGCGGATGCACATTTTGCTGTGATTTTTTTTTTTTTAGCTTTTTGGGGCAGGAGCAGATGAGGTGGTGGATTTTTGGTGATTTCTTTGGAGTGGATAGGTAGAAGTAATGGACGGGTTGTCAAGTCAAGGGGAGGAGCTTTTTGGTTCTAAATGGAGAGAAAATAAGTTGGGTAGAAAGGTGCAGAGAAAGGAAAGAGTGAGACAGATGATGAGGTGAGCCAGCTCATGTCAGCTGAAAGTGGTGTTTCGGTGTTTCGAGAAAACCTTGGATATCGAGACCCGAACGAATGGGGCCGTGAAACTTGTTCGTGCATTGCATGTTGTGGACAACGGGGTGGATACTTTGGTCGGAGCGAATCAGAATGACCGGAGAAATAGTCCAGGTCGCTTGTTTGCTTGTTTTCTTTTTTTAGTCTTCAATTTGTATCGAATTTTGGAAAAGCTCGAGAGCTCAAAGGAATAACTTGGATATCACCGTCCTGAAACATCAGCGTCAAAGCGATCGGACGAAGAAGACGGGTTTGGATAAAAGGGAAGGAAAACACCATGATCGACAAGGGTTAGGGTCCACGAAGATCACGAAGTAAACAAACCCCCTTAACCGATGTGGAGCTGGAACGGTTGCCAATCCCGGCGTAACTACTCACTCACTGCTGCCTTCCGCCACGGTTATCCTTCAATCTTCCTTCAACACAAGCTCCAGTCACCCCAGGGACTCTCCACACTTTGACCAGCTCGAGACCAGCAGCCTCAAAGATTTTCCGAAACCCTTCTTCGGTCCGCTCCTTCCCTCCTATCGACATGACGCACTGATCCAACACCGCCGCGCCCAAATCCGCCTCCCCGACCCGCTGCGGCAACACCAGCTCGCAAACCAGTACTCGTGAATCCTGCGACATGACTTCCGCCAATCGAGAGAGGATCTGAGTGGCCACGTCGTCGCAGTGATCGTGCAGGATCATTCGCATGAAGTATGCCCTTGCACCTATCATTGATGAAGCAGGTCAGTTAACAACTCCCAAAACCACTAATGATGCTTTTGCGGGTAGAGGTAAGTATGAGAAACGTACCTATAACACGCTGCCTCCACATAAAATCATGAACCATAACCCTCACACCCCCCGGTAATCCCGTCCCATTCTGTTGCCCAGCCCTCGCCAGCTCAATCACATTCTCTCTATCCTGCAACACAATCCTCTCGGGGTTCAACTGAGGATACGCCTTCAAAATGTGTTTTAGGACCGCTCCGCGACCACCGCCTGCATCCACCAGTTCGACGACATCCTCTTCCTCGGTCTCACCACTCCCCAAAACCCCAAAATCAAAATGTCCCACACACGGGACCATGACATCCAACCCCTTCATCCCCTTCTGGAAAGTCTCCAGCCTCTCCGGATCCTGTCCCATAATTTCCCAAGCCGTCGCCGTGCCGTATTGCCCATAGGCAAAAATCAACGAGTTATGCAGTGGGTCTTGTGGTTCGCGGGCGCCACATGCCAAAGAACCGGATGAGCCTGGTGGAAAGGAGGAAGAGGAGAGGTTTGAGGAGGAGGAGGGGTTTGAGGAGGAGGAGAAGGAGAAGGAGTGGGAGAAAGAGTGGTGGGAGGCGTGAGAGGAGGAGGACTGGTTCTGGTTCTGGTTCTGGTTCTGGTTGCGGGCTAAGGCGGCGACGAAGGGGAGGTAGGAATCGGCGAAGTTAAGCATGAGTTTTAGGTATTGGTTGTAGAGGACTTTGAAGAGGTGGCCTGGTTTGGTCTCCTGTTGTTGTTGGTTGGAAGGGATGGTGTAGGCGAGGGAGAACTTGGTGTGTTTATATCCTAGTTCGCTGCTGTTGGGATGTGAGGGTTGGACTTCTACTTGGTCGAGAAAGCCGGTTGTTACGAGGGGGCGGGCCATTCGTTTCTTTTTGGGAGTGGAAGGGATTAGTAAGGTGGTCAGGTTAGAGGTATGGAGAGCATGGAGGGCATACCCAGGAGTGAATCCTGTGTTCCCGTGGCTCTTGATAAGTCCTCGAGCGAGATCGAACCGGTTTGGGGAATTGCTTCTAGGACTTTGAGCTTCTTGGCTTCGGCTGATATCTCCATCCGCCGGAGGTGGCTGTCGAGGTCATTCGAATCACTGTAATCCTTTACGACATTGTTTAGGTCGCTCAGGAGCGCTTCAAACTCTTGTTTGGACGGTAGGGCCATGATTCCTTGACTGTGGCTATGCTGACTGTTAGTTGCGAGGAGACAAACTGAGGTTATGAAACGGTATCCGAAGCACCTGCCTTCATGACGAGGACCTAGTTTCACGATGCTCTTACCCCTCCTTTCTGGTGTTCAGTTGGGAAGTAGCGATGGCAATTCAGGCGGCCGCCTCACAGGCTTGGCGTCCTCAAAGAGAGATGGAGGCACAGATAAGAAGATTGCAACGTGCTACAAGACCTGTGTGATGAAAACGCGTGACCATCATCCGAAACCCCATTTCTTCGTCGTCAACAGCCTCATAGGAACATCCAAGCCAACGCGCATATCCGTAACCTGCCTCCTTGCGTGTAAGACGTCGCGTTCGCTCCCTATTGTAGCTTCAAAGCCTCCAAGTGCGCTTTGTTGGTAATCATCGTATCGTACGCCAGAATACCACCAGCCCAAGTTGAGTCATCTCCTATGACCCTTTTAAACCATATACCCAATGCCTTTTTCTCTCCTTTTCCTGACGCGCTTTCCATGCCCAACCACTAAAGCTCTTTCCATGCCCAAGCAGAGATGCCTCCCACTCCCTCACTCCTGCGCAACAACCGGCCTCACAACCCTCTCAAACAACCTCCTCTTCTCCTCACTCGCCTCCTCTCCCGTCCATTCCCTCTCCACCTCCCCCCACGCCTCCCACCACAACCTATGCGTGCCCTCAACCTTATCCTCCCTATCAAACTCACGGCTCTCCCACGGTTTATTGAGTATATAATGCAACACCTTCACATCCTCGTCCCTCCACAGGCTCGAGTGACAGTCTCGCATCGGTTTGAGGGCGTTGTAGACGTACGGCAGCGGCTTCCACTTGCCGCGGTAGACGATGGCGAGGATGTCCTGGTCGGGGAAGACCATGTGGGGGACGTCCGGGTGGGTGTTGATGGCGTCGATGAGGGCGTCGAATTGCGGTTTTGAGGGCGTGAGGACCACGGTGCCGCTGTTGAGGAGGTGGTGAGTCCGGGGGGAGGAGGGAGTGATGGGTGCTGGGAAGCCGGTGTGGTGGTTGGCGGAGGTGAAGGGGCAGTTTTGGGGGATCCTGGGTGAGGATGTTAGTTGGGAATGTTCTATTTCATGAAGATGATCGACAGGAAAGATATGGTGGAAGGGCAGTGGGGCTAAGGATAAGGATAAACATACCAATCCTTGGGATAGTGGGCAATCTTGCGGGGGTTGCAAGTGCATGCGTGTGAGCATGCAATGTGGCCCTCTGGAAGATCTAGGGTCATCAAGTCGTCAATGTTTTGGAGAATGACTTGGTCGCTGTCGAGGAGGACGACTCTCTGGAGATGGTGTTAGTGGTGTAACATTGCAGCCCTTGTGCATATCTGGTTTGATAAGGTGCCTACCTCATATTCTGTCATCGCCCATGGGGCTAGCTTCTGCCAAAAGGCCTTGTTGACTTTGCCTTTTCGTGTAGGCTCGATATTTTGGATGACAATGGTGGGAATACCGGCAGCAGCAAAAGCAGCCATGAATTCCTTGTCGGCCTCGGCTTCACGGGTGACCATGATCTTGAGCTGGTACCTCGACCCCACCTTTTTCAAGGTGTGGTTGAGGACCAGAGCCCCGCCAAAGTAAGCCCTCTTGGTTACGAGGGTACTCCAGATCTTGTTGGTAGGGTAATCAACCGTCATGGTGGGGATGAGATCGGCCGATGCGTAAGTGGATTCTCTCTGGAGTTTGCTGTATGTACTGGTCCAAGGTGGAACTGGAAAAGAATGTGGCGAGGTTCAAGGGTCCTAAGAAAAAGGTGAGATGCTCTTTTATCTAGAGGTATCTATCTGTTCTCGAATCCGACGTCAGCAAGCTCGCACCATTACCCAAGATTCGAATCCGACATGGAGATAGGGAAATGTTGCGAAGTCGGTTCCACGACGTCCTTGGGAGACGGAACGACGGCACCGGGATCATTGGTCACGTCAGAGCACGGGATGGAGGGGTACCTTAGCCGGGATAGAGCTCGGCTTCAAAGACTTGGTCAGATAGCAATTCACAAACTGTTGTGTGTCAAAATGTGGAAAGATGTTTTTAGTTGACGCTCCTGCGTACGGGGGATACATAGAGTATTTGTACATATGCAGGACACTCGGACCCTGACTGTTATATAAGCACAGAGGCATGCAGTGGTGACCCGGTACGCTGGATTAAAAAGTCGCGATGAACAGGTTCATGGTCGTCCGAATTCCGAAAGTCGACCGATTGCGGAAAGGTTCCATCGATTGCAGGCCCTCGCTTGTCAAGCGCGCATCAAGGGTCTTCTCCAAACGCAGGACCCCCGACGATCGCGATCTTCTTTGATCTTCCGAAGAGTCCGGTCCACCGAAAAAAAGAAACCCACTGCCAAGCACGGCAAACCCCGTCCCCTTTCTCGGTCAGAAAGAAGGGATCCCGGGCATAAGAAACTCCGCAGAAGACGGTCCGAGCCGGACGACATGTGGTATCGGAGGGTCGGCGTTAACGCCTAGCTTCCGATTAGAATCTATATGTGATGTCATGCTTCGAAAGAGTTGCCAAAGTGAAGTGAAGATGAACCTAAACTGCAAAGAGCTAGAAGAGCCTATCGACTCACCCTCAGTCTGCCGACATTAGCTGGTGCGAGTATCAACAGTTTCGTCTTTCCTCCGGTTGAAGCAGCCCAACTGTCGAAAACGACAACGAGCAACCTCATAATATAACACGACGTCAGCAGCGCAAAAGGGGCCTTAAGCAACTCCAAAACCTAGCAAATCGAGTGACTGCGGAATTCCAGGTATCGCATTAGCCAAATAGAGCATGTTGGTCCTAAATCGAGTTCAAAAAAGCAATAGTCAACTGTTGGCGGCAGAAGGTTGCTGAAGTCTTTAGCATGGCCCATCTCGGTATTCTCAACCCCGACAGATTCGAACGGTTAACGAAATGACCACTGACAGGGTGCGCCTTGCAACAGAAGGTCGTCTTCCACACTGAGCGTCGTTAGAGCTGTTAAGCAAAACAAAGGGGCGCATTTTTGGTGAGCAACATCGAAGCCACGGAGGTCAAAAGAAGGTGAAGAAGACAACATGGAAGTCAGAATTCAAGATGCTCAAAACATGCATTTGGAGGGGAAACTCAAAATGGAAGGAAGCCAAGGTCGATCAAGTGAGCATTGATAAGATAAGAGCTACAGCTTACACGGTCACGTGCGAGTGGAAGCACAGACCAGAAACAGCTCATCGAGGTCCACCACTTTCAAAGGGCCCCCCACCAGGGGCAGCCTGATTGCTGCCCCGAGGAATCGGGTTATGATTGGCCCACGCCCGACCTTGATTTCCATCAATTTGGCTGGCACTTGCTTTCTCTTGGCACTGCCCGTGTCAGAGGCAAGCAGTCCAGCAAGTGGGAGAGAGAAGACATCGACAGTCTGCAGCCACTGGACTGACAGCCTCTTCCAGTGAACTTCTCCGTCAACAACACTTTTCCGCAACCACTCTCCCTTGTCGCCTTTTTCCAATCTTTGCCTGCCGCGCATCCAGCTGCTCTTCTTTTCTCACGACCGTCTGCTTTCCAGCCAAACGTACATCTTTCCTCTCAACAACCGCGCCCACTTGTTGTTTGCGAACCCCAGACTTGCCGGCCAAAATGGGTGAATCACGGTGTGTACTACACCTTCCCCGAGTTGGTTGTCGCCCCGGCCACGCATCGCGCCGGGTCGGGGCCCACCACCAGCTCTCGAGACCTTCGACTGACCACGATCAATGTCTACAGTCAAGAGCTCCTTCAATGGATCAACAGCCTTCTCCAACTCAACCTGACCAAGGTTGAGCAGTGCGGTACTGGGTTAGTTTGCGATGCCCCTCCATCCGCCATCCGCCCCGCGCCCGACCGTGAACGAGAGCCCCTTTTGCTAACCGCCCCCGGCCCGCAACAGCGCCGCCCTCTGCCAGGTCTACGACAGCATCTTCGGCGATGTTCCCATGTCCCGCGTCAAGTTCAACGTGACCTCGGAATATGCCTACATCCAGAACTTCAAGATCCTCCAGAGTGAGTAGCCGGTTCCCCTGCCAAGCCGCACAGCGAGTTACTGACGACGGTTACCTCCAGACACCTTCACCAAGCACCAGATCGAAAAGTCCATCCCCATCGAGGCGCTCGTAAAATGCAAGATGCAGGACAACCTCGACTTCCTGCAGTGGACCAAGAGGTTCTGGGACCAATACTACCCCGGCGGTGATTACGATGCCGCTGCCCGTCGCAAGGGTGGCGCTCTCCCTGCCACCATGAGCGGTACCTCCCGCGCCTCCGCTGGCTCGGCTGCCGCGAGACGTCCCGGTGGCGCCACCCCCACCGGTGGTCCTCGTGTCGCTGCCAGAACCCCCGCTGCTAGCTCCGCTGCCACCCAGGCTCTCCAGCAGGAGGTCGCGACTCTCAAGGAGGCCGTCGGCGGCCTGGAGCGCGAGCGTGACTTCTACTTCCACAAGTTGCGCGACATCGAGGTTCTTGTTCAGGGCGCTGTCGAGGAGGACCCCGAGCTCGAGAAGCAGGAGGACGGTCTCATCAAGGCCATCCAGGCCATCCTCTACTCGACCGAGGAGGGCTTCGAGATTCCCGAGGCCGACGCCGACGCCGCCGACGATCAGGAGACCTTCTAAACGTATCACATCGGTTTAACGACTATGGCGACAACTGCGACGCGACCTGCTCACGGAGATAGGCGGAGGGCAGCGCCGCGCAGTTTGGAGGTGGGTTGGGTAGAGGCAGAAGTATTAATGGTGTTGTTATTGGCTCGGGATCACGCATTGCGGACTACAAGGGTTGCTATTCTGTTGCTATTGTTGGTGGGCACATTGCGTGGTGTATCAGGGAAAGGGGGCGGGTCTGATACTAGTGGGCTCTCTTTAAGCATAACAAAGGGACCCTTTTTTATACATTTGGGACGGACAGCATGTGGTATGTATGGGATGGGGTTGATCCTCTGCTCTATACCCTCTCTTTGCACGGATTTGCAATATTTACAATAGGGTCCTTTGCTCCATGGACACCAGCTGGGTCGGGCGTTTTCAGCATAGTCCACATGCACTGCAACTCACATACTACGAAGACTTGACGGTAGATAAAAGCTATCTGGGTATATTTTTCCTGCATTATGAGCCTGACAGCTTGAGTGGTAGTGGTGAGGTTCTAGGCAGAATAATTGTTGCTCGCATGATTGCCTGTAAAATGTGATTGATACCTTGTGTTCTCGACCCGAGGAGTGCATGTGTGTCACTGTGTCTGAAGACGAATCAATCGCTCCCTTGAAATGTTCTGAGGCTGTCAAGTTACACAGTCGTCCCGAACCTTTATTTATTCAGGGGGAGGAAGAAAGGCACGGGACGTTATAGCTGCAAAGAGGATCGCGAAGGAGTCGGGGTTAAACAATGGGGATCATGTCGTTCGGAGACCCGTCAGCCACGCCACGTACCTCACTGGGGCCGGAAGGGTCCCCGGAAATGGGCTGGGTTCGCCTCTGTTGGCGCTTAACTCATCCAGGCACTAAACGCCAGCGAACCCTGTTAGGCAGTGACGCTGTGGATAGCATCGCCTCCGTCCCGTCTTCCCTTTGCCGTCCACGCAATGACACACTGGAGGTTTCCCCAGCTTCAAAGCACGGCCAACCACCAATCGATCAGCTGCACTTGAGCTGCAGTCTGCACTGCATTGACAACAACCACTGCATTTTACCCCAATCTGAATCTCCAAACAACCTCAAACACCAAAGGGGAACCGATCCCGACCTCAGATTACGACACACTTTCTCTTCCTCTCTTTTTGTCTTTCTCTCCCACCTTTTTGCATTGGGCATTCGCGTCTGCTTCTTTGATCTTGTAAGAGATAGCCGTCACTTTGTTCAAGTCATTTCGAAGCGCTTCGTCAGCATTCCATCCCATCATCCCAGCCATCCGCACAGCACTGGCGATTCATCACCTTCCATCAGTGCTGCCTGCCAGCCCTGTTGACGTTCTGTCCACACAGATCACGACAATCCATTCGATCCGTATCTACCGACGAGAACCCCTGCCTTCTCAAGTCGACTATCGGTATCCAAACAAGCCAAGACATTCACGACGCTTCTCTTCTCGCACTACACCTCCTCTCCGGCCGATCGCATCGTGTCACAGTCACACGACCAAACTCCCCGAGTGACGTGAAAGCTGCTGCCTTTCGTCATCGCCGGGTCGTCAGTCTATGATCTGAACATCAACAACACCAAGAACCTCATCACCCCGACAACAAAAATCACAAAAACAAACAAGCAACCGAAGATCCCGGCCATAGACAACGGCAACGGCAACCATGGCCCCCCCAGCCGAGATCTCCATCCCCACAACCTCCATATCCACCCCCTCTTCTTCTGAATCCGGGGGTTCATCAAAACCATTCACCCTCTACAACATCACCCTCCGCCTTCCCCTCCGCTCCTTCGTCGTCCAAAAGCGCTACTCCGACTTCCTCGCCCTGCACCAAGCCCTCACCTCCCTCGTCGGCTCCCCGCCTCCCGAACCCTTGCCCGCCAAAAACTGGTTCAAATCCACCGTCAACTCCCCCGAGCTGACAGAAAAGCGCCGCGTCGGTCTAGAGCGCTACCTCCGCGCCATCGCCGAGCCGCCCGATCGTCGGTGGCGCGACACCCCCGTCTGGCGCGCTTTCTTGAACCTCCCCGGGGGTGCCGGCGGCAATGCTGCCTCTAGTACCACGGGCAGCGGCATCGAGGGAAAGATCCCCGCTATAGGACTTAAAGACGCTAACATCGCTGCTGCCAGCGACCCGGGCACGTGGCTGGACTTGCACCGCGAGCTGAAGGGCGCGCTGCATGAGGCGCGCGTGGCGCTGGGAAGGAGGGATGGGGCGACGGAGAATATGACGAAGCTGGAGGCGGGCGCGGCGGCGAAGAGGGCGCTGGTTAGAGCGGGCAGTTTGTTGGGCGCGTTGCAGGAGGGGTTGGGGGTGTTGAAGAGTAGTGGACGGGTCGGGGAGGGGGAACTCCGGAGACGAAGGGATCTGCTGGCGGCCGCGAGGGTGGAGAGGGATGGGCTGGATAAACTCAGTTCGAGCTTGGCGCATGCGAGCAGGGAGGCGGCGAGGCAGGCTTCGATTAGTGGACCGTCGGGGAGTGGGAGTAGTAGTGGGGAGGCGGGGGAGAGGGCGAAACTGTTTGCTGGGTCTTCTGGTGCCGCTGGAGGGTCGGTGAGAGGTGGGAGGGTGTTGGGTGCGCCGCTGCCTGAGACGGAACGGACGAGGGAGTTGGATAATGAGGGGGTTTTGCAATTGCAGAGGGATACGATGCGCGATCAGGATATGGAGGTGGAGGCGCTGGCGAGGATCGTTAGGAGGCAGAAGGAGATGGGATTGGCTATTAACGACGAGGTTGAGCGCCAGACGAACATGCTCGATAACCTTAACACGAATGTCGATGTGGTGGATAAGAAGTTGAGGGTCGCCAAGGGACGGGTCAAGAGGCTTGGTTGACGTGAGACGCCGCCTTCCGAGGGGGATCATGAAGGTTTTACACAGGAGGAGGAGGATGACGACGATGATAGTCTCAGCAGGATGATCTTTGTCATGTCAAGCGAGGAAGGTTCCGTGGCCGAGGTCGTTGCTGTTCCTACTACGGTGGTACAAGGACATCAACAGCAGGAAGCTGTCCACAGACCCCGAAATGGCCGTTTACGACTACGACGAGACCAATGGCTGTATGAATCATTATCAGATGACGACGGACACGACGACCACAGCAGCATCGAGAAAGAAAAGAAAAGGCGAAGAACAGAATCACAACAACATGAGGATGTAGCAGAAGGAAAGGAAGAAGGAGGAGGAGGAGGAGCAAAGGGTAGGCCCTCGGGAGGCGGCGGCGGCGGCGGCGGCGAAGAAGGTAACATGTTCGACGCCGTCCTTTTGCTTTGTGTCAAGGGCGTTCTCGCCGGCGTCCAGGGGTTCTGGTTGTTGCAGTGGGTGTTGGGGAGGTTGTCGGATGTGCTCACTCGCGTGGTGGAGTTTGGCCTACTTCTTTTGGGGCAACCTAGTACGACGGAATCACTTGGTTGAGATGCTTCCACTTCTCATCAGAAGCTACTTCTCTCTCTCCCTTTGATAGACTTGATTGTTGTGGAGATGTTTTCTTTTCAGGTTTCTGGAGTTTGGCTTGTTTGAATGTGCTGTTGTGTTTACCTTGTCGTTTGGCTTATATGTTGTGTCTTGTCATTCCTTCATTACAGCGCGGTGTATATATCACTTGGAGACTAGTAGAGATGGTGTCCTCATCGTATAGCGCAGAATAGTTTTTGATCAAATCGTTCCTTGCCTGCCCTGTATGATCACAATATGGCGAAGCACACCCAAAAAGACCCTGAACGACATCGTGTTGTAGGAGGCAGGCGGTGAGTTTGGCGTGGTTGGGCCCGGGGCTCCCAGCCATCTGGTTACGGTGGTTTACCCCCGTACCCTGTAGCCTAAGTCTAGAGTTCCATGTTACGTCACGGATGGGGACAGGTCTTTTTACGTGAAACGGTTGCCTAGCAACGGCCAAGCTTATGTCCTTTGTTGTCACTCTGTAAGTTTGAACTTCCTACATGATGCGGTCCTCCAAAGCTATGTTGAAGAAAACCGGGGGTATTGACAGCTTTTCTAATCTGCGTTACCACATAGGTGCAAGGGAATGTTAGAAGAAATCGGTTTTGCAGACAACAAGTGTCGAACAAGGGCCAAGCCGCGCCGGTTAGCCTGGGCTTGTTTCGAAACTTTCGTCACGTCAGCGCTTCGCTAACAGGTCTCATGCGGAGGCTGTTCAGAGCCTGTCACTGCGAAGACACGATTTGGCGATAGATGATTTGTTACAGATTGTGCAACATTCTGTTTAATGGATTCATCTGCAGTAAGTATCCTGATTATGGATATACTTTCCGCTTCACCATCGTATTGCAGACGGGCTCCTGCTTTTCCGGGAGCAAGAAGGACATGGCAAAAGCAGGGACACCTGCCAGATTCAGCTGCTGACTGCGCCAGCATGGCCAGGTTGTCACCCCCTGTTCCCCACCGAAAACTCCACTGGTTCCTGTCGGTCAATTGGCAAGTAAACAATGGGAGCACCGCCTTCCACTTCCACCTCACTTCACTTGCAGTTTTTCCCATTCACTGCAACCAACAAGTGAAGACAAGCAGGGCACCAACCACACGGCATCTGTTGCACGAACTGCAACTACGCAACACCTGTTGTGGCTAGCTTCCCGAACTTCTTTTTTTGCCCTGCCTGTCTTCACAACCTCTTGTCCGACCCAGAGAAAGGACAGCTTCAACGGTTGTATGTGCCGGCCACCGACATTAAATCTTTTCCTATACCTCAACTTGCTGGTCAGGTGACGACAACGACGGCCATTGCAGTCTGACGATACCGTCTAGCTCTGCGCAACTTCGACCTTGCCGTTGGATGACCGACGTTCGATCACAACGAAACCCGAGATGTAAGCCCACCAGTGTCGCACGTCGTCGCAAGCTGTCAACAGTGCCGTGATGCGCCGGCTGCTGCATGTCTCTGCGCTTTTGTCCCTTTCGCGTATTCCGGGTTACACTGAGGACTGAGGCTGACACATGGCAGACTTCTGCCGCTCTCCAGAATTTCTCGCTGCCTTCATGGCTGCCCACGAGTACTATAGAACAGCCTAATACTCAAGCTTCAAGGCGCCGCCATACTTTGCGATCGTCTCCAGGTTTATCGACGACCGCTCTCCGAAAACATTACCCAGACATATCCGGTAACGGTCCGGTCACAGAATGGCTGAAGCACCGCCGCCTCCTCCCCCGCCCCACGGCAAAAACCCCAAGACATCGGCTGGCTCAAGTGCTCTTCCGCCTGGGAAATACGATGTCTTCATCATACCGGAGCACTCTGCTGGCGCTGGGTTTCTATACCTGCCATCATTGCAACCGCAATGGAACAGCTTCTGTGCTGGTGTCGTCTCCACCCTCGCCGCACTGCTCCTAGGGAAAGCGCTGACGCCAGCTTTCCTGTCATGGTGGCACAGCGGAATGGGTAGTGTTGGGTTGTCAACACTCCTGGTTGCGGTAGCGGTGGGATCTTGGTCACTTGGTCGATCCACAAGCAAGGTCAAGCTGGATCCAGGAAATGACTGGCACAAGACAACGGGCGAATTCGGTGCCTCTGGGGCGTTCAAGACAGCGCCTCCTAATGAAGACTCCAAGTCTACGCACGCGCCGCCACCACGTCCTCCTACACCTCCCACGGATCCCGAGACTCCGGCCGATGAGTGGTCGCGTCCTTCGTGGAAGGAGAAGAATGACCCGGAGCCGGAACCACATGTTGAACCCGAGCCGAAGCCGGAGCCCAAGGCCAAGCACAGGCCACAATCCCCAACACAAACTCGATCGCACAAGAGACCGCAGTCCCCTACCCAAACTCGGTCCCATACCAAATCCCACTCCAAATCCCAGTCCAAAACTCAAGCAAGATCACAGCCAAAACCCCAGCCACCGCCAGAGCCTGAGCTTCGTCCGGAAGATGATCCGGATTATGAACAGGAGCCAGTGCCGGAGCCGCCTAGACAGGGGCCGGTCGACTCCCAAGAGCCTCCGCATGGGCCTCCCACTCCTCTTGACCCTGAAAATCCGACCAAGTCTGAAGTTTCCTCAAAAGGCGCCTGGGAAAAGGCAAGAGAGGAGACTAGGAGGCGGGAGGAGGAGCGTAAGGCCAGGGAAGCCGAGCTCAAGAGGCGCGATGATGCGGCTCGCCGTCTGCGTGAGCTCCGAGAACGTGATGCGCGTGAGCGCGAGAAACGGGAGAAGGAGGCCCGTGAAAGGGAAGAAAGAGAGAGGGAGCGCAAGGAACAAGAGGCTCTGGAGAGAGAGCGCCTGGAGCGCGAGATTAGGGAAAAGGTGGAGCGTGAACTGCGCCAAAAGGCCGAATGGGAAGCCAAGGAACTCGCTGCTATAGAAAAGGAGCGACTGGCAAGAGAACGGGAGGGCAAGGAACGCGAACGCCAAATCAAGCTGGAACAAGAAGCCCGACAACGTGAACGGGAGAGGCTCCTGCGCGAGCAGTTGACGCGTGAGCGCGAGGCCAGGGAGCGTGAAGCCAAAGAACGCGAGGAAAAGGAACGCGAGGCCAAGGAGCGCGAACTGCGCGAAGCCCGTGAGCGGGAGGAACTGAGACAGAAGGACGAGGCCATACGACGTGATGAAGAAAGGAAACGGTTCGAGAGGGATCGGCAAGAAGCGAAGGACCGTGAAATCCGGGAAGCCATAATGCGAAGGGAACGGGAGGCTCGCGAAGCCCGCGAAGCACAAGAACAGAGGGATCGGGAGGAGCGCCTTGAGCAGCTACGGCGGGAAGACGAGGAGATGGAAAAGGAGAAGGAGAGGCTCGCGCGGAAGGAAACACCTTACGCGATGCCAAAGGTTGGCGAGAGGACCAGCTTGTGGCCGAATGGTAGACCACCTTCCATCGTCACTCCTTCCGCGACTGCTTCGCAGACTTCTCATGCTTCCACCGCTCGTACTTCGACCCCGCGCGCATCGCCCGCGCCACCACATTCGCCCACAAAATCGCCCAATCCAGCGGCAGCGAGGACGGCATCACCGAAGCCAGCATCGCCCAAGCCAACACCCAGTGCAACGGGCACCGCTGATGAGTACTCCTACCGGCCCTATGACAAGCCTAAGAACCCTGCCGCGGCCCGTAAGAAGTCGGTCTCGGATTTCTCGGAGGACTCGTATGCGCCGTCCGCCGCCACCAACAACACCAGCTCTCCGCCTTCGATGCGGGCTCCATACCATACCGACGATCCTGGAAAAATCGTTATCAAGGCTGTATATAACTTTGTGAACCAATTTTCCAAGACCCCCGCGTCGCAACTCATCTCGGGAGTCGGCACCGTAACCGACGGGCTCATCCTCCGTGTCTCGACCGCAGGTCTCTTCGTGGACGACGACGTCCGTGGCGTAGCCCAACGTGAGTGGGACATCAAAGCCTGGACCCTTAAGCAGGTCGAGGTTTGGTGTCCCGTGCTTGCCGCTAGCTCATCCACCGGTACCGGCATCGCCTCTGGTGCCATTCCGCCCTCCCACCCGCTCTTCAAGATAATGCCTACCAGCAGCGCGATGCGGCGCGCGGCTGAGAAGGCCGCGACAAGGGCCTTCAATGGCGAGGAGGCCGTGGCCTACCTGAATGAATTAGGTACCTGCTGCAGCACGACCTGTCGTCTGGGCCTGAACGCTAACAGCTCGGGCTCCTCCGCCACTGGGTCGGCTGCATCGCAGGAGGCTGAAGGCTGGAAGTTCCGAGGGCTCCACCTCTTGCGCACGAGCATTCGCGACCAGGAGGGCAAGCGATTCCTGTTTGTTGTTGGTGAGGAGGAAGCGTGGAAGATTGCAAAGGGTCTTCAGTCGCTTCGGAGCGGTAGCCAGGCTCGGGCTGTCGCGGTTTCCGGATTCAGTGGCATTGAGGCCAAGGGCATTCTCGAGACACTCGGTTGGGGTTAGTATGTCCGGACCTAAGATGTTTGAGTAATGGTCATGATAGCTGGCGATGATGAGGGATGGTTGATGGGTTCAATTTCGTTGATATTCGGTAGCTGTTTGTTGAGCGATATACCCGAAGACTTGCCTAGAAAGTTTTTGTTTGAGAAGAGGAGGGTATTTGCGGGAGAGGATGTAATGAGTTGCGATGTTGTGTATTTGTATTTGGAAGGAATGACGGAATGATGATAGTACCCGGACACATTCCAATAAACATAAGACAGTACTTCATGGTACATGTGATGTTTGATTAATGAAGATCCTTACAAATAAGATGCCATCTCAAGTGAGGTGATCATAGATGTTGTCGATTAATGGGGCCATAGTTACCGGTCGTAAACGCTCGAGTGGTCGTCAAAATATGCCAAATGCATCGAATTCAAAACACCTTTTCCATGTATTTTAATCTATCAACTGGTCTTGGATACCCCTTCTAGTCCGAACTGTGAGAAATCACTACGATCAAAACATCACATGTATAATCTTTTCGTGTACTTCGGCCCAATACAAGGCAACACGTTCAAGTAAATGAACTGGAAAGACGATTTTACTAATAACCCTTCCCCATTCACTACTTCTTCCCCTTCTCAGATCTCCAACCCTTCTTCGCCCTCGAGAAAATAGGACAAAGTAGACGTGAACTCCGCCCAGACTCCCATCTATCATCCTTTCCGTCTTCCTCTTTCAGCCCCCTCAAATCAAACTTCAATATTCAACGAACTTTTGGCCAGAGTCGCCCCGTCCAATTCATCCTCCAGGCGCTGCCCAGACACTTTTGTCTTGAGTTGCTGCGAACGCTCTTGATTGAACCCTTCCGACTTCTCATCCTCTTCTTCTGGAGACATCCACATATCATGAAGAAGCTTCTCGGCTGTTTCCTCGTCGTCGTGATTATCGGCAGGAAGCGGGAAACATAACGGTCCCGGTTGGACCGATGTGGGGAGGCCTGAGGCTGTGAGGGCTTCGGTGACGAGGGTGATGAGGTTTGTGTCGGTCACTTTTGTTTGGGGGCGTGTTAGTAAGGGTTGCTGTGGTGGAGGGAGGGCGAATGGGTGTTGAGGGGACGATGGGGGTGGGGGAATGAAGGATATTAGGGAGATACAAGTGATGGTAACATGTATGGGGGATGGTAAACGTATGTATGTATACTCACTTCCTGGTCCTATCACAGACGCGACGACGGGGGTGTAGGTTTGTTCATCGCCGAGCCATTCACCTGGTTTCTGCGTGACTATTTATTCAGACGTAATGTCAGGTGTGTGGAACTGGTAACTGGAGACAGGGTAACGAGATAGGGGATTGAGATAGGGTAGGGGTTGCATACAAGGTACCGAAAGCTGTGGTGTCGACATCTGGGAAGATAGCATGCTGAAATTACGAAGAAAACTGTCAGTATCCTTTTTCCAAAAACGACATATGATGGGAAGAGCGACTGCATGTACTCACTCTTCAAACCCAAGCATCCGTCCAAAGAACCCTATGATATGACCATTGTGAAAACTGACGTCCGGTAACACGATGATGGTATCGCCGGTGTTGTCTGCGATGTTTGTATGTGACTTCAGGATGTGCTGCTTGAACCAGTGCTGGAAGGTCTTGACTTGGTCGTGGAGTTCTTTGTGCTGCTTTAAGTAGGCACGGGCTGAGGACCTGTATAGCGAGAGGTTGGGCTCTGGGTTAGCCAGGCGTGTGTTTCGGGGTGGTAGGCAGTTTGGTGGTCGTGTCGGTCGGGGCTGAAAGGAGGGATGTAAGTAACCTACCATAGAACCTGGGCCTCAATATCAACAAGCCCACGGCTAGAGTGGAACTTTTCTAGGTAGTCTTCTCGGAAGTTGGCGTATTCGTGATAGTGGTTTAGGTCGTATAGAAGTCGTGCGGTCTTTATGAATAATTGGTTTTGTTGTTAGCTCAGAGTGCGAGGGTGGGTTAAGAATCCAACTTGTCGGTAGGTAGGTAGGTAGGTATGAGTCTGTGATGGGGACAATATCAAGTAGACAAAACTTTCAGAACTTAACTTACCATACTAAGAGAAAACTCCAAACCACTCTTCAACCGAAACTTCTCCCACTCTTCGTCGAGGTTGACAGTCGTCCTGTCCACATTCAAATGGCGTTCGAGTGCATTGACGAACACATCCATTGCGTATTCCAACTTTTGATCCTTGACGTAGTCGAGATAAATGATCTTTTTGACCGTGTTGTGGCTTGATTCCTTTCCTGAACCTAAGACAGGGGGAAAGGTACACTCGGCCAAAAGAGAGAGGTCGCGTAAGCTCCGACCAAAGATCCCCACATTGCCGTTCGGTTCTGTGTTCAACGACCGTCGTAACCCATAGAGTCCATATATCTTCCCCGATTCTCTCACGGCGCTGTCCACTACGTTTCCGAAGCCCGTTAGCCACACTCCGAAGAGTCTCCTACCAGCCAAACAATGGTTTCACCTACCATTCCCACCAACAGCATACTCAAGCCAACCATACCCAGCCAAAGCAGACGCCGAGCCCACCCCAGTCCCTCTACAATCAGAGATATTCCCCCTCCTCGCCGCCCTTGGGTTAGCAGGGAAATGCGTCTCCGGCCAAAGACTGTTGCCAATCCTCAGCTGGCTAGTCTTGGTCTTCCCCACCAGCACCGCTCCCTCTTCTAGCAGCCTCTGAACATAAGCATCAGTTTTGGTAGAGGGGGGGTAAGTGTCTGCATAGGCTTTGCATGATAGAGTCGTTTGCGTGCCAAGGAGGGAAAGGCCGTCTGTTAGGGTTATTCGTTTTCCCCTGATTGGACTTGGTTTTTGAGCGTGACCCTTGGGTGGTGATAGGCGAGTGTAGTGCCGGCTGGGAACGGGGATCGTTTTGGACATGCTGTCTAAGGCGAGGAAGGAGACTGCTTTAAAACTAGATGGGTTGCTGATGTCGTTGGGGATCATCCCGTAGACGAAGGCGTCTTGGGTGTCGGGGTATAAGCGGTAGGCTTGATGGAGGTTTGGACCGCTGAGGAAGTAGGGGCCTGAGGGGAGGTTGTCATCTTGATCTTCGGGGTTGTTTGTGTCGGATGTCCGAATGGTCTTTTGTAGGCGGTAGGATGCCTTGGAGGAGATAGAATTGCCTTCGTTTTGCTCCGTGAACAGGCTGCTGCTGCTCTCCTTCGATGGCTTCTCAACTAGGATGTCGGTGAAGCTTGGCGAACATACATCATCTGTATCAACGTAGTACTGGAGAAGCTGGCCGATCTGCTCGGGTGTGCCGTTGAGCTCTTCTTCAGTCAGGAGGAGCACGGGAATCACTTGGTCAGCTTTGATCGGTGCTTCTGTACTTCCCTATGAGCAGCATCAGTATCAATCTTTAAGGGTGTGTGAACCAGAGAGGGCGGCTTACCAGAACTTGGGGATGCAGCAGATACTGGATGCCATCGACCTCGCATGTGATGAGATTGGGAACCGACATCTTGTTATACTTGAATCTGCCTCGTCAAGCCGTTGCCGATAGTAAATTACATGCGAAGGTAGATGGAAGAGAGTAAAGTCGATGGATAACTGAAGTGAAGAAGCGCTGAGACCATGCTCGATGATGTGGAAGCGGGGTTGGCGTCTTTATAGCGACACTACTATATCAGGGGACCTATCAGGTACCTAGAATCGGGTGGCAGTAGCCTGAGACAGTGTGTACTCCCAGGTACCCTGATGCACTGCCACCTCGCGGCTGCTTCCCTCCCTCCAGCAACTTTTCACCCCAGCAGTACAGGTGTTTCACTTTGGATTCCTATCCATCTTCACGATTTCACATTGACGAGTTCAATGACTCTTTATTATTCACGTATATCTAGAAATACATATATCTACCGTACCACGCTCGTGGTAAACCAACCCATCCCTCACCCCTCCAACTCCGCAAGTAAACAAACCTCGGCACGCCCTTGCTCCTCATCATGACGATCATCCCCTTGTCCCACAACAGCCACGTTACTGATATTTTCACTATCTTCTGACGGCGGAGATTGTCTCTTCGTCGACTTCCACCTCAAAGCTTTACTCCTCCTCAGCATCCCTCCAAACAACCGATTCCGTCGGCGATTGTTTTTCTCCTGTCCGTCGTTGCGTTCATGTTCCTTCCGTGGCCGTTCCTGACCTTTCGCCCTATCCCATTCTTCATAAACCATCAAGTCATCTTCTTCCTGTCCGTGCCCTTGTCCTTGTCGATTTCGTTGAGATGGAAGTTGATCCCTGACATCATATACGTTCTCATGCCCATTTCCATTCTGTACATTGTGCGATACCTCCACCTGCCTCACCTCCACCATCAAAGCCCCCTTCTCATTCCACTGAAAAGACTGCCGGCTCGCGCCCGCCGGCTGAGAATCTACTGCAGTAGAATCATCCTCAAAACTCGCCAGATACCTATCCAACAACAGCGGGCCCAAAACGTACTCCCTCACCACCAGCTTGACCATCATACTAAACAAATGGCCCAGAATACTCCACCCGATGAACGCCTTATCCAAGTCCCTTGGTCTCCTCTTCCGCCCGTCAATCGGCAAAACCAGTGCCACAGTGTACAAGACCACCATGGCGATATGCAAAACATCCCAGATTGCCCCTCCAATGCTGAGGTTGAGCCCGTGTAGTTGACCGTTGGTGGCTTGCCATATCCCACCGTGCCTTTGGGCATCGGTGCCTTTTTTCCATCTTTTTTCCCAACGCCTCCCGTGGCTTCGATTATCGACTTCTTTGTCGTCATCGTCGGTGAAAGCGTCGACCCAAAACATGCAGATTACGAAAACGCAGTGTAATCCGAGTTTTCCAATCAACGCGGCGTTGGCGATCATAGGTAGAAAGGGGAAGGAAATCCCCAGGATTCCGAGGGTAAAGCCGACGCAGCCTGAGGCGAGAAGGCCGTCTAGGGCTGTTAGGAGGAAGTGCGTCGTTAGTGTTTGGGGGAGGGTTAGGTCGACAAGAGGGGGACGGGTGGCGAGGCTGGGTCCTGATGAGGATGGTGGTGGTTCTTTCTCGATGAGCATTTGCCAAGATAGAGGTAAGGGGATGGCTGATAATAGCGGGGGCTGCGGTGTGCTGCTGTCTACCTGGGATGGTTCGAGGAGTTCGGCGTCCAGTTCGGGACCGTGGTCGTGCGATGGTGTGAGCGTGACCGGGCAGTCGTAGACTGTCTGTATAATCCCATCCGCGTGATGGCTTGCGAGCGCAAGGCGCAAGTCTTCCGCGTTCGGCATCAGTTTGTTGATCTGCTGTCTGTCGGGAAAGGACATGGAGACGTGCGCCCCCTCCGGTGAGACACCGCCTGATTCAAAGGAGCCGTCGTCGTACAAAGAATCCTTGTTGTAGCCATAGCCATCGCTGTACATCCCCTTCGCTCCATTGCTTTTGTTGTTGGTGTTTATCTTTCGCACTCGAAACAGCGCGCCTTCGCATCCTTCACATCCTTCACCTTCATCACGGCGAAGAAACACAAAGCAAAATACTCCTAGCTCGTCGGTTGCCATCTCATCTCTTTCCCAGTCCTCCCTTAACACATTAACCTCCCAAACCCTCCCATCTTCTGCGTTCCTCACTTTAATCGTTCCCCATCCCGCCACATCTGTATCCTTCGGCATTTCGATGCAAACCAGCATTTCCACTTCTTTTCGACTCGCTCTTGTGTTGGAGAGGTATAGTTCTTCGTCTGCACCCACTCGAATGTCCGTCGCCGATGGCAGTGGTATTAGCCTCTCGTCCTGATTTGAAGGAACACAGCTGGGCATCCATCTCTTGCGGTGATTCGTCAACGGTCTCTGGCGAGGCAGATGGGGGTTAAAGAAGAGGGATAGGGGAATAGCGTTGGCACTCGAAAGGATGGCCGATAGACGTTCAGGGGGAGTTGATGGACGTAAAAGAGGTTGCGTGTTGAAGGAGAGAAGGGAGGAAAGAGTGGTTATGGCATCATTTGGTGCCGTGGGAAGAGAGTCAGCGAGATGGTTCCAGATGGTGACAAAGGATTCGCTGGTGTCGGTGGTGCTGAAGTCAGAGTTACTGAACCGTTGGCCGAGTGTTTGTTGGAATTGCTGGGCTAAGCTGTTGGAAACGAGTATGGAGGCATTTTCTTCTGGAGAAGCCGAAGTGATTTGGGTTGTGATTGTTTTTCGTAGCCACCCGGAATTGTCTCCTGGCCATTTCCCTTCACGAGCTTCGATATCAGTCACTTTCACTGGAGGTGTAAAAGGGTCAAACGTCCCATCTGCACACTGGACTTCCCATCTTCGTCCCAGGGTGGTCGCTGGCAATGCCGACATGCTGTTCATCCACGGACTGACGGCTAGCATCGCTAACCTTTCGCATAGTGGCGTATGTTCCAATGAGGTACGCTCCAGCACCGGATCCAAAACCAAGACTTTCTCCGCTAGAGCGTATACTGCCGGTATCTTGTTAACTGCCTCTGCCCTGGCTTCATCGAAGACACTCCCTTGCTCCGTGGTCGGTATGCACAGCGTATCAAGCCAAAAGTATTGTGTCGTTTGTGTCCTTCGTTGATTTCGGCGCCCATTATTCCCTCCCAAGGAGGTGTACTCCCCGGTCATTCGTCCATACTTCGATTTCGCCCCAGAATGTCCAACAAGAAATCCCTGGAGATGGCGAAGGCGACATTCGTGCATTATGTTGTCAGTCCCTGCTCTGGCTCCGGCGTGCGACACAACCACAAACCGCATCCTTGAATCTAACCTCTTTATCCTGATCCCCAATCCCCGTCTTGGCTCATTCTTCACCTGTAATATTGGTATTCCGCCCGAAAGCAAAATTTCCCTGATCTTCTGTTGGTTAGGTGAGATGGCGCGACACTGACAACGGTCTCGAACGTGTTTTGACATGTGGCCTTGCGCTTCATCACCAGCCACCACGCATTTGCCTTCGGAGCAATCCTTATGCTCAGTTCCGGCCGGGATTCCTTGACTGAATCGACTGCAGTAATAGAGCGCTGCATAGTCGTTCTGCATGGCCATCTTCCGCAAGTAATATGGGCACCATCCGCGCTCTAGCCGCAAAAAATCGAGTAGTACCTGCGCACTAGGAGATGGTCCATCCATCCCATCTTCCGAAAGCGTCGAAAGTATCGGCCTGCCTAATCCACCACCATCCAATCTCAACGCCGGACAAAGCTGTCCAAGAAGTCCATCAAGCGTGCAGCAAA
The DNA here is from genome assembly GCA_009806085.1 of Neurospora cerealis. Taxonomy (NCBI): domain Eukaryota; kingdom Fungi; phylum Ascomycota; class Sordariomycetes; order Sordariales; family Sordariaceae; genus Neurospora; species Neurospora cerealis. The sequence goes on along the minus strand of RAOY01000003.1, from coordinate 2,244,943 downwards.
GCACCTTCACTGATAGCAGCACCGTCGGTAATGGATGAATGTGGCTTTCCGAGAGTTGCTCTAGATCTTCTGCCAAGGCGAATACCTGACTGAGGAATTGTCGCCTGGAAATGGCTTCCTTTTTGCCGAGGAATCGTTTTCCTCCTACCATCGCGCTTCTTCCCTTCTGTTGCCTTATAAGTCGATGTCGATTAGGCCCTACCAGCAAAGTTGTACTCGAGCCGTGCCCCAAACCCAGCCCAAGCCCGAGCCGGACACCGATCCAATCATCCAGCAACTCCAACACCTTCCTCCCGTTGACGACATATTGATTCTCTTCTTCTTCTTCCTCTTTCTGGGTCTCTTCCTGAATTCCCACAAGCGAAGAATCCACTCCAATCTCAACCATCGTCCCTTCCCCATCCAGCGTCGTCCCTCCATCCCATCCGGTATCACCATCGCCAATCCCCGTTATCCTCTCGACGTCCTCCTCGACATACCTCCTACTCCCCCCACAATCCCTTTCCGCATCCTCGTCCCCACCTCTATCCTCTCCTCGGTTCACATCCTCTCCCCCATCACGTCCCCCAACCAAATCCCCTTCCAACTCCCCCCACCCCTCTCCCCCATACCTTGCACCAAGTCCAACTCCCCCCAAAACCTGTCTCCTAAAATCCCCACTCCTCACACTGCCCCCCAAAAACTCCGACAAAACCCCAAACCAAAGCCATTCCTGCGCCAACCCCGCCAGCTTCTTCGCCGGCAATGAGGACCACTGGTCTCCGTAGCCATGGGAGCGGGGAAAATTCCAGAAGTTGGTGCCGAATGTGTAGGGGGTTGTGGCGAGGTAGGGGATTTGGAGTTCTGGGATGGGAGGCAGCGGGGAGGAGCCGAGTGGTGTGAAGTGAGAGAAGGAGGGTGGGGGATGTGGGTCTAGAGGGGAGGTCGAGGAGAACGGGTCGGGAGGAGAGGGTGAGAATGGGTCCGGTGAAGGCACTTGGGTTGAGTGATGGTTTGAGGGTGGTGGTATGAAGTCCATCTTGGTCGGTGTTGCTTTAGGGTTGGTAATGGGTGTCAGGGGGTTGGGTATGTAGTAGTGAGATGAAAATGATGATCCGAAGCGAGCGTGCGACGTGGATCCAGTTTGTTGTGAGCCAGTGGTGTAGTGTAGTGTTGTCGTTGAAGTTATCACTCCTTGGCTAGAGCATCCAATATCGTGCCATCAGGAGTCCAAAATCCATTGGTCGCAAAATCATCGTTGGTGGCGCTTCTCTCTCAGACGGATCGCTTTGTGTTCTCAAATCATTCATTCATTCGTTCAGTCGCTGTTGGTCCTCTCGCCGTGTGTAAACCGTACAGAGCGTCAAAGACGTTGAGCGCTTCGACAAGGTCGCGCGCGGGCGCGCGTAAACAATGTCAAAGACAAACGCCAACTTCAAACAAAAACACGCCGAAAATTTCCGCGAATATGGAGAAAGCAAAGAGAGCGAACGGGAAAGAACCAAAATGCGCGAAAAAAATGATAACAGAAAGAAGGGGAACCGTTCCCCTCTCCCTTCCAGTTCCTTGTGAGAAAAAGAAAGGCGCAAGGCACAGGCACCATCACCACCAAGCACCAAATCCATCCAATACCACCCTACCTGACCAACCGAGCCAGCAAGCCACCTAACTATCCTGAGAGAGGCGTTCGCAGCATGCAGGACCGAGACCTACGGGCGAAGTTAGCTTGAACACATGCACACATTTATTTGGATTTACTTGGGGTCGATCTCCCACTCTGGGAAGGTCCTTATGTTGCGGCTTGCGCACTCACTCCCTCGGCAACTGAGGCAGAAACATGGAAGTTTCTCCTCACTTTGCGGTCCGCAGTCGGCACACGCGCACACGGAACCAAGGAAACCCAAAGCGAACCAACAGCCGAACCGATAGATCGCGGGCGGTTAGCACCACCGCACAACCACGGGGTTTCATCGTGGGGGGCGGTTCGGGCTGGGCTTGGCTGGGCTGGCTGGACTGGGTAATTCGTACGCTCACGGTTTCGATGAATTCTTTGGGGTCGAGATCTAGATTCACAAATCGCAGAGCTTGCGAACACGTGGGCGCAAGCAACTAACGCCAACGACGTGCGAGCAAGAGCTGGATCAAAAAAGGTACGGTGCAATATGTACACCCGGATTGCTGTGCCGCTTTCCTACGTTCGCAGCGGTGGTGCCTGTGAGTGAGTGAGAGAGGTGCATATTGCACAGCCTGACTTGAGAATGATATCGATCAAGGGAGCTGAGCATTGATAAGGTGGTACTCACTTTGGATAAACGGTGTTGTATCGCGGTATTTCGGTGTGCCTGTCGAGTGTGCCTGTTAATTTGAAGAGAAGGCGATGCCGAAGGGCGGCAGCGTTTGCGATGCGTGAATGCTATGTAACGTACCTCGTACCTCATGCTCCTGAAGCAAGCATCAACACCAGCTTTTCAGCAAACTGCTGGGAGGGAAAAGCAAAGAAGACGCCAAAGATATGGAAAAGTACTTGACTTGTGATGGAGAAAGAAAAAGGAGAAAGCCATGAGGCCCAGAATATATACGTGTCGTTCGTCCCCCTTCCCAGCTTCCAGTTTGACTTCAAAGCCGGCGTTCCTTCCAGTCTTGATAAGTGTAGCTTCCTTAAGTTGGCGATGACTTGCTCCCTTCCCCAACAGGCCCTTCCTATGCCTATGTACCGGCCTGGCATGAAACCACAAGCCGTCGGCACCAGCGATGAAAGACTTTACGAATGATCAGCAAAAGCAAAACCCGGTCTTTTTATCTCCTTCCTTACACAAGATATCCAAACACTGAACTAACCAAACAATGGGGGGGGGGGGGGGGGGGAAGGGGAACAAAAACTTTGAATAACTTCTTCTTCCATCCCCACATCCGGGGATCCCCAGCTTCTCTCAATTTTGGACCCAGCAACCCAACAACGTAGCGTAACAATCCTAAATCAACCAAGTCAACCCAACCGTGTACTCCAAACTGAATCAAATCTCTTTATGCATCATCCGCATCCATCAGCACACACACCACAGCATACAACAGCTCACTCACTTCCCATTCCCCCCACCCAAAGTCCCCGCCAGATTCATCGAAGCATACGCATCCCTCTTCCAGCTCTCATCCCCATTCCCAGGTCCATCATCATCATCATCGCTGGTGATGGGATCGGCATTGACGACTCTAAACCCTCCCCTCTGTCCTTGTCTGCCTTCTACTCCTCCGTCGTTGATGTCGTGTCCAGAGGAGAAACCAACGTCCCAATCGGTTAGTTGTTCACGGCCGTCAACGGCTGGAAGGTGGATTTGCGGGGCACCGCTTGTGGTAGGTTGTTGTTGGTATTGCTGCTGCTGTTGTTGTTGTTGCTGTTGTGGTTGTTGTTGTTGTTGGTGATACTGTTGTTGAACCTGGGGCGGGTAGCCTTGATAGACTTGGTTATTGTTATACACGTCCTGGTTACCGTAGCCCGGTTGTTGGTATCCCTGATCGTAAACCGGAGTCGGGAGTTCACTTGGCTCGCCGTCGCCGAAGCGATCAAAGTCCGGCAGCTCATATCCGTGCGCCGGGGGTTGTTGTTGCTGGTAGTACATGGAGCTGACCCGTTGGCGCGTGGGCGTCTGGTCTGCATCGCCGTACCCTTGGTAGCCGCCGTATTGTCCGCTGCGGCTGGAGTAGGCAATCGATCCTCGCCTGCCATCGTTGCCGGCGGGCAACTCCACTGATATTTGCTGTTGTTGTTGGTTGTGGAACTGCTGCTGGCTTTGGATGCTAAGGCTGGCCATGTCCTCCAGCACTTGCGCTTGCTGCTCGGCCTCCCTCTGCTCGAGGATCTGAGGCGCGGGCTCGACGTTCCGCAAGCTGCTGGATCCGGCACCCTGAGATTGCTGTTGCCCGCCTGAGCTGCGGTGGCTGATTGCCATGCTGGCGCGGTGGGCAATCTCTGGTATATCTGACATACTGCCGGCATGGTGACCGCCGCTTGATTGCTCGCTGGCGGACGTGCCTGGAAGGCCGGCAGCGGTGGCGCTGTCCATGTCCTTGATGGCGAACTGGGCAATGGTGCGCATCTTGCGACTCACCCAACCAGCGAGGATCTTGCCGCGTTGCTTTTCACCGAGACGTGAGCGCGGGAAGTCGCCCTTGTTAACAAAGGCGACAATGTCGGCGATGATTTGGTGCTCATTGAGGATGGCGTTGACGATGACTGGGACGATGGAGGCAAGGTAGGCTTTACGGGCTACTTCAACTAGGACCACCACAAGTCCGCCTGCCTGGAAGACCGCGCTGTTATATTTCTGTTAGATCATAACGCTGAATTCGGAGTAGTGAATACTTACCAACCACCTGGCACAATAACCCTATGACACCTCTCAACAGAAGCCTCAATGTCCATTGGGAAGTGACTCAAGCCATTGATCTCAAACGTCTCACCAATGCTTCCCAGTACGAACAAAACCTGCATGTCCACGAGCGCACCTCCTGGCCCAATGGGCTTGCTAACATTATGCAAGAATCCAAGATCGCCGGTCCTCACATAGCGAATACTCGGGTCTTCAACCGTGCGACCGTTGAATCTTTCCACGTCGAACTGGTCCTTGGAGCCATAGAACGACTTTACGCAACCCTCCGAGTCCACCCAGATCTCACCATATTCACCATCACTGCACAGCATCCTGCTCTCCGGGTTGACGATGGCGATCTGTGTCGACACCGGCACCATGCCGCTGTCTTGGATAACCAAAGCCTTGGGATCCCGTAGCGGATCCGTCGGGTAGATGAGACCTTGTCGCAGGGCCTTGGGATCCAGGTGAAGTTCGATGGGCTCGACGCACATGTACGACCGGGAAGCGATCATGGGGTTCAGAACATGCGAGTAGACTGTGTTGATGGCGGTGCGATCCAGGCCGGTAGCGTCGAAGTGGAGACGAACCCTGGTGAAGAGGTCAACGCGAGGGCGGGCTTCGCACGAGATCATCATGTTCTTGAGCTCGTGCAAGGTGAAGCCCTTGCCGGGGATCATGCTCATGGCGTGGTCAAGCATCTGCGGGGTGGCGTACGTGTCTTTGATCTTGTACCGAGAGAGGATGAGGAAGAGAGAGACGGGATTCTGGGCAAACTCGACAGGGGAGAGTAGGTAGGTAGGCGTGCCGATGTAGATGCCCATGAGACAGGTGTGGATGAAGCCTAGGCCCGTGGTACTACGCACGCAGCCTAGGACAGGCCGAGAGCTGGACATCTGGCACGTCTCCTTTTGTACCTTGCACATACCCAGGACGGTGTCGTGGCTTAGCTGGACTGCCAGGCGTCGCTGATCGGGTGTCCAGTATGTCCAGATAACAACGGGATAGCCTGACTGAACCCATGCGGGGTCAACCGTGATGCCTAGATCGCGTAGACCATTGTTCTGCTTTGGCGGTTTGCTGGTATTGTAGACGTTCGGAACCAGGACCTTCAAGAACTGAGCCGACTGCTTGATGTGCTGTGCAACAGGCTTCGCCTTGAGCAAGTGGTCTACATCCTGGTTAACCAAGACAGCCTTGACGCCGTAGTCCGCGACCAGATGGAGAAAGGCAGGGACATCTTCGGATAGACGGTTTTGGTCCATCGGCGCAACGGGGATGATAATGGCACCAAGGTTGATGCAGGCGTGGACAGCAAAGACAAACTCCTCAGAATGGGTGTACATGAGGACGACATGGTCGCCAGCCCGGATCTTGACCTTGTTCCTCAGGTACATAGCCACTGCTGCTACCTTTGTGTCGAACTTCTTCCAGGTGATCCCCTTGCCTTCCTTGCCACGACCATCAATGGTGCAGTAAGCCAATTCTTCAGGCTGCCTTGCCACTCGCCATTGAATCAGGTCCGTGATGCTGGAGAAGTTGTTGAGAGGGGTTGACGTCCTATCGTCAATAACCACCTCTCTCCGGTCGATGCCCGAGTACTGTTTATCAGCAGGGGCAAGAATCTGCTGTCTGGATTCCGAAGCCACAGGAGACCAGATGCCGCCGATTGGGTCGACACCGATGGGCAAGTTCAGCACAGCATGCTCAACGGCAAACTTGACATGCACACAGGGAAGATTGCCCTGGTCGAACTCCCTCCTGCAGAGCATGTTGCCAATCTCCTTGCGACCATTTTTCATCACCCGTGGCAGAGCATTCGGTGCGGTGATCATGACACAGTAAACACGAAGGTGATGTTCTTGCATCAGCACATCCATGCACCTTTCGGCCAGCGAGTCCAAGAGGGCCGTGTCCAACTGCCGAGGCGGTCCTCCACTAGTAGCCGGAGCTGTAGAGGCAGCTTGGGATTCAAGTACCACGACAGGTAAATGTTCCTCGTTGACAAACACGTCAAACGCTGAGCAATCAAAGATCTTGGGTACGTTTTTCATGATGCTAACAACGATGTGCTGCACAAAGAAATAACGATACTCGGCCACCTCGGTTCCGTGTTCGACCCATTCCACCTTTTGCCGGATACGATCCTCGTACAGGCCAAGCACGAAGACCTTGCCCTCTATAACGGTACCTAGCAGACCAGTTCGAAGATACTCCAGCTCGGTCGGGGTTGGAAGCGTCGAACCGGGCTCGAACGTGAAAGGTCGAGCATGGAAGATCTGTTCGGTGTGCTTTGGCAGTGCCCAGAACCCACCAGACAGCGAGGGAGAATCAACCCAGATCTCTCCCACAGTATGCGGCGAAGCGAGGAGGCCAGTCTCCGGGTCGACAATAGCGAGAGAGGCGTCGGGAATCGGGTAGCCAAATGCGCCAACGCGAACCGTCCCTGGTTCGCTGCTAGCCTTCTTGCTAACATCTGCGCCCATTGCCACAACCACCACCTCATTGGTTTTCAGTGCTTCTCTGTCGAGTAGCACTTCACTCAGCTCGTTCTTTGCGCGTTGTTCTGCTGCTGCGTTTACCGTCGTCCCACCCAGTAGACTTCCGTAACCATTAGAGGTAGCAGGCTTGTCCTCTTCGGGATCCTTTGGGCTTTCGCCCTCCGACGCCGTATCCGACCCAATTTCCAGTTTAAGCGGGCATTTCATATTCTCCTCGCCGCCCACCCAGTCCCGGACGCTGATGATCATGCCTCCGTGCTCCGGGAGGCACAGCATTGGGGCAACAACCTCTCGTGCTCGAGGGTTCCGCAACGGCTTGAACCAACGGTCGGCAAGAAGCTCATTGAACTCGCCATCGACGATCAAGGTGTCTATCAGGCACAGCTTGACAGACGAGAAGTTGGGCTCCATGCCCTTTTTATAGCTCCGTGTTGCCATAGGGTCGACCTGGTAGTCATATGCCGCTCGTTTGAGTCCAGGATAGTCGGCAATCATTAACGTCGGACTGTATTTGGTGATAAGGTAGGCGTAAAGACCGGGTACCTCGACCGCCTTGTTCTCGAGCCAAATGGTGGTGTGCCCTCCGTACACGGCGAACAAGACTCCCCAGATCATGCCGACGCCTTGACGAGGATCCAGATATGAGAGCAAGGTTTCGCTTTTGGTAGCACCACGACTCACTAGATGGCCATTTGTATCGCGCAACGTCGTGTTAAACGTGTCGCCAGGCTTGGAGCCCGGGGCGGTCGTAACTATGGCGCTCAGGCAGGCCATCTGATGCATGATGGTACGGTGGCTGAGCACAACTCCCCTAAGATCACCCGTTGGCGCCCGAGAGAATTCGATGTAAGCCAAATCTGGTACTGACAAAGGGGGTAGCTCGTCCTTTTTCTTCTGGCTGTAACTGCCAAACTCGTTGGTTTTCCACCACTCAACGCCCTTTGGCCAATGGAGCTTTTGAGTGGTAATGTCGCGCTGGAACGCTTTGAGGTTATTATCAGTAGTCAAGGCCAGATGCGCCTGTGTGGAGGTCAGTATGACGTTCAATTTTTGATAGTCCTGAAGCTCGTTGATGGGCACAGCGACGACGCCAGCAATAAAGCAGCCCAAGAGGGCAATGGCAAAGTCAATGATTTCCGCATCACGGTAGATAAGCGCAACGCGGTCGCCGCGGTATAGGGAGCTCTTGTCACGAATCACTTGGGCGACCTTCTCGGCCCTCGAGGCAAGCTTATCCCATGTGATAGATGCAATCTCCTTGCCCTTGGCGTCCAAGACCCAGTACGCTCGCCGGTTGGGAAGGTTACGACCTCGGTGGCGGAGGACAACGGCAATATTGTCAAATGTAGACATTTCTTTGCGGGGGTCGTGTGGGTCGTATATCGCAAATGGGACTTCGCGCGGCTCGAGCGCTTTCTGGAATTGGAGCGCCCCCGGGGGCGGGAAATCATTTGCCGTGAGCATAGGGGGCGCAACAGCAGCGGTGGGCGAAAAGGCATCGCTGGAGGAGTATCTGTGAGGGCCACCGTAATCACCCTGGAGTTGCTGCTCGTGGGCTTGCTGCCCTGCAAAATCGGAAAAGTAGGCCTGCGAATTCAACAAAGTGTTGGTCCTGCCGTCATAAGGGTTCTGCTGCGGTGGTGGTGGCTCGGCATAGTCGCCGTGTTGTTCGGGGTTGAAGGCATAGTCTCCTGACACCATGGTTCCCGACCTTGTAGAGGCATCGTTGGGGGCAGGGAAGAGGAAGAGGGAGTCGTGTTGTCGTATAGCCGGGCGGTGATCAGCCATAGGGCCACCAGGCGCGAGCAAAGCGGCCGGATGTGTCTCTTGGAAGGAGTAGGTGGACTGAGGGCGGTAGTCGGAGAAGGCCATGGATTCCCGGTGGTCAGGAAAGGCCATGGAGTCTCGATGTTCGGAAAAGGCGACTGAGTCTCGGGAGGGCTGGAAGTTGAGAGAGGCGCTGCTCAAGCCGGCACCCGAGATCACGCGTTGGCGGTCGTTGGAGGCATGGGACGTGTTGTCGGGGGAATGGAGCCGAAGGCCTCCAGTTGGGGCTCCCGCCGGCTGGGAGTCTGCGGGAGCAGCAGCGCCATACTGAGCAAGCAGTTGTGCCCGTCGCTTGTGGTACCTGGAGAAAGAAGAAGGGCATCAAGGTCAGCGGACGGTCGGGCTCGAAAATACGGATGGCCGGTCGATGTGCGGCCGGGGTTTCAAGAGAGCAAACGGAAAGTGTCGCGCGCACCCTTTTTCTGTGATATCACCCTCCTACAGTCAAGGCGCAAGTTGGTCAGCGTCAGGTCCTTTTTTTTTTTTTTTCTTTTACAATTTGTACACGGTCCAAGGTATCTGGTATAGAAGCGGGGGATTTTCTCAACACACCTCCAGCTCCCTCTGTAGCTCGTCCAGCTTCGCCTGCAGGTCGGGGTTAACCGCGGCCATGTTGGGCCAATGTGTGTTTTACAGGTTCCTTGCGATCGCGCTCGGGGGTATAGGATAAGTCGCTGGTATATTGGTGGTCGCGCGGACTCAAGGGCGCTCGACTGCGCCCAGCAAACGAGTGGCAGGTATTCTAGTATGTATCGGGGTAGCGAAAGAAATGGTAGCGAGCGAGCGGTTGCGATTGAACGGTGTAGGGACGATGCCGGCGACACGGAGAGGTCGGAACCTGAAGCGAGGACTGGACAACCAAGTCTAATACTAGGACAATGGAATTCAAGAGTAGGGGTTGGTCCGGGATATGCAAAGTCGCAAGAGGGTCCTGTCGCGTTGTTCTTGACAGAGAGAGAGAGGGGGGGAAATCCAAGATGGAGAATGTCAGATGCAGGGCAGTCGGTCTTGGCAGTCGAACGGAACGGGAGCTCGGGAGGTGTTGATTCGAGGCTGGAAACGGTCCGAGTCTAGTTTCCTCGTATATGTGGTCGGGGGTGGTGCCGTTGTGCCGTGGTGACCGCGATGGTGCGGACTGCCAACAAGTACGCGATGAGGAGTGGTGAGGATGGCAATTGCCCCTGGAGTTATGGATGAAAGATGGAATTCCGAGTGGAATTGGCGCCTGGATCCCGGTGGATTAAAGGTCTGGTCTGGGGAACCTCGAGTTGTGTGGGAGTGCTTTCCTCGTGACGTAGGGGCCCTGTCGCTGTGTAACATTAACAGTTGCCCGGCTGACGGGACGACGGTACCTACATAGAGGTACCTACATAGGTAGAGTGGCCGTGGGCAGTTTCGGTACTCTGGTCTACGGGGACATAGCTATATAAGACAGGCTTTTAATTTGGATTCGTTTTGGAACAAGTTTTTGGGGTTTATCACTAATGGACCGTGATATTTCTACGCCTACTTGTAAAGGGTCCCAAGGACGGCCCCATCCATCATCTGATGCCCACTTCCACTGATGGAACTCGGAGCCCAGTTGAGCCCTTTGCCAAGCCTAGTCGATAAGCACGGAGCCGCTCCCGCCTTATCAAACGGCCAAACCTAAAGCTAAGGCGGAGTTCAGCCGAGAATTCCCCACCACAGATTGGAGGAACAAAAAGCCTGCAAATTTCTGCCGCGCTCTTCGACTTCTCTTCCTTTTCTCCTCCGTCGTCCTCCTCCGTGAGGAATCAAGCACGGCCCGGCCTCGTCGCCGCCGCCGTCAAGATTGTGTGCCAGCCACAATGCTTGCTCAATATGCTGGCATCGTTACAAGGGGTAAGTCAACATCACCTTATTTTTCCATTTTTGATTTCCCAGTGGCGTCCATATCGCCCTCATATGATGAAAGCATACGCAAAATTCACAGACCTGTTCTGAAAAAAATAGTGTTGAGAAACTGCTTAGCTCACTGATTCCATCTTCCCTCCCCTTTTCACTTGCACCACTACTCTCACGTCTATCTTTGCGTGTCAGAAGGCATATAGCTAACGCCCTTCTTAAGATCATCATGACCACTTGCCCGATACCGCTGGTCCTCGCAACGTGGCGTTGCCGTCCGTCTTGTGCGTGACAGTCGGGAGTTGCTGTTACAATGCCACGATTCCCATTGTCTCCGACATGGTCGCCAGTTCCATTGTCAAGGCCATTGATGACTCGGCCTCGGCTTTCTTTGCCCATTGTTATCGTCCTCGTTATAGACCCAAAAATATACCCTTTCTTTGTCTTCAACTCCAGCAATGGTTCTTGTGATTCCGCTCCATCTGTGTCCATATAATAACCTGCCCGTCCGAGAACACCCTTTATGCCGTGTCAATTTCAGTGCAACTGTTCACCGACACCTCGTTTTCGTCTTTAATCTCGCAGCTCATTACCAACAACTAGCAATGGCCTCTCCGGAGGAGGATCTCTTCGGAGACAAAGAGGTGGAGGATATCCTAAACGCAAATGGCAAGGGCGATGGAGCCATGTCACTGGAGGACGAGTTCTTGGCAACAAAAGAAATGGAACCTGATACCCTCGACGCTAATGGCAATGGCAACGGCAACGGCGATGGAGCTAATGGTGCAGCCACGGCTGATGGTGGTCCGCAACAGCTCCCTCATGACCAAGCACCTATGACCCCATCAAGACAAAATGACAATTCCCAGGCTGGTGGTGTACCGCAGCCCCACCATGACCGACGTCTCAGCCCATTCAGTCAAGGGATAGCTTCCCCGGCTGACGTTCTGCAACAACATCCTCATGCACAAGGGCCCATAAATCCATCTGTCCAAGATGCCACTTCGCAGGCGGGTGATGTACAAGACATCCCTATTGACCCACTTCTTGACGCATACGGTCAACATTGGAATTCCCAAGCTGGTGGTCTGCCACAGCCTGCTCAACAACAAGGCCTTGTAGATCCATTGACTCGAAATCCCAATCCAGAGGCGGCCCCTGAAACCTATAGTAACGATCGTAACAGGACTATAAACGAATTCCTACGCCAAGAGGGGTTCAATGCTCAGTTCCAGCCCGCGACCTCTGCGGCCCCCGAACAAGCACCTGATGGAGGTCTGGGCCAGTACCCAGCTCCTGGTGGTGATCATCACGACGGGCAACAAACCATGTTGGACAATAATTTTAATTTCGACTTCGATGCGGCGGAGAATTTTCAGAATTTTGTTGAGCACATGAACTCTCGCCCACAAGAGAATTTCCAAGTAGGAGGCGGTCCGGTGCCAGGAGCAGCAGAGGGGGACGGTTTCAATGTTGAGATACAGCCCGCCGCCTCCGCGGCCCCTGAACAAGCACCTGTTGGAGGTCCGGGTCAGCACCCAGCTCCTGGTGGTGGTGGTCACGGCGGGGAACAAGACATCATTAACCAAGATTTCAATGATGTGGATTTAGCTGGGATGGAAAATTCTCTTGAAGAGGTTTGGCTACCAGAAAATTTAGAGGACTATTGGAATGGACAACAGGGCGGTCCGGGGCTAGGAGCAGTAGGAGGGGATGGTTCCAATGCTCACCAGATCCAACCCGCGGCCTCCGCGGCCCCTGAACAAGCAGCTGCTCACGGCGGGCAACAACAAAACATATTCAACAGTGATCAGAACTTCGCTGGCGCTCCTGTTGCCCATGGACATCAGCCAAACCAGCAGGTGACTGGTTCAAACGTGGTTCCAGGAGGTGCTTTCCAACAACCTCACCCCGAAAATCAGCAGTTCACCGGTTCACAAGCTGCTCCGGGAGGTGTGGGTGGCCACTTTCAACCTGAAAATCAACTCAACCAGAACAACGGGACACAAAACGGTCAAGGAAATTCTATCCAACAACCTCACGCTGAAAACCAGCAATTTCCCGGCTCACAAGCTGTTCCAGAAATCGTTATCCAACAACCTCCCTCTCAAAATCAGCAGTTTGCCGGCTCACAAGCTGCTCCAAGAGGCGTGGGTGGTTACAGGTATCCTAATCCTGCAAATCAACAAGTCAACCAGTTTAACAATGGTTACCAGCAGTTCGGCGGCGCACAAACTGGTCAAGGACAAGGAGGCACAGGTGGACCGGTTAACAACGGAGGCCAGCAATTCAATAATGCACAATATGGCCAAGAAGAAGCTGCTATTGACCTCCTTAACTTGGGCGGTGCACGAACTGGTCAAGTAGCTGGTGGTGGCCAGTTTAACAATCGAAGCCAGCAACCCAACAACGGACAAACTGGTCAACGGCAAGGAGGCATGGGTGGACAGTTTAACAATGGAGGCCAACAACCCAACAACACTCAAAATGGTCAAGAAGGTGCTATTGATCTCCTTAACCTTGACAATGGATATCAGCAATTGGGCGGTGCACAAGGAGGCATGGGTGGACGTTTCAACCCTCAGAACCAGCACCCTGACCACTTCAACGGTATACAAAATGGCCGAGGAGGTGCTGGTGGCCAGTTCCACAATGGAGGCCAGCAACCGAACCGTGCACAAACTCCTCAAGGAGGCATGGGTGGCTACTTGAGTCCTGGAAATCAACGACTTAACCCTCACAACGGTATGCAAAATGACCAGGGAGGTGCTGGTGGTTTCTTGGACCCTGGAGTTCAGGAATTCAACAGTCCACAGCCTCGTCAAGGAGGCGCTGGTGGACACGTGAGCCCCGTGTATAACAACCAACAGGCCGGTCTGCCAAATGCTGCCGGAGGTGCCAATCAGCAGCTTTCCTCCGGGAATCAACCACTTTCCGGTTCGCCATATGGTGCAGAAGGTGTTGTTGCCCAGCCTGGCTCCGGAATCCAGCAATTTCCTGGTTCACCATTTGGTGTGGGAGGTGCTAGCGGCCAACCTGGACATGGTAGTATCAGCCCACAAGCAGTTCAGAACAACAATGGCGGGATGCCCGATCCCAATGCTGCTCAACTGCCGCTTATAGGATCTGCTCCCCCAGGACCACGCCTACCCCCCGTGGTGACCCCTCCCGTTTTCCCACCCGGTACTCCGCAACCGGACAGCTGGGTGGCTCCGGGCTCCGGCAATGAAGTGGTCAAAATTCGAGCCATAAAAGTCCGCAACCAATATGGTATCCATCCCCATTCCGTGTACTACTACAGGGCGCAGACGCAGCCCTGGGGCACTGAGTACGATGGTGTGGGTCGATCAGGCCCGAACCTGTTTGTCTATGCCAACAGCCAGCCGTTGGCCAGGGCCGAGCTGGTAGCTTCGAAAGTCTACACAGCATCGCAGCTCTCCCTGTTCTTCCGAGGCGACGGGCATCCAAACCGGCCCAACAGGCACCTCACGTTGTGGATTCAAAACCTGCCGCTTTTGGTCGCGGATCGGTACGCGCAAAAGGAAACAGGGAAATGTAGGTACAAGGAATGCGCGGCGAAACCCAACAACACGATCCTGAAGGGCTTCCACCGCGTCGCCTTTGACGAACACTCCCATCACACCGGCGACTACTACGACCCCTACAACAACGCGGGCTACATGCACCTGTGGTGCTTTGAGAAGGCCTTCGACGCCGGCTACCTCGTCTGGGACGTGCAAGAGCGGCCTCACTTATACGGCTTCCGCATCGAGGCGGACGTGCGCCACCACCGGTTCGAGGAGAAGAACAACGCCTCCCTCAACCGCGACCACAACCTGCACGACACGTACCGACAATGGAAGAACGAGCAATGGGAGCGCTACGTCCAGATACGGCACCAGGAAGCTACAACGGGCCAACGCCATGACCCTTACCAGACTGTCGATGGTATCTCCAACGACAACCGTCTCTGGAGACGGCTGACGGATAAGCATATTGCCGAGGAAGTTCCCGCTCGGGCAAGAAACCGCGCCAACAGAAACGCCACGGGGAACACGATTGATAATCACAGGGGAGATCTTGCGCAGTTTATTCGGGTTAAGACACAGGGGGCCGGCGCCGGCGCCGGCGGAAGTCAAAATGGAACACCGGCTCCGGAGTCAGGGCCGGGGGGAGGTGGAACACCAGCACCTGGCTCATCAGGCCCATCAACGCCCAACAAGAGGAAACGTAACCCCGCCTCTGGCGAGGAGGAAGATGAAGAAGGGTCAACACCGGGCTCAAAGAAGTCACGCACCGCCGCCGCCGCAGCTACCCAAACCCCCTCTCACACCTCCATGGGCCCACCTTCATCCACCCCCCGCCGCAGTACCCGCCGCACCTCCCTCGCTCTAGCCCACGACCTAGAGGAACAGCTCGGGTCGGCAGGTGAATCTCCCTTGACACGCTCGCGCGCCACGTTTCTGGGGCAGCAGCTGAACCAGCTCCCCGAGCACTTGCAACAAGACGTGATTAGCCATGCGCCGCAAGCCATACAGGCCCTTTCGCCCTTGTTGTTGCAGAACTGGAGGCCGGAGAACTGGGGAGCGGTGCTCCGGGAGAGGGTGAGCAGGATGACGCCGTATCATCAGGGACTGTTGGCTGCGTATGCGGAGAAGACGGAGAAGAGGGCGCAGTTGGATGGGGGCACGGGGAAGAGGCGGTGGAGGAGTGATCCGTGAGTGGGTTTGAGTGAGCGGACTTGCGATGTGGGGAGCCGACGACTTTCGATGAGTGAGCGTGAGGGTCGAGAGGGTGCTTAGGTGAGTCCTTCCTTGCCTTCTTGCTGCCTTCGCGATGCCGGCTTGCCCCCGACTACTCCTTTGCGGAAAGACCCTGTGCAAATTATTTCGACATGAGGACGACCACTCTAGACACATCGCCGAAACAGCTTATCATCGCACTTTGAAGAGCACTACTTTCCTATACGCCGTTTTGCTTTTTGTACTACAAGGGTAGAACAAAGCAAATCACAGTTTCTTGGATATGGTTATGACTAGGTACTTATACGCTATACCAGAGCGTAAAAAAGAGACCAAAAGGGATAAAGAGAAGGCGTTTGGATTTGGACATGGATAGATATCCTTCACATACACATTACAATAATAACGTCCGGTGCTGGTCACCTTGAATATGGAACATTGAACATTGACATAGCCACGAAGCCATGGTCTTCAGTTCCAACATCATGTTTTTTCTCCCCTTGACCTTCACCTTCTATCGTATGCTGTTGACCTGTCGTGTGATACACTCCCGTTAGGTACCTCAACCGAGAACATGCCCTTCAACACAGTACCTACTCCATCCAACTTGACCACCAAAAAAAACCAACGAAAAAAAAAAAATTTGAAAAAAAACCCCAAAACTGATATAATTTACCATACAATAGCACATCGCTCAAGAATCGAAAAAAATGCGCAACCCCTATACCTCCCCCCCCCCCCCCATATGAATTATAAATCCCCATGCCATCCCTCATCCCCCATCCCCCCACCCCTAAACACCTACACAAAAACCTCCTGCCCAGCAAAACTCATAACCCACTCCACCCCCAACCTTACTTCCTCCTCATGTTCCACCAGCTGCTCCAATATCACCTCGCCCGCGCTCGGCCCGTCCACCATGCGATCTTTAACATGAATAATCACCACCTTCAGCCCCTTCAGCGGCTCCTCGGGTAACTGTCGTGCCAGCTCCACGTTGACGTCCACGTCGGCGTTGGAGTCCGTGTCCATCATGTCGCGCGTGTTGCCGTTGAGGTAGAGGGACATGGAGGTGGGGGGGGTTACGTTTGGTGTGGATGATGACACGAGGCCTGACCCTGACGACGAAGAGGGGTTGTTGTTGACGCTGGGGTGGTTGAGTTGGGAGAAGTGCACGGCTGCTGCTGGTGGTGCTGCTGGGGGCGGGAGGGCGGAGCTGGACATGGATGATAACTGCGGAGAGCCGTAAGGAGAGGTGGGTTCGGAGAAGTGGAATTGTGGGAGGTTGGCTCGGGAAATGCCCATTTGGTGTTGTCGGAGGGAAGTGTTGAATTGCGGTTGGTGGTTGGCCGTGGCGCGCTGCTGGAAGTCGTCGAGGGACATCTCGCCCGTGGGAGTGGCCAGGTGAGGCGTGTCGATGACGAAGCCGGTTGGGTTGCGCGGGTTGACGCCGTCGTTTTCGTGCAGGGAAGGTGTGCTTGCCGCGGCGGCGGCGGCTTGGGCTGAGGCGGAGCTTACACGGTTTTTGTAGCGCTTGCCGGATTTGGGGGAAATGGAGTCTTCGGTTGGGTTTCTGGCGCTTTGCTGTGATGATTGCGATTGTTGGTTTTTATCTGCTCCTGCTGCTACTGATGGTTCTCTTCTGGTCCTAAATCCCGGGTTGGCGCTGGCTGCTCGCGTGTGGGGTGTTACCGTCCTTTGTCGGGTGTTACGGTCCTCTTCCTCTTGCCGTTTGCGTTTCTTATCACTGCTGACGCTTCCGTAGTCGGAGTAACTCCTTCCCATGGGGCCAGGTCGAGTGGTTGACTGGCGCTTGATGCCGTGTTCCTTTTCGTACTTTCTGCGTAGGATATCCATCCTCGCGGCTGTTACCTCCTCGGCCAAGGCGGTCATTTCCTCGACGATAAACCTTGGTGTGAGGTGTCCGAACAGACGATCATCCGTCTGAGAATCATCAAAGCTGCATTCGATAAAAATCGCAGTGAGCTTCCCACTGGCAATCTTGGGAGCGGCCTCTCGCCAGATGTTCCGGTTCCGTGGTGACAAACTAACGGAATCTGGCTCAACATCGCCAAAGATGATAATCTCCCTTCCTGTCGTCACATCACGGATGAAGTAAGCTGAGCTGTCATAAACACACACTGATTCATCTGCTGCGTGTCCGCCGACAAGTCCTGAAATAGAGTTGCTACGACCGCCGCCACCGAACATGGAACTTCCATGGTGGATAGACATTCGCTCCTGGTTCTGCTGCTGTTGTTGAATGAAAGCGGCAAGGCTATTATTGGCCGCGGATATGCTGTTGTGATGAGCCAGCCCACGGGGCCCCAGATGGGACATGGGCGGGCTCATGACGTTCATCGGCGATGCTCCCATGGAGGAAGCATCCAAGCTTCCCGGACGCGTGACGCTTCCGCTGCCACGATGACTATGCCTCTCATAGCAATGCCCGTGACTGACAGCCCAGACCTTAACTGCGAGGTCGTCAGTAATCTCAAGGTAGCCCTTTGACTCACCCTCTCCCAGCGCTGGTGAGCCACCCTCTACTAACCGCGTATACGTCACCAACCCAACTCCGTTGTTCTCATCACTCAGGTTCGGCCAGATGACGTTGTTGAAAATGTGAGTCTTGAAGGCTGCTATCGTGTTGGGTAGGCCGGCGAGTTTCTTGGGTCTGGAACTACCCAGACCTGCTGTGTTGATTACGAAGCCGGCGATGTGGTCGAGATGAGGGTGTGTTATTAGGTACGTGTCGATCAGGGTCCGGTGAATGAAAGATGCATTGGCAGATGATTTAGCCGTGGGAACTGGAAGCCCTGCAAAAGGCCCTGTTGTGAGGGTGTATGGTAAGGCGTGTTCTTCATCCTCGCCAAGCGTAGCTGGTTGAGTCTTTGCCAAAATCTTCTCGATGGCACTGAGATGTACGCCTGCATCCACGGCAACGACTGACCCTCTCCTCCAGCCCGCAGCTATTGGGCGTACAAGGAAGGCCGTGACATTGGACTCAAGAGGTCCTCCACCAGAGCCCTGGTAAGCTATGTTAGCTAAAGTTCGTCCTGAAATATTGTTTGTTCAAGAAGAGCCAAGGGAAGGGGATATTGCATATTGGTATCTACTGCCAGCATTACGAGTCCCGGTATTCCTCCTCCTGCTCGGAGGGGATTCCCATATGTCCCAGAATCTATCCAGCATGGTCAACACGCTTGAGTCCTACATCGAGGCCCATCATTGGTGATAGGTGACATGTCTAAAACGCGTTGAATGACTGCGCAGGCCGTGGCGTACTCGCGCTCAATGGTGGTAGGGGTGACAGGATCCCATTGTTCCCCGAGCCGAGACATTGAACAAAGGAACATGAAAGGAACAAGAAGGGGCGGTGGTCGAGGCAGATCGAACTACGGCTGCTCGATCTAACAAAGGAAGCGCACAGGCATTCGCCTGTCGCCGACTCTTTCCGGCTAGAGATAAGAGAGACCGCTGATGGCGGTCTAAGCTGTTGAGTATGGTGCTGAAGTTCATGAAGACAAAGACCAGCTAGGAATTGGCTGAGGCATGGGGATCATGATGATGGGGCAAAAATCGTGGTGCTGATGAATGGGTATCATAGTGAAGAGAGCATGAGAAGGAATTGGATAGGTATGTGTAGTGAGTATTGAATGATGTCTCTGCCCAATATTGTAACTGCACGAAGAGGTGAAACAAGGCTTGAATTAGGTACGTGATGGGTAGAAGTATTGTCGCTCACCAGAACGATGACTTGCAAAGCCGGTGCCGGAGGAGGTTTCTCTTCGGATGATGTCTCGTGGCCGCTAGTGTTGTGGTTGGCCTCTTCGGGGTCACCATTGGCGTCGCCGCCGCCGCCTCCCATGTCCACGAATACCGAATTGTCTCGGAGGCTGGGCGAGTGAGCCGATGGATGAAATCCTTCCCTTGGGGTCGTCTTGGGAGGTTTTTGTTGTTGGTGGTGATGATGAAAAGGAGTGGAGTCTCGGTGCTTGGTGTTGGAGAGACTTGGCGGGGTCTTGGATTTGCGACCTGATGATGAATGAGATGATGTTCGGCGTGGCACCAATATGAAAGCAAATGCGCCTCGTGGATGACCTCGTCGAAGGTAATGCGCAAGTCCTCAATGGTTTCGCCTGTTATTGAGGATATCGGTCCCGTGATGATGGATGGTTAAGATGCTCTGATTAACCCATTCAATTGCGAGATTGAAGTTGTCCCGTCGTTCCCTTTGATAGACGCGAAGCCCTATCCTGGGTGAGCTTGGGGGAATGCGCTAGCTAGCGAATGTCCGAGGGCTTTGGAGGTGACACCCTTTGTACGTCCGTAATAGAGACTTTGTGTTTGATTGTGAGTGGTACAACAGCCCTTGAGCGGGACTCAAGCCTTTCCGCTTTGTACGAGGGCGATGGCCGAAGAGTATATAAGAGCCGTGATATGGAACAAAGTGGAAGTTAAGGGGTTGAGGTTGGTGATGGAGAGTGGGTGGGAAAGTGGATCACATTCCCGTCACTGTGCAGTGTCAAAGCGCTGAAGCGGTCCCCGATTAGTGGGGGTCATATCGACGTTCCAGAAAAGGACTCCTCTGCAATTTCAACCTTCTCCAGCTGAACCTCCATCATCCAGGTTTTCTATTTACATGGAACTTCAGGATCCCAATGCGACGAACTCTTTTACGGTGACAACATCTCCATTCTCTTAAAAGTCTCTCCGAGACAACCTCACGGTGGAGCGAATCCGCAAGAGAGCCCGTGGCAGCAACCGAGTAACCTGTGCCGTGTCTTGTCCTCGCCTTGTCCTGCCTGTCAAATCAATCAATCAATCAATCAATCAATCAATCAAATTTGCCCTCAATCAATCGGATCTCTCAAACAATCCACGGGGGAGCCGATGAGAAAACAATCCGGGGTATCCCAGATCTGGTACTCGGCAGCCGACCCGCCCATTCTGACGGCAGCATGGTGCTGTCTGTCGGACCATGAGCAACAACCTTTTGTGACGCCGGAAGGACCCTGGAGGCCGTGAGCCGTGGAACGCCGGGACCCAAGGAAGCCCAACTAACTTATTGTGTGGATGGAAGCTCTCGTGTCATGTTCGACGTGGGAACAAGTGAAATGTCTCGAATCTTCCCGACGTTGGGCATGACTTCAAGCCTCCCGAATTTGCGGGCTCGCCGTGGACCATTGTCGACTGTGTGTACAAGTAAGTGTTGCCGAACGAGAGGCGAGTCGGAGGCGTCATCAGTTATCACCGTGCGACGGAGTTGCCGTTGTCAGTTCAGCCCCTTCTTGATACTTCCCGTCGTCTGCGATCCGCCAAATCTCACACCCTCCCTCTTGTTATAAAACGTTGGCATTTCCCCGCAAGAGAACATCAGCCATGGCTTCTTCTACCCTTGGCCAGAGAATTTTCGATTCAGCTGAAGATTTTTGCCTCCTATAAGATTCCAGAACAGCATGATGCCAACCAGTAGGCAGCTGTCCCGTATACAACTCGGAATGTGGTGCTCGGGTGGCCCGACCGGTCTTTACCTAGGTTATGCTGTGCGACCCTCCATCACTTGAAATCTAGAACGCCTCTTCATTTCACAAAAAGGTTGCCATTGGTAACGGAATGGTATCACACGAACAGGTCAATATCATGCGATGATGGTCGGAGAATAGGAATGATATCGAAAGACTAGTGTAGGTTCTATGTTCAAGGGTGACCAGCACCGGAACTTAAGGAACTGGTAGGAACATTCTTCTCTGCCTAGCCCAACCTCAAGAAATTGTAAAGGGTCTCCTTTGTCTACACTTGTACTACAAGAAAGTGACACCATTATAGGAGAGCAGCACTCTTTCCAAGTTGACGATCAGCAGTCGGGCAATGTTTCCAGACCTGTCGTTGTCAGAGGACGTAGATTTAGGGTTGACGCACCAAAAGATCTGATCAAAGCAACAAGAAACTCAAGATGAAAGAAGGGAAGGAAGCTAAAATACGCGTGGGTGGATGGGAAGGGGTTCTTATATGCAATGATAGATGGGATGGAAGACCCAAGACCAGATGGAAACACACAAGGATCTGACAAGCGCTGGCATGTGCTGTCACAGTCTTCATGTCACTTGTTACAAGTCTTATTCAAAAGGAGTTCGTAGGCATACAACAGGCACAAAGAATCCAGTGAAGTTGAGGCAAAAGCTCACCAAGCACTCTACCCATCATCAGATACCTTACGTAGGTATTGTTCACGCGTCGCAAGTCGTGTAACTCATGGATCAGACCTCCAACGCCTCTTGCTCTCATACTGCGCCTTCTTCTCCGTCTCCTCTCAGGGTCTTCTGGCCGATGTAAGCTGAACACAATGAGTCCGTCGTCCAATGCTTGATATTCACTTGCCAATCTCGCCATTCTATTTCATCATCTATCCCAGATTCTCTTGCTCTATATGACTTGAAAAATCTCCTCGCTACGCTTCTGACCTCCTGTTTTGCTGAAGAAGCATTGCCCTCATGTCCCAGTACGAGATGATGACGAGTGATCCTCATCGAAAGAACAGCAGAACCAGCGACGAGCACCCGGAGGATACCCAGCAAGTATATCTGCCGCATCGCATCCCCCCAACAGCTCGTTGCTGGCTGTGCCAGCCCTTCGACGGGGATCAACCGCCATCTTTTCCCCCGTACCTACTATGGTTATATCATGTCCGACAACCTATACCTTCAACCAAAGGAGCCACTCCATTCCCCTCCCATCTCTCACCGACTGCCCTTCTTCCTCTCCTCCCTCTCCTTCTCAAGTCTCTCATACCCCTCCTTGCCCCCAACATCCCTCTCAAAATCCGGTCTCGGAATCTCCAACCCCTCCCTAACCACTCCATACGTAATCCCCCCCAGTCTACACAGCGGCCTATACTCCTCCAAATCCATTTGATTCCGGTCCTTATTCACCGCCCCCTCCTTGATCCAAAACCTCGTCCCCTCAACCACCACAAGTGTCGTCCCCGTCTCCCCGGGCTTACTCCTGCTCTCAAACTCCTTCACATGCACAAGTTTACACTCGACTGCGAACCCGGCCTCCTTTGCTCTAGCAGCTTTCACCGTCTGGGTATCATACACGGGCGTCAAACCACTGATAACCCACTCGGAAACACCAAGGGGAGCGTTGGTACTACAAGCGTTGGCTGCTTCGATGAACGGACTGCTAATAATGTTTATCACGCACTCGCCCGTTTCGTGGAGGATCCGCAACGAGTCCTTGGCGCGCGAAGCGGGAGAGAGGGGGGAGACGAATCCCAACGTGAAAAGGGGCGGGTCGTGCGAGATAACTTGGAAGTAAGAGAAGGGAGCCAAGTTTTCCATTTTGCCGTCGGCAGAGCGGGTGGAGACCAAGGCCATAGGGCGAGGGACGATGGCGGAGATTAGGAGTTTGTAGTTGAATGCTGGGGGACGGCCTTCGGTGTAGGGGTCGATGACGATGTGCTCGTCCGAGGAGGAAGAGGAGGAGGACTTCTTGGGGGCGGTAGAAAGCGAGTTCGCGCCCGAGCCGTAGGTCCAGTCTGGTTGGGGAGTTTGGACGTAAGTGAACTTGGGAGAAGGGTCGAAGGCGGGACGAGAGGCTTCGACGGCTCTGAAGTCGCCGTGCGGGTTGCGTTGGAGGACCTTTTCGAAGGCGGCGGTCTTTTCGGCGGCGGTTGGTTCAGTGGCCATTTTGGCGGTTTTTGTCCCCCTTTTCTGGCTGTGTTGGAAAGTTGAGGTTCTGTTGACGGCTGAGGTCTGGCAACCGGTTGAGATGAGGTTGTGATAAAGTTGGAGGTTTAAAAAAGTTGACCGCTGATGTGAGAACCTTGGAGGTCGGTACATGAATGTCCAATCGGGAAAGATCCTCAAAGGCGAAAAGGCAAGGTCGAGCGAGGACGAGGAGGGGTTGATGATCCACGGCTTGGTTCCACGGGAATGGTAAGTGGGAACGGAAGTTTCGTTCGGTGATACACTTGAAGTGTTTGTAAGATGTTTGTAAGATCAAGGCCTGGAAATTGTCGTCTGTTTGCAAGATGCCAAGGTCTTCACGCTGGTGCTACTTGTTTTGTTAACATTTCAAGAAAGGGATATTGTCTATATATAATCACCACAAATAAATCCCATATCTTAAGCCGCGATCAACAAAGTGTTCCTGCCGAGTTGCCCATCACGCCAATCATCCCAAGACACACATCTCGGCATTCGGCGGAAAGATCTGGGTCTGCGGGGGAAAGCGGGGATAGCGCGGCGCCTATTCCGCTTGTGATTGCCGGGGTCCACGCAAGGCCGGGATCTAGCATCGGCTGCTGGGGCCGGCGCCGAGGTTCCGGACAACGTACTGTGTTCGGCTTGCACCGGCCGGAAGCCCCTGAGAAAGTAAACAGAGGACAGTCGCAAGTGTGAAGTAGTTGCTTGTGCGTGTTTAAAGGCATCGAAGAGTGATCGCAAAGCAACTTTATGTACCCGCGTATTAACAATAAAGGATTTCTCTATTACAAATATACCCACCCCTTCAATGCTTTGCCCATGATTTCACAATCATCCCTCTCTGCCCTACCCTCAACGCCCTAACATATTTCCCACAACACCTGTGGACCACCTTGCCTTCCTCCTATCCTTACCATGAAGATGGATATGCTTATGAGACCTCAAGCTATACCACTTCCTACCCTTACTACCCCGTTTTCCATCCCCATAAACATACAAATCCGCATCCCAAATAACCTCCTCCACCTCTCTAACATCACCACTACTACCAACACACCCATCACGCTATGACCTCCTCCCCCCAATCCCCTGCTGCCCGTTTACCCCCCTCAGAGCCTCCCTAACAATCCCCTCCGCCTCCGCCACCACATCCCTCCCCACTCTCCACGTATACAACTTAACCCCCTGCTTTTCAAACAGCTCATGCGCCTCCGCCAGTCGTCTCAGCCAAATCTCCAACTTTTTGTTCACCGGCGAGTTGGCACCACCTCCTCCTGAAGCAGTGTTACCCGTGGCGTAGACCGACGCGCCGTTGAGGCCGTTCATGGTATCGTACGAAGTAGCGGGGCGAACAGGGAGGAAGGTGTTGGAGCGACTACCACTACTTCCTAAGGTGCGATTCTCGAGGGGAAGGGGAAGACCCCATTCGTCTGTGTCGGAGTCGTAGGAGGAGGAGTTGGTTGTTTGGACGCGGCGAGGTGGAGGGAGGGGTGGTTGTTGGGATTGTTGTGACTGGGATTGGGAAAGGTTGGCGGTGTTGGTGCGACGGGGTGGTGGAGGGGGAGGGGCGGGACCTCTGGATCCTGATCCTGACCCGGACGCCGACGCGGAGGAGTTCTGATGCGAAGTGCTTGGACGGGGAGATTCGCGGGGCTTTGGTGGCAGAGGGGGAGACGCACCACCGGTATTGATCTCTGCTGGTGAGCTGCGCAGTGCTGTGGGTTTGGCGGGACGTGGTGGTGGGCCTTTCCTTTGCGGGATGTCACCTGTTGATCTACTGGCGTGCATGGCGTTGAGACTGCTGGTCCGAGGGTCATGTGCAGGCTGTTGAGGAGGATCATCAGATAGATCGATTAAATCACCCATGACGGGCCCCTTAGGCTGAGGAGACGACCGAGGCGGAAGTTTTGGCGGCGGCGCCACATCTCTGGTGTTGGTGGTCGTAGCAGCCCGCATAGTCTGCGCCCTCCTCCTACTGCTGTCGCTCCTTTCAAGCCCATTGTTTCTGTCCGTGGCCTGCATGTTCGAAGTGAAATACCCCATGTCCACTTGCTCGGGTGTGGTAACATCTCTGATGAACACGGCCAATATCCTGCCGGGATAAGCCAGCACCAGGTCGGTGTAGACTTCCAGGTCAGCCTCTCCGCTGTCTCCCACGAGGAGGAACTTCCTTTCAGGAAAGTCGCGTAATATCCTCTCCAGGGTGCCCTTCTTTCTTTCGGCGACTGGCTCAAAAATACCCTGCAGCATACCGCTGTACTGCTTCAGGTCTATCGAGCCAGGAGGTAGTCCGGCTTTGTGGAAGAAGGTAGCCAACACGGGATATAGCTGCCACGGACTGTTGGAAACATAATGAAGCTTCACGCCCATCTTGTGCAGAGAAGTATACAGCTCCTTAACTCCGTCAATGGTCTGATCCGCCAATTCGCGGACGAATGTGTTCCTGAAGATCTCCCTGGCGCCACCATTGATATTCGACCGCTTGATGGTGTCGTCGACGTCGCTGATCAGACT
Source organism: Neurospora cerealis (assembly GCA_009806085.1). NCBI lineage: Eukaryota > Fungi > Ascomycota > Sordariomycetes > Sordariales > Sordariaceae > Neurospora > Neurospora cerealis. Next base: position 2,219,438 of record RAOY01000003.1, on the reverse strand, counting down.
AACCCCCCTAGGCTCGATAACCTCGACGGGCTGAGTGGTTGAGATATTCTCGTTGGCCAGTACTCGGAAGTGAGTTGGCACAAAGTCCAACGGGACGCGAGCGATAAAGTGACCAGACGCATTAGTCTCAACCGTCTTAGACTTGGACCGCTGGTCGTTGTAGAAGAAAAGCGTGATGGGTAGTCCCACCAGGGGCGTGGCCATGAACGGCGCCAACCGCGCATTCAGATTCGCGTTCGCAGCCGCCAATTCCGCCTCCGTCATCTCTGCAGGAAACGCTCCCAAGCCCGAGTTCGTTCTCACCGGTGCCGTCGGGCTCGGCGGTGATGGCGAGCGCCGCCGCCTCATTGCCCCAAACCCATCGTCCAAATCATCAGCCCTAGGTCGCTCACTGTACTCTCCCCTCGTAGCCGCCTCCTTCTCGCCCTGTCCCCTCCTTTCAATCTCCCTCGCCTCCTTCGCAATCCTTTCCTCCTCCCCAAGCCCCTCCAAATCAGTCACCGCCCTCCGCAAGTCACCACCTCCCTGCTGCGACCCTGCCTGTGGCGCCGCAGTCTGCGGTAGCCCGCTCAACCTTCTCGCGACTCCCAACACCATCCGATTCTTCCTCGACATCGGGCCCTTAGGCGGCATATATATCCACCCTCGAATATCCACATCCACCACGGCTTTCTCGTCCTCATGCCTGTTCCACTCCGCCGTCCAGTAATCGCGTTCATCTACACCCGGTCCAATGCCGTTCCCACCTCCGTTCGGCGTACCGTACGCATTCCCACCCAATTCCGTAGGCCGCCTAGGCAGGTGCAAACCCTTGACATGGCTCTTTGCGTACGAAGGAAACAAGATCAACTGCTCCTCGCCCTTATGGATGATAGGTACCTCCGGGAATGCGCCGGGGATGTGCACTTGCTCTGGCGACCCATCGCCCATGTCGCGCGTCAGACGCGTCTGGCTGTATTGCTCGCGGATCTCGGAAGCGGCCGCTACGCCGGCGCGGTAGACGCTGCCAGCCATGGCGGCGAGTTTTCGGCGGCGGGTACCGGGTTCGCGCGGGGGTTCGTTGGCGCCGTACTGGCCCGTGTAGCCGTGGGTGTATGGGGACGTCATCTTGTCGTTGGCGTCGGTGTTGCGCTGGGATAGCGCTTGGGCTTGGCTGTCGTCGGGTCCGTTCGTGTTCGTGTCGCTTGTGTTTGTGTCTCGATCTCGTAGTAACCGTTGTTGCTTCCAAGTCAAAGACCGCCTCCCAACAAGTCCCGGGCCGAGTCCGCCACCGCTCGCACTACCTATACCAATACTCTTTCTAACGCCGGCACTACCACTACCCGTCCCATACACCAACCGCCGGCTCTGGCGGCGGATGATATCCACCAGTCGCCCACCCGCCTGTTTCTTCCTTCTTCTCTCGAGGATGAACCGGTATATCCTACTCTGCAGTCGGACCTTGTGTCGCGGGAGGGTTCGGTGGCGGAAGTTGAACAGGTGTTCACGGTATCGGTCGCGGACGGTCGAGGGGAAGAGATATCGGACGAGAATCGATCGGGTATGTGCGCGAGGGCCGAAGAGGCGTCGCAGGAAGGGGAAGAGAGCCAGTTTCGTGGATGTTGGGTTGCCTCCGAAGCCTTGCTTGGTTGGGAGAACCAAGGCTTGAAGGACGGCTCGTTGGGCGGGAATTTGTTCGGTCAGGGATACGGGGATTGAGGCGACCTGCGCTGTGCGGCTTTCGTCGATTTGGTAGTTGGATAGTAGCGACAAAATGGGGCGACCCGGTTGCTGAAGTTATGTGAAGTGAAGAGAGGGAGAAGTGGGATATATAAGAGGTTGAGAAATGCAGGCTGGAGATGCTGAGCTGTTGGCAGTTGACCGCCGCCACTGGTCTCAAGCTTGTTGAGTCTAATGATCTCTGTGGCTGCCTGGGAGGAAGGTCTAATGAAAATTTTTCGTACGCGCAAATCAAAATGTGAAGAGCCAAGAAGTCTAGAAAGTAGAAAGACTTTCGGAGGAAAAAGTCAAATTGCAGCTGCCTGTTGTCGAGAGACATGGCAAGAGACAAATCCCTTCCGTTTACGTCACCCGTACCTGCCGTGACACCAGGGTCCAGCTTTTGGGTGGGTCAGTCGAGCTCTCCGCAAGGCCCCCTGATCCGCGACTCCACACACAACCAGAGTCTCATGTGAAGACGCAAGTCTCACCTTAATGATCACCCACTCTTTGCAATGGAAAGTGAGCAGATAACATCAACAGACAGTTTCTTATTCTTTTGCCCATCTGGGTATCAACAGCATAACTAGGTAGCTTGAGCTCAATTACATTCAAAAACTCAACAACAACCACACCCTATCCATCCTCAACTCCCACATCTACTTCCTCCTGCTCTTGCCCTTACCAGCCCTAGCAGCATTGCCGCCCTTCTTTTTAGGCCCAGCAGACCGTCCCACCTTCTTGACGACCTTCTTGAGGTTCAGCACCGCGCCCTTACCGGCTCTCTCAGCGCTGCCCTTCTTGTACGTCCTCTCCTGCTTGCGCTCCGCCATGGTGTCGAGCTTCTTCCTGTCCTTGTTACTCAACTTGCCCTCATTCTTGGACTTGAGCTTGTCCCTGACGCCGTTGAGCTCGGCCCGGCCCGCCGCCTTCGCCTTCTTCTTGTCCTCCTGCGTCTCGAACCACGTGCGCTTGGGTCTCGAGCTGATCTCGTCCTCGTACTTGATCATGTTCTCGCCCTTCTTGACCTGCATCTCCATGTTCTGCAGCTGCTTCTCCTCCTTCTCCTCCTGCATGATCTCCTCAATCTCGTCCTCCAAGTCGTCGATCTCGGCCTGCCACTTGTCCGCGTCCGCGGGGTCGATGATGCGACTGCTGATCTTGGCACCTTGGGACTTGCCGGACTTGACGGCAGCCTTGACGACCTTGCGATCGGGCTCGGCAGCCAGGGTGATAGCGGTACCGCTGCGACCGGCACGAGCTGTACGACCGACACGATGGACGTAAATCTCGGGGGTCTGGGGAGCCTCGTAGTTGATGACAGTGTCGACACCCTTGATATCAAGACCACGAGAGGCAAGATCGGTAGCGAGGAGGAAGTTGACCTTTCCATCTCTGAAGTCCTCGACACTTTGAATACGCTGTAGTTTCTGTTAGTGTCATTCATTCATCTCGAGCACCGTACATCGCAAACATACCTGAGCCTGGTTCATGCTACCGTGCAACTCGGCACACGACAATCCGAACAGACCAAAGATGATCCTCATCTTGTGCGCAATCTTCTTCTGTCTGAAGAAGATAATCACACGCTCCGTGTAGAGCGTCTTGCAGATGTGCAACAGATAACCCTCCCTCTTCGACTCGCGACCGGGTCTCAAACGGACGAACTCCTGAACAAGCGTACCGGCAGTCTTCTTCTGCGAATCGGCCATGATGCGCACCGGCTTGTTGAGACCGGCGCGAATGAGCCTGTCGACGGACGAGGTCATGGTAGCGGAGAACAACATGGTCTGGCGGGACTTGGGAAGGGTGGTAAGAATCTCGTTCAACTCGTCCGCGAAACCGTCCTCGAGCATGCGATCGGCTTCATCGAGGACGAGAATCTCGATGGTGTCGACGGCGAAGCTGGCAGAGTTGCGCATGTGATCGATGAAACGACCGGGAGTGGCAATGACCACATCCGGGCGCAGGCGGAGCTCGGCCTCCTGCACCTTCAGGCTGAGACCACCGACCGCCAGACAGAACTTGATATCGGTATGGCTGGCGAGCTTGACAGCGACAGCGTGACACTGGATAGCCAACTCACGGGTGGGCGTAAGGATGACGACGCGGGTGGTGGGGACCTTCTTGGGGCGGTAGAGGAGACGCTCGAGGATAGGAACGACGAAGGCGGCCGTCTTACCGGAACCGGTGACGGCACCACCGACGACATCCTTGCCCATAAGCGAGATGGGAATCGTCTTGGCCTGAATGGGCGTCGGCTTGGTGAAGCCCACGGAGGTAAGGCCGCGGAGGATAGGACGAGAGAGCGACATTTCCTGGAACGAAGACATCTCGCCCTTCTTCTTAGGCTGGTTCTCCTCCTCAGGTGCAAAGAACTCCTTCATCTTAGCCTCTTCCTCCTCATCGATACCCTCCTCGTCATCATCCGATGACTGCACATCATCAGGATGCTCGACGGCCGTAGCAACCGAGTCGTCATCCGACGCATGACCCTCCTCTTCCTCCTCATCATCATCCCCCTTCTTCTTCTTCTCCCCCTCCTCACCTTCACTATCCTCATCCTCCCCATTAACACCGCCCATCTTCGCATCCTGCTTCTCCTCCTCCTCCTCCTCCACATCCGACCCAACGCCCATACCAAAAGCATCATCAGCCAACACACCCTCCTCATCATCATCCAAATCCACATCAATCTCCTCCATGTCTTCTTCTTCCTCCTCATCATCCCCATCAACCTCCATCTTATCCTCCTCTTTTGTTATGGTCTTCCCCTCCTTAGCAGCCTTCCTCTCCCTCCTCCTTCTAATAATCTCATCAATATCCACAGGCTTCTTATCCCCGCTCGCGCCAGCGCCCTTCACACCACCTTTATGCGCGCCCTCGAAACCCCAGCCGTCGAACTCGGCGTCGACCTCGTTCTGGCCGTCGACGACGAACTGGAACTCGGTGTCCATGGCGCCGTCGTCTTCGTCTTTGGAGCCCCAGATGCCGAGGTCTGCGGCGTCGTCTTCTTTTGTTTCTTCGGCTTTGTCGTCATCTTCGGTATGTTGCTGTTTCTTGGACTTGTTGTTGTTCTTCTTCTTTTGCTTGTTCGATTGTTCGGCCGTCTTGGCTTTCTTCCTGGGTACAACTTCCTGCTCCTCTTCTAGTGGGATGTTGTCTTCATTGTCGGAGATGGTGAGGATGAAATCGTCGTCGATCGCTTTGCGCTTTTGGGAGGGCGCCATTGTGCTGGATGTTACAACGGTTTGTTGCCGTTGTTTGCGGTGTGATGTTGTGTTGAAAAGAAAACGGGAACCTCTCAATGCTGACTGTGAATTGGTGGAATCGTCGAGATTGTACAACTGATAGCTGTCGGTGGGGTCTTTTTTTTTCGTCTCTTCCTCCGCCCGAGAACGAAGGGAAAACAGAAATTTGGGAACCATGCCCGTCTGTAACTTTTTCTGCCGGGCGGTCAATGTGATTGGACGATGGGAGATCTTATCAGTGGCAGCTGGTCGGCAGCTGTGGGGTCACAGGTACGTACCGATGCTGTATAAAAAATGGCCCTGACGACCTCTTTCAGCTCGTCTGGGAGAGACTCTTCCAACACCAAACATCTGCTGTTCAATACCTACAGTATACAGTTGTAAACAGAACAAGACTTCCTTCTTCCTTACTACAATAGGACTATGGTTGTATATATCCAGAGTATATGATCGGCCATTCTTAACGCAGATGTACTAGCCCGTGCTATGTGATGATAATGCTGAAGAGTCATCTGCCTCGTCGATACCCAAAATAAACGCCAGACACCTTGCCAATGGTATAATGCTAATCTTCAAACTTTCGCTTCCTAATGTCAGTTGTCCGCACCATATCCTCCCTTCATATGGACCGACATATTCTCACCAGTGTTACCATGTGGAGAAGCTCGCCGACGCTACAGGTAAGTCCTGGTCCTGTCCATGGACCTGCTCATAAGTCTCCTTCTGCTTCTGCTTCTTCATCTCAGCGCGGATTCGTTCTTTCTGCGCCTTCAAGTGCGCCATTTCAACATCATCCAGCAGGAATTTCTGCTCATCGATATCCCTCCCACGTCCTGACGCGGATGGCCCTCCTTGCGGGTAGAGAGGGTCTCGTTGATACCCGTTACCCGGTAGTTCATGCTCAACAATGTCGTATGTAGAATGGTAATAGCCATCCTTGGTTGGTGGCAGTTCAGCATGCGCCCTTGGCTCCTCCAGCTTACGGATCGCACCGCTTTCCATTGCAGCGTACTCCTCTGTCGATGCGTATGGCGGTAGAGGACCGTTGTTGCTAGCGCTCGGGAGATCAATATCCTCCCATGGATGCCTCCTTTCGATCGGAGATGCGGGCTCGGCTTGTAATTCAACTCCTCTGGGTGGTTTCTCAATCATGGACTCATCGGGAGGCACTGTAGGCGAAGTCACAGCTGGTGTGGGCGTTACTCGGTTGGGTCCATACGAGACGATTAACGGGGGTCCTGGTCGTTGGGATTGTGAGGTTGTTGAGTTTGGTTGTGGGAACGTAGTTGGAACCGGAAGGAGAGGAAGAACTGGCGTTGGAGTTGGAGCTTCGGTTGGAGGAGGGATGGTGCACTGTTCGTAGTTGTGGTAATCGGGGTAATATCCCCGGAGAGTTGCTGCGGAGGCCGCAGGTAACTGGGGCATTGGAGGCATAGGGGGTACTCCAAGCCGGCTGTCGAGGGAAATCGAGTCGGCAGCAGCGCGTGCGCTAAGGTCTCCCCTGGAACTTGCCCGCGGCGTTAGCGTGGGAGTGACGGGGTTCGGTCCGTATGACGTAGGAATTGGCTGGACAGTTTTTGCGCGGGCAGCTTCGAGTTCTCGTCCGGTGATGCTCAAGTTTTCCGTCACTCCAAGCCCGACTCCGAGTCCTCCTCTTTCCGTATTTCTCTCCCGCGCAGCTCCTGTTGCAGCATCGTGACCCAAAAATCCTTGATTGTATGACCATGAAGGTGAATGTGGCATCACCGGAGAATGGCCGTATATGTCGCTGGAATCGTTTGACCGTACATCATCATAGCCTGTTGATCCAGGATATCCGTCAAAGATTGGCTGAACCGTATCGTATAGAGGACCCTCCGACGACGTTTTCGACGACGACGAAAATCCGCCAAATATCTTTTTCTCGGGACCCTTCCTTCCCTGTCTATACTCGTGCTCGGCGATGGCGTTGGCCAGCTCGGCCTGCTGTTGTTTCTTCCGGCGCCTGAAGTACAAGAAGGCGGCCATGGCACCCACACCGATGGAAGCAAGTGTGATTCCAACACCCAGGGCGATTCTAGCACCGAGGGCAAAGTGGTCGTCGGGATGTTGCGGAGGGCCTGGGGTTGCGGTAGAGGATACGTCAGCGAATAGATTCGGCTGCTCGGTCGCAGTAGCAGTGGCAGTTTGAGTCGCTGTCGCTGTCGCGATGACGGTCGCGCTGGGGCCGATGGTGGCCGGAAGACGATTGTCGGGATCGCGGTCCTTGGCGAAGATGAAGAACTTGAGACTTTCGACTCTGCAATCGCCGGAATCGGCTTGAAGCTCGAACCAGCAGGGATATGTCGAAGAAAAATTCAATGGAAAGGGTGTGGTTCCATTACCAGGGGTTGCATGGTCGACCGCGAATTCTGTGAAAGGGAGAGGTCAGTCTGTCTGTCAGCAACAACATCGGCTGCGATCGCAATGTCGCCATGAGTCTCCTCCTGGTTGAGGTTGCTTTGTTAAAGGGGAGAGCGATTCGACTTGAAGGTTGAGAAACGACCTGTGACCCAAAGGGCTGGGCACCTTGAGGGGCACCGGGGGCTTGCAGGGCTTGGTGCAGCGGGAGCCGAGAGTGCTGTCGGGAGATTGTAAGATGGGGAAGATGGGGGGCTTGCGGTCTTGCATGTGGGCGGGAGCGGTGACATTGTGTGAAGCGATGGGAGCGGAAGTGGAAGCAACCATTCTCCATGTTTGGGGGAACACTGAACACTCACTCTTTTCCTTGTCGGTTGAAGTGCCACACCAACAAGAAAGACTCGGCTTGTCAAAGGTCGAAGTATAGGTGACGTTGATGGTGTCGAGAGAGAAGACTCGCAGTTTCTCTGTGGGAAATCCAATGTCGGCTCCACATTGTGCCGTTGCGGTGCCCGCAGACAGAAATGAGGGAATGATGAGCAGTGCGAGCAACACCAAGACTGGAAATCCCAGAGGTTGCCTCGATCTCGTTGCCGTCGTTGTTTTCAGCGTCGTCGCACTCCAGTTCCAGGTCGCCGGTGTCTGTCGAGATGATGCCGCCGTCGCCATCACCGTGGCCAAGCGAACAAAGCGAATCTCTCCTGCTACGAATTCATTGATGTTTGCTGAGGGGTCGCGGATCGTTGGATGTTGAGGGACGACGTAGTGACGGCATAAGACGCATGAACAGGGGGCCGAGAGCGAATGACTAAGGGTTGTATGAACGAGTGACCGGATCGACAAACTGGACTGATGGTTGAAGTTGACTCGGAGTTGAAGTTGGGAAGGTGAGATTGACAGAGGCAAAGACTGGATGGGCACTTTGGGAGTTCCTTCCTCTTCAGTTGCATTCAGACCAAGCCAGGCCTGACGGGATGTGGGCTAAATGACAGGGGGTTTTCTTGGCGCCAGATGGCGCTAGAGAGAAAGAGAGAAAGAGAGAGAGAGGGTTGCACTCCAGATGTATCAGCGCGACTTATCTCGATAATATCGCCCCTACCCTTTCTAGAATCGAGAACGAATTCACTTGAGAAGGTGCAGGGCACAGAGGAAGTCTTTGCTGGGTGGAACGGGAGGCAGGAGCGATCAGCAAAGATACAGAGTCGGCGTCCCAGGGGAGACGGGAAGTGATGACTTCAACCTTCCTTCCACTTCAGTCCCGTCCCCAAGACGAAACACTCTCTTTGGCTCTTTCACTGCACGCAGTTCAGATGCAAGCCAAGCGCCCTGCCACACTCCGATGGACTTGTTGGCTCCTGGTTTGGACTTTGGTTCGACAAACTCGAGAATCATGCATGCGCCCCTGAAACCCTTCAGCTCACAGCCTCAATCATCATCGTGGTCTGCAAGACAATTTTGACAGTGAGACAGTTAGACAGTGAGCAGCTCAACCCCTTCTATACAGGCCGTTGATTGGAAGCCTTGATGGCTGCAGGGTTTCAAATCCTTCATCTCTTGGTGTCTTGCTTGAGGGCTGAAAAGGAGTCAAGATCTCACCGGAAAACGGGAAACAAGGGTTTCCTTTCGCTCCCGTATCCGGCACCGAGGGTACGATCGACATGCCGGAAGACTCCAAGCCTGTCCGGGAACCCAACTTCCACAAATATTCTCCGTTCCCGAAGACGACGTTCCAGTTCTCATTGAGAGGTTCTGGAACTTAATAATACCGACGACGGGGCAGCAGTATGCACGTCAGCTGGTAGACGCTGCTCGTTGATACATATGTACTCCGCTCCGGCGGTTGTGTACGTTTCTGCCGCGCTTATGTGCTCCTTTTCCAAGTGACTACAGCACATGTAGATGGCGTATTCAGCCCTACAGCCGTTGAGGCGACACCTGCATCATCATCTGGCTCCCTCCCGTCTGTACAACTGACACCATCAACATCACAGGCACAATCAGGTACTTCCCCGGACAAGTCCCCAATGGAGGAAGAAAGTGATCATGTTTCTTTCCGCACCTTTGCTCAGCGGTTTCGGAGATCTGACAACTTCCCAGGAGAAACTTCTACGAACACATGCAACCTGAAAGTATCGCTAGTTTTAGCGCCGGGTTTTGGAATCCGAAATGACGGCGGTCCACGCGACGGACAGGCATGCCCGGGTGAAAAACTCCACTGATGAACAAATATTTTTCCTATTCAGTTACGCTGTTCGTCGACCATTAAAGCCATCGTTTTCATTTCGGGCTAAATACCAGGGTACCTGCGTGCATCAGATCTTGGACAACTTCAGATTCTCTTCCCTGAAGGGGGAACTCCTCTTCTCACTTCTCAGTCACCATAGCTCCAGACCTCAAGATTCCGGACTTGGTACAAAGTGTCTGTATCACTGTCAGCAAAAGGACCAGCTGAGACCATCAGGTTCTTCCATCATGAAAACGAAGACAGCTATAGTTGACTTACCCGCTTCAGGACCAGGCGAACCCGATGACCCTTCCATCTGGAGATTGATGATCCTGCAATATCACCCTCCCAGTCAGCAACCGACAACGCGAAAAACCTCACCTCGAGAAAAAAAGGATCAAAACTCACAAATAAAGCGCCTGCCCAACATACCCCCTCCCCCACTGCATCACCACCAGCTTCCCATCCATCCAAAACTTCACCTCCACATCCTTCCCGTTTCTCCCATCCCTCCTAACCTCACACAAAACCCTATGCCACTCCTTATCGCTTCCATAAGCCACATCTCTCGCCATCACCTGACTACTAGTATTAAACGTATTAAAGCTAATCTTCCCACTCCCCTTCCACTCCGCCATATCAATCTCCGGCGGCCATCCATTGACAGCCGTCAACCAAAACGCAGGCCAGGTCCCCTTGGCAACGGGGGCGCGGAACTCGGCGGAGAAGTCGTAGCCTGTTACTGCACCAGCACCAGAAAAGGAAGAAGTGATGGTGAAGTGCTGCTTGGCGTGGATGGCGCCAGATAGGTACTTGATGGGGATCTGTTTGCCGCCGTGGGTGGCGGGTTTTTGGCCGGTGACGCGGTGGGCGGTTAGGGTTAAGGTGGTGCCGTCTGAGGACGTGGTGACTTGGGAAGGGGACATGCGCGCGGCGCCGTTGTGGTCGGTGCCCCAGGGGTAGTTGAGGGACCAGTAGGTGTTGAAGGTGTTAAAGGATGTGGAGGGGATTAGGAGGGCTTTGGATGAGGCGAGGGAGGACGGGGAAAGACAGAGGATCGTGAGGGCTTGGAGCAGAAAGGGGAGTTTTAGGTGAATGGACTTCATGTTGGTGAGTTCCTTCGTTGGAGCCGCTGTTTTCCTGGAGGGTTGAGCGAGTTGGTAAGGACTTGTCTAGTTCGGCCAGAGTTCTTTTGGGTTACTCCCCCTTTTAAATGAACAAATACGACTTGTTCGACACCCACAACACTCTTGAGGAGTACCATTAAGTCGGGTTGATTATAGGATGGAACGTATCAAGGATGGTCTTGATATTCCACCATTCATGTACGTTACCGTGATCGGCCTTGAAGCTGCTTCGGCCTCAGGCTAAACTCACAACCACGTGAGGGCGTTCTTCGGATACATATACACATGGAAGGGAAATATGCAGGAGAAAGCGTACTCTACAGATGATAGTTAATGAACTATTTGTATATTCGTGTCTGTATTCGAACCCCTTTCTTGTTCTTACAGCGAACCCTAACCCTGCTGATTGTTGCCGCTCACCTACCCTGAACTTCCACCTCTCCCGCTCGAGCCCTGGCGTACTGGACCACTCCCCTGTAAATGCCCCGCGGTGGCGCTGAACTGCAGGCGTGCAGTGACTCCAACGGGCAGGCAGAAAAAGTTGCCCGCAGATTCGCCATGTCAACTTTCACATTCGAAAAACCAAAAAGTTCCCGCGACGCCGATTGACTCGTCCACGCGCCGGGTGACACAACTCATTTTTCTACATTTCCCCCTCGACGAGACCCTCTCGACATGCCCAGGTCAGTGGCAATGATTGTATAGACAACACATTCGTCCATGCATTACAAGAAGCTTGCAGTCGCTGCCGCATCAAAGAGGATAAGAACCGTGCTGCCGACTCGAATCTCTACCACCACATCCTCGCTTAGACGTTGTCTTTCAACAAGAGACTCTACACTATCTCCAGACTCGTCGGCAGATCCCTCGGTGTTCACCCACTCAAGAATACGTCGGGTGCCAAATTCTGCCTCGAATCCTAGAGCCACTCAGTCCCGAGATCCTCGCCCAGCGAAGCCAACTGCTCCTCTCGTCGTCAAGCCTCCGAGCAAAGATCGGCCTTCCAAGTTCAAGATTCCAGACTCGGTATCCAAGACAATCGCTAGAGAACTCCTTCGTAACAAATACCTCTTCTCCGAATACAGTCTCTTCTCGCCGCACCGAGGCTTTCAGAATTGGAAGAATCACGGCATTCTGAAGCACACCAAGATCCCCGACGACTTCTTTCGCGGCCGCATCCCTATCAAGCTCTACCCTTATCGGGTCGACGGACCTCGTTTCATCCTCGCTCCTACTGCCCCAGAAAAGAAAGAACCTCCTCCATCGCCTGCAAAACCCGAGTACGGAGCCATGCGCAGTCACGTCCAGATCGTCGCCGCCCCGACGGCCGACACCCCGGGCGCATGCCTCCTCGTCCACTATGACAACCGCCGTTACCTTTTCGGCCACCTCTCCGAAGGCACGCAGCGCCTCTTCACCGAAAACAAGATCCCCGCCGCAAAGTTGTCGCACATCTTCCTCTCGGGCAAGACGGACTGGGCAACGACAGGCGGCCTGCTGGGCATGATTCTGACCGTTGCCGATGTTATCATAAGCGCAAAGACTGCAGTTGAGGAGGAGAACAAGCTTCGTCGTAAGAAGAACAAGCCAGAAATCGTCCATGGCGGTCCTCAGCGCATTGAGATCCACGGCTCCAAGAACCTTGAGCACATGCTGGCTGCTGCCAGACGCTTCGTGTTCCGCAAGGGCTTCCCACTCGATGCTCATGAGCTCCGTGCCGATCCTAGGGCCGGAAACCCCGAGAACAGCGAGCCTGACTATGAGGATGAGAACCTCAAGGTCTGGAAAATCCCCCTTGTCGCCACAGGCATGGAGAGCCGGTCGCGTAGCAGCAGTACCGGTTCACAGAACCCGCGGAAGCGGAAGCTGAACTCCTCGGAGGAGCCCGAGGCCATGGAGACTGTGGTAGAGGGAGAGGAGGGGGAGGATGTGGAGGATGTGCCGGCAGGGGTAGAGAACGACGAGGAGAAGACCCAGCTGCTCATGCAGACGATCATCAAGCACATGTTTGACTCGGACTGGAAGGCGGACACTCTTGTAGAGCAACCCCTACACAAGGTCAAGCTGCCGGCCAAGATCTTTGTCCGCGACGATGAAGGCAAGATCACAGTCTACAAGGGCCCATTGCCGGGGAGGGATGCGAACGTACCTGATATCAGGGTGCTTGTGAGGCAGCCTTGGCCTGGTGCGCTCATCCACCGGTTGCCGCCTACGGACCCTTGCTTTGATTCTACATGCTACGTCGTCAAGAATCATGCTCGCCGAGGCAAGTTTCAACCTGCGAACGCGCTCAAGTACGGCCTACCCAAGTGGACTTTCAGCAAGCTCACAAAGGGAGAGAGCGTGACGGCAGAGGATGGAACTGTTGTCACTCCAGATATGGTTTTGGACCCTCCTATTCCTGGCCACGGTTTTGCTCTCATTGATGTCCGCTACGAGTATCTCCTCGATAGCCTCCTCAAGAGGCCCGAGTGGGAGAACAAGGAGATCATGGAGCATATTGATGCTTTCTACTGGATTCTTAGCCCAGAAGTTAAGGACGATTCTCGCCTGAAAGACTTCATGGCGAAGCACAACTCCTTCAAGCACATTGTGTTCGGCGAGGGAATGAACCCCAACACCATCTCCTTCGCGGGCGCGTCGGGAAAGGCTATCATGATGCATCGTATGGACCCCGACCGCTTCTCCATTCCCAACCATAACAACCAGGAAGAAGCCTTACCAGTGGGCTTGGCATCTGTTGCGGAGCTGGGCAAGCCCGGCGAAAGACTACTCCTTTCTCCCTCGGTCGAATTCCAGCCCAAGTTCGCCAACGCTCTCATGAATACCATCAGGCCCATCAAGGAGCTCACTTCCACCCACGCCAAGGCCTTCAACCTGGCGCTCGAAGCGCAACAAAAGGTTTCCGACCCTGCTTTTGCCGCCCACGTCGCCGAGTCTGAACAAGACATTCCCAACCGGGACGCCGAGATCGTCACCCTCGGGACCGGCTCCGCCCTTCCCTCCAAGTACCGCAACGTCTCGGCCACGCTCATCCGCGTTCCCGGCTACGGCAGCTACCTGTTCGACTGCGGCGAGAACACCCTCGGCCAGCTCCGGCGCGTGTACGGCTACGCCGAAACCGACGCCATCCTCCGCGACCTGCGCGCCATCTACATCTCCCACCTGCACGCCGACCACCACCTCGGCGTCCCCTCCGTTCTCGCCCGCCGCGCTGCCGCCAACGCCGCTCACCCTGATCAGGAAACCAAACCGCTCACCATCATCAGCACCTCCAAGTACATCGGCTTCCTGCACGAGTACAAAGACGTCGAACCCCTCGACTGGTCCAACATCAAATTCCTCACCCTCATCGGCACAGGCCGCAAACCCACCGACGACCCCGCCGGTCCTCCCTCCGCCGACCTCGGCCCAGGAAACAACCACGTCAACATGCTCCCCGGCACCCTCTGCGCTTTACAACCCGCTTCCTTCCGCGGCAACAACCCTGACTCAAAAGCCCTAGAATCCCAAACCGGCCTCGCCTCCATCGACGCTTGTTTCGTAGATCACTGTCTCGGCGCCACCGCCGCCGTGTTCACCTGGCCCTCTGGTCTCAAGATCTCCTTTTCGGGAGACTGCCGGCCCTCTGACGCGTTCGCTCAGATCGGAAAGGGATCACATTTGTTGATTCACGAGTGCACGTTCGATGATGAGCTTATTGGCGAAGCGAAAGCCAAGAAACATTCGACTGCGAGCGAGGCGTTGGATGTGGGGAGGAAAATGGGTGCGCGGAGAGTGTTGTTGACGCATTTTAGTCAGAGGTATCCGAAGATGCAGGCGCCTGTTTTGGATGAGTTGGAGGGCAGCGAAGAAGGAAATGGGGAGAAGAAGGGTGATAGGACGGTGGTGTTGTACGCGTTTGATTATATGAAGATCAAGTTGGGTGAGTTCAAGATGGCGGAGAGGTTCTTGCCGGCGTTGAGGGAGTTGTATGGCGAGTTGGAGAATGAGGAGGAGGATGGGGTGGAGGTGAAGGAGTAATAATGGGGTTGTGATGTCGAGGTTGTGACACATGGTTTGGCATGGTTGGGCATATATAGAAGGTTGCATGGTTATAGATAGAGTGATGAAGATGTACGACGAGAATATACCCTGGTTTTCTGGATACAGATATATGGTGCCTCGAATATGTATATGAAAGGGTTTAGTGATGAAGAATGGATGGGAGGTCTCCTTGTGCAACATTGGGCGAGCACCGAAGCTTCTCGGTTGCCATGCAGATAAAGAAATAATCAACGATTGAAAGCAACGAAAGTATCATGAACGCGCCTTGGATGATCATCGGATTGTGATTATCAGAAGATATAACTAAAAAAAGAAAAAGAAACCTCTGTACTTATACAATTTGCAAAAAGATGACCTTGAGATTACCTACCCAAAAATCCCCTTAATTCCAAGCGTATCTGTACACGCGATTAGAAAAAGTAAAAAAAAAAAAAAAAAAAAAAAGAAATGAAAGACGAAAGAAACTATTTACCGCCGGCGCCGATCATCGTCTCTGTCTCTGTCCCTCCTGGAACTAGAACTAGACGTACCCCCTCTCCTCTCTTTTTTATCTTCTTTTCCTCTACTTCCGCCTTTCTTTCTCGGCAGATGCAGATGGTCTTTGATACTCAGTAGTTTCAGAGCAGTTCGGGTTAGCTCTTCATCATCTTTGTCTCTGTGGCTGTGATGTCCTCTGCGAGAAGATGAAGATGAGGAAGAGCTGCCGCCGTGACGGTAACGCTCGCGGTCACGATCCCGATCACGATCACCACCATTGGCGGTCCAGTCCCTAGTATCCGTAAACGAGTGCGAATGTTGTGCAGAAGATGGATGTGAGCCATGAGCCTGACTCACCAGACTCTCTCCCTCATGCCTGTACCTCTCACGCTCCCTCTGAGTCTGAGCCTCCCGTTCTTCTCGTTTAGATTTACCACCTCCCAAATCCAAAGCCTCAGGCACAGCACTCAAGTGACTCCACGTCGCGACGGACGTGATTTCGTCGTCATCGCCGTCTTCGTTGCTTCTGAAGAGAGTTACTCTCCGATCAGTGTCAGTGTCAGTGCCAGTGCTAGTGCCGGACACAGTTGTAAAGCTATTGCAAGTAAGCGTGGTAGCGTCATCAAATATTTCGCCATCGAACTCGCTGTCCGAGTCCGAGTAGGAATCCCATTCTTCTGAGGGGTAGTCACGGGTTCGGACGAGAGCGGTGCTTGTGCCTGGGACTGTGACTGTGTCTGGGACTGGGACTGGGGCGACAGTGATCTCGCAGCTGGGGGAACCATATGTACCGTAATCACGGGATAGTCGGCTGGGTGCGGGTGCGGGTGAGACTTGGCTGTTGGTTAGGTTGTAAAAGGAGAGGGGGACGGTGTGTTTGGAGGAGTAGGATTCTCGGTCTCTGGTTCGGGAGGAAGACGATGAAGATGAAGAAGAAGGGGGAGGGCGGCGAGGGGAAGGGGGGGAGGGGGCGGATGAGCGGGGAGGATGATGGGAGGATGAAGAACGGGGGGAAGATGAGGAAGAGGAGGAGGGAGGGTGGCATGAAGAAGGAGGGGGAAGATGACGGGAGGAAGAACTGGAAGACTTGCTATCCTCAGGGACAGGCTCCAGATACCGCAATCTGCCAGTCTCCTCTCTCACAGGCAAAGTATCCTTCTCCTCCTCCTCGTCAAGGGGGTCTTTACCCTTACAGAAATACTCCCACTCCCTCTTCACAGCCTTTTCATCTTTCATCATTCTTATAGATGGGCTCGGCGTCAAATTTATGTCATAAGGATGGTACGGATCGGTCCCGAGATCCGTATACAGCCATTTGTCGCGCCCTTGAGGCGTTCTTTTCCACCTCAAATATTTCCGAATGGTAAACAGCGTCAAGGCCAACTTCTTCGCCTTTTCCTTGACCACCTTTGCCCTCACCTCACCAAGGTTCTCGATCCACGCGTCAACCAGTGGATACAACCTCGGCAATCCCCCGTCCTCTTCCGCCACATCTTTTTCGTTCTTGCACGGTGCCCTCGAAATCATGTTCGCCAACAACGCCGCCAACACCTCCTCCCCGCTGCCCGCCACAACTGACAAGTTGCAAGCAACACAATATTCCCTGGTATTCCCCATCCCGGAAAGCTTATGCTTGGAGGGAATCGCATCCCCGAAGTACTTCTCAAACTTCCTCTTCCCCTCCGAGTCCGGAAACCACAAAGCCCCAATACCAGACATGCGCTCCACAAAATCCCTGGCTTCCCTGATCGCCTCCTCCTTTTTCACCCCGAACCTTTTGAACGGATTCTCATCATCCTCCTCCTCTTCCATCTCCCTTCGAGCCCGCTCCCGTTCCCGATCCCTCCCATCCTTCCCCCTCAACTTTTCATAATCCTCCTCCAACAAAAACGCCCTAACCCGATCCACCCTCTGACTCACCTCCATCTGCAACCAAAACCAACACCAACCCAACAGATAATGATTCAGCTGCTTATGCCCCCCAAGCTCGCAGTACGGCCGCCAATTATCCATCTTCCTCATTATCCACGGCGGGATGTCTGTAGAAAACATGACCATGAAGTCCTCGTGCAGGGTGCTCAGGCTCTCCATCGTCAAGAACTGGTACTTGAAGACCGGGTGCTTACGGGGGTTTCTGTCGTCATCCAAAAACCAGGCTTGGGCGCGCAGCCAGTCTGACCGGGGACAGATGGTGGAGGAAATGGGCGGGGGGTATTGCAGGAGGTCGGCAAGGACGAGGAGGGGGGTCCCCCAGAGGCGGAGGAGGAGGTTGGGCAGGGGCCGGCTGGAGTCGTAATGGATTAGGTCGGGGTACTTCGAGCGGTCGTAGAGGTACTGAACGTGGGACAAGACGAGGCGGTTGTTGTCCTTGTCGAGGAATACATTGTGGTAAAGGGGGTTGGGGCGAGAAGTTTCGCCTTGGAGGCAAGAGGGGGGGTCGGGGTCTGAGGAATGGTCACGGTGGCGTTGATGGCGGTCTCTGTCTCTGTCTCTGTCTCTGTCGCTTTCTCTGTCTATGTGTCTGTCTCTCTCTAGCTCTCTGTCTCGGTCCCCGTCATCCCTATGATCTCTTGTCGATTTTGATCGAGAAGAGTGAGAGGGCCGTGACGAGGAAGAATGCTTGCGGTCGGGGTCTTCGTGACGGGGCATCTTGATGATGTTGGGTTTTAGCCTTTCGGGTTTCCCAGAGTGAATGGTCAATGGGTTATCGAAAGTGAATAGCTGATGATGCAGTTCAAGGCTTGCTTTAGAATATTCGAGTGTCTCAACGTACTCTGTAGAAAAGTGGGCTCTCTCGAGTATTTATCCCAGCATGATCGAGTTGATTCTCGACAGTGCTGGGGTACAGTAGATCTCTCATTGTCAAGATTCATTGGGGTTGTTCGTATATCAGCCGTCCTGCGGTAGATTTGCGTTTGAGTCCTTTTGACATGTCGGCTTTTTGTTGGCTGTGAACAGAACAAAGAAATTATTCGACTATGTGTGAGAACACATTGTTGGCTCCACCCGCCTACGATTCGGTAAAGGTCAGAAGAGAAAGAGTCTTACCTAGGCCTGCAACGGGCCGAAGTCAAAAGCACTCAGGGAGTGCAGGGTCGATCTGTCCATCGTGGTCTGTTAACTGAACAGCGTATCTCTTCGATGACGTTACCTAGACGACGGGAAGCAGCGCTTTGAAGTTGACAAAACGGGGACACTTTGTGTTTGCCGAGGTCGGTTTGGACACACAAAGATAAGGTAGATATCGATTTCATGTTGCCATTGGGTAACATTTCAGGAATTGTGAAGTAAATGGAATCCAAATTGAAGATGCAAGAGGAAGAAGTCCAGGGAACTCGCCAGGCTCTGTGGACTGGTTTATAGTCAGGAGGAGTTAAGGCATCGTGATTTCCCTGTGCGCCAGTGCACCTGCAATGCCCGTGGCAGGCGTGCATGACAGGAACACTCAGTTTTCGGACCGTGCCTTCCTGCAATCTCTGAGATGTAAAACTCAGTCATACGATAAGGTGATGTCCCCCTCCTAGAGCAGGAAGCACCAAGGGGCAGGACAGACTCAAAGAGCGGGACAGAGCTATTTTTTCCCTTGGCCGCAATTCTCCCCCTTTTTATTTTATTTTCTTTTTTTCTTCTTTTTTTTGTTAGTGTTGTTGTTGACTCGGAGTGTAGAATCGTATATTGTCCAGAAATTCGCCCTCAACGACCTAGCCCCTACACCATGGACACTCGACCAAGCCAACACCAAGCGATCCCATAAAATACTCACTTACCCGCCAAACAACCTCCCACGTTCTCATTCAATCTCGTCCACCGGGTAGATCATCTTTATTCTGACATCTCGGTACCCTAGAACTAAACCTCGTTTTCTCGACCACCACCCCAACAACATCTGGTTGGAACAACGAGTAATCAGCCACCGCTATATCAACGAGTTCACGCTGGACGCCTCTCCCAGCAACTTAAACCCAGCCGCAGGAACTACGAATCACCTTTCCAGTTCACGACATCGGTGTTTTTATGGGATCGTGAGAAGTCAAACGCGGTCGTGGTGTGTCAAACCAGCCAACATTGGGAACCGGAAACACCGCCAAAACGTTCATACATCACTTGTTTCCTACTCATCAAAGAGGTCGCTGGTTTCAGTTCTCATTTCTTCCTATCCTATTCCCAAGCTATTCATATAGCAATGTCGGGATTGGCTGCGTTTCTAGCAAAAAGTTGACAAAAGGTGGACAATAGCTCGCCGACATACTGGCGATCAGTTCTCAACGATGACGTTTTGTTTCGTACTGCACGAATGGACTTGAACCATTTCCTTCGTGCTTCCTTCCATTCCATCCTTGCAGACGGAGTACATACCCCCTTTTTTTTCACTTCCTAATACGGGTTGAGGGAGCTCCAGTTGCATAGAAGGGTAGCAACTTGCCACGGCGGTCTTGGTCGAGCCGTGGGTCTTCAACTGGACCAACTCCTCATCGTTCAGCTTTATGTGTTCTCCCCCATGTAGAATGCATCAAACCCCAAGATCTCATCCTCGCTCTTGTCCGATACATCCGCACGCTTTCTCCCCGTAGCTTTCCCATCGTCGTGCACTTTTCGCTTTGCCTGCTGTGTCCAAGGCTTACAGATCTTCTTCCCCACGAACCCAACGGTAAAAGCACTCCTCTGACATGTGAAAGAACCGGTCATGTTCTTCTTCTTTCCCATCCTTTCATAATAAACTCCAGCGTGTGCCTGACTTCCATCCCATACCTTTTCAACCAAACTTGGTGTGTTCAAAATCATCGTTCCCGCCTGCAAAATGGTTTGCCGGCAATTTGGTAGAACGGTGTAAAATCATCGGCTCACCGAGGACGTGCGCGGTGAGTTTCAACCGGAGTACAACCCAATCTTACCACAATCTGCCTCACTCACGTCGGACACTTAGCCTTCGAAGAGACACCAGAGGGGAGATGGCCCTTGTCCACTAACGGAAGTATAACTGGGAATCGCGACACAAAGAAATCCGAATGGAAAAGCTAGGTCCATAAACCAACGAGTCAAAACCCTCAACCATCCATCCACCTATCCTCCTTCCGGAAACCGCTCATCAAGGTCATGATAATGAAAGAAAATTCTAATCCATATATAAGGCTGCAAAGGACTGTGAATGTGCCTCGTCCATAAGCAGCGGATTGGTGGTAGTGAGAGTGGTGAATTTATAGAATAAGTCTGGACGACAGCACTGTCTCGGTAGCCCAACGACAACTTTGGAATGGTGCCATCCACGACAAAATGGGACAACGCTGGGTGCAATGTGCAATTTCGCTCCATGCTTGAAGAGAGGGCCACAAGCCAGCAGGATGGTAGGTCATCGACTAGACGCATTCGTTCCAAATGAACATGATGACCCGGTTGCAGTATTTCTAGTCTTGCACTGCTTGTCGCAATACTCCCTGGCGAGGTCTTCCGAGGTCGGGACGTCTGCGCAGCATGGCTTTGCTGTTGAACCGGCCGCGTTAGGGGAGATCGAGCCGGGGGGCACGATTTAAGCCACTCTCCTCGCGCTTAAAATCTGTGTGACACTGTATATGTCTCTTTATACCCAGTGTCACTTTCCGGGAGGCTGGGACCGGGAGAAATGCATCGGTCACCGCTCTGTTCTATATCGCCTCCAACTTCTCAAACCTCAAAATATTTCCCCTCGAGAGCCGTCTCAGGCTTGGAGTTCTGAAGTTCCCGGGAGAACTTGCGCTTGCCCCTCGTCAAGATGTCGAGGAGGACTCCAGCGTCATGCTGCGTGCATGGCCGGTAGCATAGTTCTACGCGCTTCTGCCTCCCGGCGTTGTCTTTCTGTTTCTTTTTCGAGCCTGATTCGGGTGGCTTCGGTACCGTCGTCTGGTGGGAGGTGCTCTCTGAACCATTCGTGCTCAAGGGCTTCCCTGGCGGTGATACGCTTGTTGGGGTCATACATAAAGATCTTCTTTAGAAGATCCAGGAACAGAGCAAGGAAGCGACTATTTCTAGCAGGAATAATCTCCTGTGCATCCTGTCAGCGGGGCGTCAAACTCAAAAAGGGATCCAGTAATACTGACATCGAGAGGTTTCATGCCCTTCACAAATCTCTTGGACGCACGGGTGGTATCGGGAGCAGGGTAGTCCAGTTTTGAGCGCTTGAAAAACCTGTACGAGTTCGATAGCCGCGTTAGCCCGGTGAAACTTCACAGAAGAGTTAAGGGGAGGCACATACTTCGCGGCCGGGTTGCCACCATTCCTGGTCATCCTATTGACTTGCTGGACGAGCGAAGGATCGATCTTATGGTTGACTACCGCCTCCATCATTGCCAGATGCTCCAGGTTGTCGTGCGTCTGGAACAAAGCGTCACCTGTATAAAACTCAACCAGGATGCAGCCAATGCTCCATATGTCGCAGGGAAAGGACCACCCCAGGCCGAGTATAATTTCGGGCGCACGATAATGTCGAGTGCTCACAACAGATGAATGGTATTCGTCTTGAAAGGTGGCGGACCCAAAGTCGATGAGCCTGATCTCCGTGTCTAGAAGAACCTTTCTATGCACGGCTCGGCGGTTGGTGAGCGTGGAAGATGACGGAATGGTGCGGGAGTATGTAAACGTCTGATACTCTTGATTGCAGAGCAAGATGTTCTCTGGTTTGAGATCGGTGTGAATCAGGTTGAGGTCGTGCAAGACTACGTTCTCGTTAGTACCCTCTCTAGTAATACAAAGAACACAAAAAAGATGCTTACAAGCCACGCTAGTAAACAACTGACGAGCAAAGGCCAGGATTTGACTGTTGGGAAAGGGCACAAAATTGTTGTCCTTCAGGAAGTCAAACACGCTCTGCCCAAGCAAATCCATGACGATGCAGATGTGGCCACGGAAATCGAAGCAGTCCCGGAGATGAATGCAACGGTTCCTATTCTCCTCGTCGTTCGCCTTCAAGGTTGCCAGGACGCGAAGCTCTATCTTACTGGCGTCCCTGTACTTTTGCACAGAGCGAATGATCTTGATCGCGACAAGCTTGTTGCGCTTCTTGTCCTTGGCCTGTACGACTTTACCGAAAGTGCCTTGGCCAAGCAGCTTGAGTATTTCGTCTGCAACAATCGTTAGTTTGTCAATTACCCTCGGCAGATGGCCACAGTCGGTCGACTTACATCTCTCCGTAAGGTCATTCCCGGGAATCACAATCATATGACCATCATCATCATCAACTCTAGCGTTTTGATTCGGCGAAGTCTGCAAAACCAAGTCAGAAAATGACTACAAGTCGACACTCCATGGTTCCAAACTTACGTCCGAAATGACCTTGACATGTACCTCGCCGGCCTTCTTGGGAGGATAAGGAGGCGGTTTGTACGCCGCAAAGGTATCGGCATGAGCCGTTTCCCGACGCTTAGCCTCATTGGCCTGCTGTCGGGTGAGTTTCCTACGCTTTGTGCCTTGTTGTGTGTAGTCATCGTTGTAACTATGCGACGAGAGGGAGCCGAGCGAAGTCGCCGTCGTGGTGTGCTGGGCCGAGTTTGTGCTGTTGCTAGTAGACGCGGGTGAGTTGAGGGAATTGGAAGCAGACGGCAGCGAACGCTGTGTTTGGTTCTGGGCAGGGACGTAGTTGTCGTGGTGGACGGGGTCGTAGTGGCCATTCGGCCTGCGCCTCTTAGCTGTTGGCTGAGTTGGAGCTGACTGGTTGGTGACGACGTGGGCATTGGACAGCGTTTGAGAGGCTACGCTCCTGGTGGCCGTACCCTCGGGCTCGGGGGTGTCGTCAATAACAATGACTTCCTTGGGTAAGCCATTTTGGTAGAACTCGGCCCAGTTGGTCTCTCCGCGTCTCCTCTTACGAGTCTGCTGTGAGGCGGGCTCAGACCCCTCAGGGTTGGGGGCTGTCGCCATGGCTGTATGATCGGTCCCAGGTTGAAGGGTCAAACGCTGGGGAGGAAGTTGTTGAGACGGGCGCGGGTGAGGGGGCGGTAATGTTCGGGTGAGGGGCTTGAGGACGACCGAGGAGGCGATCAGAGGTGGCGGCGCGTTGACTGGTGGTTGGTGGTCGACGAGCGAGTACTGGGCCGAAGGAGCGTCTGGAAATGGTTGCCGTGTTCCTGTGGGCGACAGAATGCTCGGGAGATTGGTAGTATTCTGGGAATAAAAGGAGGAGGCGTTGGCCTGGACGGGATAAGGCTGATGATGATGCTGATATGCAAACTGCGAATGGTACCGGTCCGAATAGGAGCGAGGCAGCGTTGCTGTGGCGGTTGTGGGCGTCGACATCGTTTTGTGCTTGTAGGGTTGATCGCGATTCCTTCTGCGTGCAGAGGAGGGTTGCCGGCGACCAGGTGAGTTGTGCCTCTGCCAGCAGTTGCGGTCGGGGGTCCTTGCGCGCGCGACGGGAGACGGACTGACGTGGTGGAAGGCGCGGTGGGAGGGGAAAGAAGGAGGAAATGGACGATGGGTCGAATGGGTCGGGGCAAGGCCCTTAGAGGGGGATGGATGGTGGCCCGGGCCGGGATTTTTTTTTCAGTTTGAAGAAGGGGAAGGAGGAGGAGGATTCAATGCAGGTTTACCGGGAGATGGTGGCCAAGCTGAGGGCTCTTCCGACGGGAGTGGAGGACGGCCTTGTTGCTCCCGTCCGCTGTTGAATTGGGCCTGTCGATGTGGGCGTGAGTGGTAAGCGTGGTAGGCGTTGCCTTGTTGAACTGGGGGATGGTGCGGAAGCTAATGAAGTCCTGGAAGAGGTCGGTGGCAGGCGTTGCCTTGGGCAGCTGGAGCGCAAAGGGGAAGAAGCGAATCTTTTTGCGTCGCAGCCTGCCTGTTCTTGAATCCCTCCTGCAGTCTTTGGGCAGACCTCGGAGGAAACTGGATGTACTCGTAATGAATCGTTATCTTGAAGGGTTCTCAGGTGTTTGTTTCGCGATTGCAACCCGTCCGTTGGCGAAGGCACATGCAACTCTGAAGGAAGAGTCTGTGGTGATGCGCTGGTCGTCGTAGGAGAAGAAGCAAGGGGCGAGTCAAATAAAAAAGTCGAGTGTGTTGTGTCACGGGCTGCTGAAAGGCAGCGAGTGGGTGGCAGCGGCTACTGAGTGCTTGGAATCGGAAAGCGGAGAGTCGAGTGGCCTGGGGGCTGTTTGGCCGTATCGAGGTTTTCAAGCCAGGAGCCAGGGCAATTGTCTCTTTGCGCGACGTAATTTGGGCCACCAGAATACTGACATGGAAGGAACGGACGGAAGGAAACTGCTTTTTCCGTTAACCACCAGGCAAGGTGCCAAGATCTGGATACAGGAGAGCAGTGACGAAGACGACGAGAATCACGACGGGAGGATGTCGTAACTCTGAATTGGCCCCGGATGGGGAGGGGGGCGTTTTGGGCCCTTTTACCCTTTGGGATTGGTGTTTTGGTCGTGTTTTGTAATGATAAAGATTGAGGTAGGTTCATTACATTACAGGTGCTGAATTGCCCAAATGCGCGACGGCCGGGATAGGCTGGGCCGTATCACGCTACTGGTACTGTGGTTTTGAGCCTGTTGCTGAGCTTGTGTAGCTGGATGGAGCGCGCTAAGATCTGATCGTTCCTACCGGTCCAAGCCCTTTCGATATAAGGATCAGGCCCTAGATCGAAAGGGTTTGGACTTTTGGAAGTCCCAATGTGTAGGAAGAACCAGAGTGACCGGAGTCGAGGGTTTGTTCGGAGTCGCGGGCGACAGTGTAGTCCGATGCCTACAGGTACTCGACGTTGTTAGTGTAATGCGGCGCGGTGCGTGCAGTACGCGAATATTGTACGGTATCGACACCACCGTCCAGCATGGACGCCACAGGCAGTTGACAAGTCGCAGCCCTGGTGTGGGTATTGGGGAACGGTCCAGGACCTTGTCTAGATTCTGGTCCAGTTGATAAATTTCAACAACTTCTTCTGTTCTCTTCGATTTCTCGTGTTTCTCCCCGGGATTGGGAATGTCGTCCCTGTGCTTGGTCTGGCTTCTGGCTCTTGTCCTCTTCGTTTTGATCTTCGTTGCCCTCTCCCTTGTTCTTGTGGTAGAAAAGCCACAACAAGGTCCTGGAATTTTGTTAGGCAGAGTATACTCTGCCACCCATGCCTATTTCGGGATCTGGTTCGTCGTCGTTATCTTCGTCAGAACTGTCGTTGCCTGCTGGCATAGTGGCCACGTTCGATGCAGTCGTTTGATTATTTCCTTTCGGAAACAGAGTTGGCCGAACTCAAGGAGGCCGACTTTGTTGCTTTTGTTTTCTGCTGTCTGATATCGCTGACCTTTTTGTTAGTGCTCGCTCTGCGCTGCCAAGGTGGAGATGGAGACATCGGATTAAACATACCAGGCAGAAGAAGGATACCGGGCAAATTATGGAAAATCCGATGAGAGAAAGTTCCAATGGAAGCAGTCCAAGAATCAGAGACAAGATGAAAGCTATGAAGTACTTGTCCATGTTAGGCTAAAGTCTGGTTCTTGAGAGGTCCATATGGATTCCAGGTTGGTCGGAGAATAGGTAGAGAGGTGTTGTGGTGGATTCTGTCACAATGGTTTCCATCCAAGCCGTGAACGAAGTTGAAAGGTGTGGATTGCTTTGCTCTTCTACATGGGCTCTCTAGTCTATATATACAATTGCTTCGAATGTCCTCATGCCATTCGAAGCCTGTTCTTGAACTGCATCTGAGGTCCGGTTTTGAAGTCTGCGTTGAGCGTCGATGATGTACTCCAGAGTAGAGGAATTGATTTCTCATAGCCCCCTCCTCGTCATGCCCGTATGCCCGGATTGAAGGACATTGCTTTGGACGTTTTGAACCAAGTGAAAGGCATCATGATATTTGTCTTATGCAAGGCAGATGCGCTCAGCGGTGCTCGCACGCATAAAAAAAAAGTGTTTGCGTAAGGCATATGCGGCACAGTACTTTCTTGCTTTCTTTCTAAGTCGCCACCGTCTTGGTTATATAAATATGTCCTCTCTTTCCTCATGAATGTGATTCTTGAAGTTTTTGGAACCGCGTTCTCGTTCTCTTGGTATGCATATATAAAATGGTTCACCTCCGGCATCAAGACTTTTTCGTGTAGGTAATCAGCGAGTCAGTCGAATTGAACCATCTCTTGGCCGTTGCCCTTGAAACGTCCAATCATATATTGGGGACGGGACGGCAGAGCCCTTACCCTTTAGTTGTCTGTTGGATCTTTGGGAGTGCATGCACGCCAGACGACCAGGGAAAAATTAGCGGGCAATAAGAATGATTCCATTGCAAGATCCCCAGGTTCCTCGCCGCCAACTGATCCGGTCCCGGGCCGGGAATGGACAGGATATGATTTCCTTGTTGGCATGTCACTGGCCGAACGGTGTCGGACTTCTCGCCCAAATAGTGCAGCCTGGAAATATAAAGCAGGCCCACTGCCACTCACTCACCTACTTTAGACGGATCCCAAACGCACAATGATACCGAAACCGCCCACCACCAAATCCTTCAGCTCCGCAACAGTGGTGTTTCCGCCATTGCCTCCCTGACATCATCGTCGTCGAAAATCACCGATCAGCTGCCAGTTCAAAGGTTGTCAAACAGCAAAATTTGAAAGGATAATGTCTCCCCGGCTTGCTTGACATATCCGGCAGGCCTTGTGTTTTAAAAGCCCAAGCGGAGTCGTTGCGGACCAAGATGGGGGCTCTTCCTCCCAGCGGGCAGTCTCATTTCCACACACACCACCCATCACTTTCGGATAAATCCTTCCCCCCTCCAGAAGTTGTGAACGGCGTTTGCCCAGGGGCCTGGGTCTTCAGGCGGCACGTTTGATGGTTGGGGCCCCCGCATTTTGGGACATTCACAATCATCACTCAACAGTCGACCCCATGTGGTTCCAACTTCAAGTCCATGTCCACCACGAGTCCTGTACAACATTCAACATTGAAAAGTCTGGAGATCACGATATTCCCAGCCTTGACAAAGACTCGACCAGGCGAGTCCACAAAGTTGAAAGATTACTTACTAGTGTAGTAAAGTAGTGCAGCATCCCCTCTTCCCAAGTTCCCTGCCATCCACCTTTTTTCATCGAATTCGTTGGTGTCTCCCCGGCCAATTACACCCCAGCCTGTGAATAGCAACGGGCTGTCGCCATGCCGTGCCTGGGTCTGTAGGTCGTTTGGTTGGCCAGGGACGACGAAATGGCAAAGTGCGTGCATCTGGGCTTTGGACATGGTGGTGGTCGTGGTGGTCTGGCCTGCCCTCGCTTGTGTCTTTCGTTGAATGATACTGATGGTGGTGGTGGTATTGCATATAGTGAGATAGTATAGCGGGGAGGTTGATGAGATATCACCACCTTTGTTGTATGTACGCTCCCAAGTTCCACCGTTTGACAATGTGAAGAATTCCGAACATTTGAGGATAAAAGTTCTGTTCGATGGTGATAGCAGGGCAGGGAGGGGTGAAGTCGTGTCCATATTCCGTTCATGCATTGCAGTGCTTCTAGGCAGCTGGAATATGCACAGCGTTTGCCAAATCTCAAACCGGACGTCTTTTAGTGAATTTCCATGTCTGTCATCAGTATTCCCGATTCCCAAATGCCAACAACACCAGGAAGCAACCCATGGATGAGTGTGGGCTACCAAGTAGGTGCCAGTAAAAATCGCTTGTGCAGGCTCACTACCAAAAGGCTTACAAACCTGCACAAGCGATTGTTACTACCACCTACCAAGGTAGGCATCTCGACCTCAAGGGTTGTCGATATTATACGTTACACCAGACACGATTGGAAGTGTCCAGGCTGGGGCGTGAAGGCGTGAAGGCGTTAACAGGGACATTTCGGCTCCGATTCGGTTCCTGCGTGCTGCAATCCCTGCTGCGATTGGGGAAGAGGCGTGACGGGGTGTAGAGACGCATATCAAGAGACCGTGACTTTTCCCAGGGGCAAACCACCAATATAACATGAAATCCAACGAAGGTTGTGCAGAGGTCGGTGCGTGAAGATGTTCAAAAGATGTATCAAACAAGATTACGGAAGAGCGAGCGCACATCATCCCCTCCTCTGCAGGGCTGCAGGGGCCGTTTTGTGGTCGCTACTTGCGTGCCAAGAGGTTAGTTTTCACGGAACCCCCGGAACCTCCTGTACCGTCATGTATGGGTACCTCTACCTATACATCTTTTCGACTCCCACCACCAACAACAAGCAAAACTCAGCATTGGAACTCAGCTGAAAAACAACCTTTCCATTCTGGAAGGTTAATTCAAATTCATATTCATGTAGTGAATTAGTGAAAGATTATATCTAAGTAATTTCATCATTTTGTTCGCCAATGGTGGTGCTCTCCGATAGCGTGAAAGTTGAACATGGTAGTTGGGAGAACGATGTTAGGGGATGGGCACTATAACCCCCTGTGAATCCTCTGCACACTAACAAGATTGGTTGAGATTTCGGAACTTTAGCACAACATTGACCTGCTTGTTGGGAAACTAGCCGTTAGAACGATTTTACATTATTGTGCCGGTCTCCTGGCATGGTTTGGTCATAATTTGTTTTCTTAAAGGCTTAATTCGTGAGTGCAATTCATCGGTTTTGCGGCGGATTTGGCCATTTGGGTTAGACTTCTGTCGTTCGGCTTGCAGTTGGACAATTTTGCTGACGATCACGACTGATCCAAGGGGATGACCAAGTGTCGCGTTTAGTTGCCTCATGATACAAATGTGCATTCACAGCCAGGTTTCTCCCATGCCTCTTCGAGTTTTTTTTTTTTTTGCAGCTGAGAGAACTGTCCTTTTGATAATCTCTTCGTCAAGCCCCCTTTCGAAATCAGACATGTCCTTGCAGGAGTGGCAAAAATACCTTTGCCTCTCTATGTCCATGCCGCGCTTACTGCAGTGCCCACTGCCCCTTATCTCCGGTGATGTACTCTTCGGGCCGGTGAAAACTGGAAAGTGTCTCCTTGCATTTCACTCATCACCTTTCCCTCTGGAAAGTCGTCATGTTCACGCCTGCCTCTTGTTTTAAGCCCATGTGAAGAAACGGTGTCCGCTGCTCCTTCCTGATTTTCGGTCGCGCTGCATATTCCTGCTGCGAGGCAGACACCTCCCTAAAAGGGTGTCGGACAAATCGAAAGGCTTTCCAATGATAACTGAGACGTCTCACAGCCTTGCCGTTCGAGAAGTGGAAAGTCTTATGAGGTAACTTGGGAATAGCGGCATGAGCGTAAGATTTTGCTTCTTGATAATTAATTCTAGATACTGAGTGTTACGGTGTGAAGCTGTTTCTATCATAGTTGATAGTATATACTC
Source organism: Neurospora cerealis (assembly GCA_009806085.1). Lineage (NCBI taxonomy): Eukaryota > Fungi > Ascomycota > Sordariomycetes > Sordariales > Sordariaceae > Neurospora > Neurospora cerealis. The sequence continues at coordinate 2,189,990 of RAOY01000003.1, read as the reverse complement.
CCTAATCTCTACCTCAATATTACTGTCAGGATGCAAGAAGTGATCTTGTAAAATAAAGCTTAGCGGCTTCTTTCTCTTTTGTTGTGGGAAAAGTGAGAGAAAGAAACAAGGGGATGACTTTACTTCGACTTCCCGAATCCTTTCACGCGTCCGTGTTGCCCAAGTTCATAACCCTCTTCAAGGTGACCTCCTTTCTTGAGTGTTTGTCACCAGCAATGTTGTCTTCAAATCCGCTGCCCTCCAGGTCTCCGATATCGACTGTCGTCGACTGTTTAAAGTATGTTCTATGGTTCTGATTGGCTCTATTACCCCCTCCCATCTTCTCGTACGGCAGAGGTTCGATGCCCACTCGTGTCTCTTGTTTTGTGCCTTTTCTGGACTTTTTTTTGCTGATGGGTAATTGCCAGAAGAACCAGGAAATTCGATTATTTAATCCTCTCCTTGCCCAGCCACCAATGTTCCTTGACTTATGTTCCACGTCAACTCCATCAAGCATCGTGTCTTACCTGAAGCATACGACAAGCAGGCTCGTGATACAAATCACGTCGACGAGGAACAAATCTAAGTTCAAGAACGGCAAGGAGGCTAAACAACAAGTGGTCAGGAATATAGTACCAAGTCGTCGAGTATAAGTGAGAACTAAAACCAGCTCCTATGCTTTTCGGCTTTCGGTCCTGTTTTTTTATACCGGGAAAAGTCAAATCGATCAGGAAAATATGGTCCACGATGAGTTGATCTCGAGTGACACAAGCCTCTAGATCCAAGGCCAAGGGCTAGATCTTACGAGGTTCAGGTCCAGGTTCAGGTCCAGGCTCGGTCGAGATACAAGTCAATGGCCATCCATGACGGTGGATAAATCACGAAACTCAACAGCCATGGCAGTTGTAAAAGGGGGTTTATGAAAATGCTCAACAAGACCTGCTGCAGCAGCTCAGTGGCACTCGCAGATGGTCACCTAGCTCCAGGTCAATTCCAGGGCCTTGTCAACTACAGGCCCTTCCCTCGACAGTTGACAAACCACGAAACTCGACCACCACCATCATGTTGCAAGATTCTGCAAACAAGGATTTGGAAAAGGCCAGCTTGGCCTAACCTGCGATACCTCAGGGGCACTTACAAATTAGTTGCACAGCGCCACCGGGATACCTTATCGATGACACGACCAACGCCGACCAAACTCGTTAACAATCCCAACTTGCCCAGGTCGCAAGCCCGGCCTTGCAGTGAGGAGACGATGAACCAAGAGGCTGATTGAAGCACGACAAAAGCATGTCAAGCGGTGTCGAGTAACCAAGCAGTGCCACGGAGCACAACTTGTAGCTTGTGAAGAGAAGACGCGCAACATCGGGTAAGGTGATACAGCGCAATACTGAACCAAGGCGGAGGCAAGGAGCTACTCAGTGACCATTGACCAAGTTCGAAGAGCAGTCATAGCAAGGTAAGCCGAGGCCCGGTGAAAACCAGCCGGGAACCGGAAGAGATAATGCCCGTTGCTGCCGGGAAAATGAATCGGAATGATAAGAGGGTACTTCGAGAAGATTCTTCAAGAGGAGGCTTCGAGGAAAAAGTTGATTTCTTTTGAGGGGGGACGGCCTTTATAGATGTGGGGTCATGGGGGTAGGAGGGTAAGGTTAGGTAGGGTACGGGTGCCTCCAAGAAAGAAGTAGTGTATTTTAGGGTAGTGTGGTGTTGTTGGTTGAGAAGAAGAAGTACAGGCCACCGCGGTACATGGGCCATGCCTTCCAGTGCCGAACCCTAAAGCCCCGGGCTCTGCCCCAGCTGCATCCGGTGCTATCAGCATTGTCAACTTGTGGCGGTATTGGACATGCCTACCTGTAGTGATCGAACTCCACAGAACCGAACCGACGGGAAACACCCGAGGGCTGTCAACAAGATGCATAGCCAACGGGTCTGCGACTAGTACCTTGAGGTACGGAGGAGGAGGTTGTAGGACACCCCTTCATAACCGAAGGCCATTGCTATGACATAAAGCAAAGGAAAACAGAAGCAACGGGAAGAGAGTCACAATGCAAAAGAGAGAACCAACTCACCCAAACGGAGGAGAAGGGCAGAAGCAAGTGAGCAGAAGTAAGAGAACAGAAGTAAGAGAGCAGAAGTAAGAGAGCAGAAGTAAGAGAGCAGAAGTAAGAGAGCAGAAGTAAGAGAGCAGAAGTAAGAGAGCAGAAGTAAGAGAGCAGAAAGAAGAACTGACCAAATTAACGTAGCTTTTCAGGATATCGCCGCCGTCTTTCGCCGCCGCCGCCGCCATATGAACGAGAAAACTCCAAGGCTATGCCGCCCATTGTATTTACACTCCTCCACGGTCCTCCATCTTCAAAGACAGAGAGGGACCTAACCCATCCCAACAGAACCCGCCCGCTCCCCTTTCCCCCCTTTTAGATACCACGGTTGAAAACAACCAAGCCATCCTGACCACCACGACCCTTGAACTCTCCCTCCAGCTTATCCGCCTGGATCTTCTGCATCTGGGGGAACGCAGCCAGCGCCAACGGCAACACCGCATAGCTGGTCACCAAGATCAGACCGAGGTTAATCGGAGTCGTGTACCTCGGGTTCCTCTTCAACCACTGGGTAGCCTGGAGCCTAACCAGCACAAGAGGGGGGATGACCATGATCGGGCTGCTGTTCAGCACTCTGCTGACGGCCGTCTCTGCCACGGCAATCGTCGCCGCCTTCTTGCTCTTGCCCAAGCTCTCGACATCTCCTTCGCCCTTGCCCTCCGCAACGAGCTTGGCCTTGTCGGCGGCCGACAGGACCGGGTACACGTCGATGCCCGTGCGAATTTCCTCGCCGCGCATGAGGAAGACGTTGAGGGCACCGGCCGAGGCAACGGCGGCGAAGGGAACCAGGCGGCTGAGGATCAGACGGGTCGAGGGCGCCAGAGACTTGAGGCGCGGAACCACGCTGTTGAGACCGACGGCCACGCCGCAGGAGGCACCGACGGCAAGGAAGTAAGACTGGGCGATCTTGGACCAGCTTAGGGGAGAAGACTTGTTGGCGTTGGAGTAGTTGATGGCCACGTTGAGGGATTGATTGGCTACTTGCCAGGCGATGGTGCCGCGGTTCTGATTGTGGGAAAGAGTTAGTAAGGGAAAGATGCAGGGGGGGAGAGATAGAGAAGAGAGAAGATTATAACGTACGCCAAGGCCGGGGGTCAACATGCCGGCTGTTACGACCAAATTGGAAAGGACGAAGCAGGACATGCGAAAGGGAAGGAAGACCTTTTCTCCGGTGTCTGTATGCCATATTTTGTAAGCCCATGTGTCCTCTCCCCTCCTAATGACTTGGGTTGTAGGTATGTCGACGCAGCGGGGCATGCGTTCAGGAGTATGTCGGCGGATGAAGCATACCGGGATGGAGAGTAGAGTCGACGAGCTTCTTGGCCTGCCACAACTCGGGCGTCATGGACTTGATCTGTCCCTGCTTGTAGGAGACGAGGAGTTGCTTGGCTTGCTCGAGACCGGCATTGCCAACGAGAAGCGTCCTGGGAAGATGGCGCGCAAGTTAGCAAGACATTTTTACTTGTTGGAGTCTTCTTTGTCGCATCTTTGATCTCGCCTCCGGTGCTCCGAAGGTATGCGCCAGTAGAGGACGAGCATGCGCCATGTAGGCAGCGTACACGGCCTCTCTTCAGGTCCGTTCTCCCTCCTCCCTCCTGTTCCCATCCAAAGTCTCGGTATGGTTATTCTCACCTCGGATCGGTAAGGCCAGCGGTATGCCTGACGCGGCCCCAGTAGGTGCTCAAGTCATACTGCGAGTCGGGAAGCAAGCGCGCGCCGGGCAGGGAGGCGGACATGTTGGTTTGCGCTCTGGGTCAGGTTGGAGAGGGTGTTTTGTCGAGGAGTGTTTAAGGTAGATAGTGCGCTCTCTTTGCGACAACAAGAGGGCAACACCGTTCTTTTGTTTAACTGGGCGGCTTGACGGCGACGATCTCGGAGACAAACAAACAATAACTTCACAACAAGCAAAGAGAAACAAAAGATGAGAAAGAAAGACGACCGAAGTGGAATAAAAGCAAAGCGGTGTATGACTCCTCCGGCTTGAAAGGCAAACTATCGACTTTCCTTTTGACACGACGGTTTTGCTATCTTTCCCCTCGGCTCTCCACGACTCCAGCCCAGCAAAAATAAAGCGGATCCCGATCTCGGGGGTGGCCAGGTATCCCGGCCTCGATTCAGGACCCCGGGACGGGACCCCAGATGATGTGCCGTATCACTGTCCCACCTGCATTTCGTACACTTGTGCTTGTACTGGCTGACTGGGCCGACTAGTGCGATGGAATGACACAACAGACAGTCAGATAAAGTCTGGATTCGACGTCTGCCAGCGCGGCATCGCAAGCGACCCAGCCTCATGTCATTCGATGTTGTCGCGTCCAGAGTCCAGAAATTGATTGTAGTGTAAAAAGAAGACGAACACCCGGACCGGAGGGTTCTGAATCAAATTGCGGGGCGAGGCAAATGTCGCGGCGGCCAGACGCGGTCCAAATCCCAAGAAACCCAAGGGTTGCACGAGCCAATGCTGATAGCGATAAGGTTGTACATAAACCGGGATTTGGCTCTTCTGATTGGCTGCATCCCCGGTCGATGATGTACTTCCTTGGATGGGCGTACGCCAGCCCCGTCATCAGTTTCCGCGATGCTGCTTCCACTCTCCTCCCTTCCTCTTCTTTGCTCCCGAGTTTGTTGCAGACGACACTCGTGATACCAAATTTGTTTGAAATGCTTGAGCCTCCATCAGTGCCGCTGTAAGCTTCGTTTCCTGGAAGAAGGCTACTACACACAGCGTGTGATATCGAACCACTGTGAAGTAAACAAAAAGAGACTTGAACCATCAGCACTTATGCTTAGCCAGCCGAGATAGGAATCCCAGCACTATCACTTACACCGATAAACACCAAAACAAAACATATCAATCCCTCACCATGGCCCCAAACGACAGCCGACCAGGCCAGCCCTTCGACTTCGGCGCTTTCCTCCTCCGCCATCTCCCATTCTCCTCATCGACGACACCTCTACAAGCTCTGACCTACCTCTTGGGTATCTCCCTCTTCAGCATCTCCTTCCTCGTCTTCCTCAACAGCAGTATCTCCTTTGTCATTACCGACTTGATCGGCGTCAAGCATGGCGTCGGTGACATCGTCGGCACTCTCGGCTTCGTCGATGAAATCGTCGCCTTGATCGCCTGCCCCATCTGGGGTCTGGTTTCTGATCGTGTCGGTGTAAGACATGTTGCCGTCACCGGCTATGCAATTATTGGACTCTCGCTGCTGGTGTTTGTTCAGGCGACAAATGTGTATCCGCAGTTGTTGCTAGCGAGGATTCTCTTTGCTGTTGGAGCCACTGCTGCGTAAGTGATGTTCAACACGGTGTTCCATAGACATTAGCTAATGATCATTCGTGAAAAAGGGCGACCATGGTTACGGCAATCCTCCCTTCCTTGACCGACGAGACCCAGGCACAAACAGATATTGTCGAGAACCCCCCTCTGAACCCGAGGCATAGCATAACACCGTCTGTGGCGTCTGAGGTTACCATCACCCCCGATCGGTTCCGCGATCATAGCACTTCCGAAGCTGGCTTCAGATTTGATGGCACCCAAGGGAAACCCGACGGACGTGGCAAGCCGTCCGCGCTGGCCGGCTACGTAGGGCTCTTCACAGGGTGCGGTGCCCTCGTCGCCCTCTCGCTCTTCCTCCCTCTACCAGCACGGTTCGGACAGATCAAGGGCGTCACTGTCGGCCAAGCCGTCCAATACAGCTACTACGTCGTCGGCATCATCTCGTTCCTCGTCGCCATCTTCGTCTTCTTCGGTCTCCGCGGCATCAAGGGTGAAGAAGGCAAAGGATTCCGGAACCTGTTCGGACTCAAGCGACGAAGCGACGACCACTCAGCCCCCTACTCCTCCAAGCAAGTCTCCCCCTACCTCCACCTCCTCCGCGACTCGATCCGCCTGGGCCTCACCGACCCCGACATCGCCCTCGGCTACCTGGGCGGCTTCGTCGCCCGCGCCTCCACCGTCGCCATCTCGCTTTTCATCCCGCTCTTCATCAACGCCTTCTTCATCCGTAACGGCTTCTGCCAGGGCTCGCCCAACGACCCTTCCCCCGAACTGAAGAAAGAATGCCGCCAGGCTTATATCCTCTCCTCCATCCTCACCGGCGTCGCCCAGCTGATGGGCCTCCTCTGCGCTCCGCTTTTCGGCTACCTCTCCAGCCGCAAGTTCACCAAGCAGAATAAACTCAACTACCCCATCATCGTGGCCACCACCTTTGGCATCGCCGGCTACATCGCCTTCCCCCAGCTTAAAAGCCCCGAGTACAAAGACAAGGATGGTCGGGGCGGCAGTCCCGCCGTCTTCTTCCTCGTTGCGCTCATCGGCATCAGCCAAATGGGCGCCATCGTCTGCAGCTTGGGCTCGCTAGGACGAGGCGTGCTGAAGGTGGACGTAGTCAACGTGATCACGCATCCGCACCGCGTCGACAGGGAGAGCGAGGTCGCTACTGTTACTGAACCAGCAGATAGCCGGAACGAGACGGCACCCCTTCTCGAGAACCCGGCCGCCTTGCCGGAGGATACGGTGTCGAGAGTGAGGCTGAAGGGGTCCGTGGCGGGAGTGTACTCGTGGTGCGGAGGCGCGGCGATCTTGTTGCTGACCAAGGCGGGCGGGTACGGGTTTGATGTGTGGAGCACGGGCACGCCGTTTTATATGATGGCTGGGTTTAATGCGGTTTGGTTGGTGGTTAGTTTGGGGATTGATGCGGGGAGGTTTGGGTTTAAGAGGAAGAGGGGGGGAGTGGTGATATATGGGCATCAGGTGCCGAGTGGTTTTTGAGTGTTTGGGGGTTGTAAGGTTGTGTGATTGTAAGTGGGCGAGGATAGGGGGAGGATGGAAGTCGTTGATGATGTGTATAGTTCTTTATTCCGAATTTTGTTACTATCTAAGGAAATGCTAAATGTTGCATGACTGCCGTGGAAGTAGCGACCAAGTACTGCTACCCTTCCAGAAACAGGGTGATTCACTCCTCAGTTTTCCATCCAACCATCTTTCCCCCATCTTCATAATGAGACTCTAGCATCTCCCGAGGACCGGACCTTCCACTCCCCAAGTCTGCAACACACATTCTTGGGGAGAAGTGGGAATAGACAAGGAGAAAAAGATATATGTGACACCAGGTGCTCCGTCGACTATTACAGACCCAACTACTGCAATATCAATCACTGCCTGGTCAGCCTTCGGCCGAGTACGTACCGAATAATCCCAAACTCGGGAAACTCGGGTTCTTTTCAGGCACCTGTACCTAGAAGTAGGGCTTGCTGTACGAATTCTCTGTAGCCTGTAGGGTTTTGTTGCACATAGCACATAGAGCATCATAGAGATGATGCGCGCACCAAAAGTGGCGGTAACTTGATGCAGAATGTCAGGGTTGTACTCAAGATCTTCGTCGTGGAAGAAGCAAAAATTCAAGAAGTCTGAACTTCATGACTGTGTTCCCTCGCAAATGGATTGTGATTTACTACTTAGGTGATGTGCAATGTCGGACGGAGTATGGGGTCCCAAGCCTCTACAGATTCTGGCTGTCTGAGATTTGAAAGCCAGTATGAGTTCTCCGAATTCAATTCGGTAGAGTCACGTCTTCAACGCATATGAGTATGAGTGAGCGTATCTCAAGGTTAAGGATATAACTCGGAGTGGGTGGGTAGGCTGGAGGTTTGTGGAACTGAAGGTAGATAGAGTTGTCATGGAAGAGGAAAGTAGAGGTCATGTTATGTATGGTATGGCAGCTGTGATATGGATAGGTAATCATGGGGTTGTGGTGGAGAGGGCATTTTGTACAAGAAAGAAAGAAAGAAAGAAAGAAAGGAACATAAAAGAGTGGTCTACCTGGACCTAGGTCATAGCGAATGGGTGGCTAGTAAGACACGCCGAGTTCGAAGCTTGAGATGGAAATGAAAGTAGCTACTACTTGTATGTCGATATCAGGGTCGGTGGTTACCATCTTTGTTTGTGCCTATGGCGACCACCAAGTTCAAATCACGGTGCAGTAAACACTTCACTTTTCCAGGGAGACATCAAGGTCAAGATAAGTGGCACTTGAACAGCCAGAAAAATGCTGAGTACAAGTCACGGATCGATGTCAGTTTGCGCCTTTACCAGAGGAATCCAAAACACTTGTTTTGATATTGCTGCTCTGTCTGATGCCCTTTGCCATATGCGATATTGGGTGCTAATCCAAAACTGGTCTGTCTTATGTCCATTCTCACGACCTTGCCATGGCCGAGCTATGTCTAGTGCCACCTAGACTATAGCGTGTGTGTCTTTTTGCCCTCCAGATGGTTGCCATCCCATTCTTTGTCCGCTGTTTGAACCTGCTAAAAAGAGACATATATCCTAGGCATAACGTTCGTGCAAGGGAAGGAAAGGGGATACGGGGAGGAACCAAGTCATACAAACGCGCGCAATTTCAACTTTCGAGCTTGAACATTTTTACTTTGTTCGATTTCGCGGTAAGTGGTGGACAGATAAGTAAAACCTCTTTCACGGTTCCGGTGTTCGTTGAAACCACTTTGCCGCTAAAGGTGAATGCAACCAAACAGACGAACACCGACCCCATGCTGGCTGCTTTTTGTCTTATCCCAAATCCACCGCCATCCTAATTCTGACAATGCCGCCTCGAAGAGAGAATAAAGGGGGGCCGTGTGACTGAACAGTCTGGCTTCGATGTATGGTCGTTATGCCGATATTGGGAGGCATTTAGTTGCCGAGGCTGGGGAAGGCAGACTCATCGTTGGGGTTGATGGGAGCAGCCTTGTTCTCGGAGCGGGGGGCACCGCCACGGGCAGCACCACGGGCAGCGCCACGGGGAGCGCCACGGCCACGGCCGGCATCACCACGGGGACCACCGCGGCCGCCGCGGGCACCACCACGAGCGGGACGCTCGGGCTCGACGAAACGCTGGTCGATCTCGAGGACCTGCTTGACCTTGCGCTCACGCTCGCGCTGCTTCTTGCCGGCGGAGCCAGCAATGAACTCCTCGGTCTCATCCTTCTTGAGGGGCTTGGCGTTGGCCCACTTCTTGTCCTCAACGACACCCTCGTTGGCCTTGCGGACCTTGAGGGCGGCCTCAGCCTCGAGAGCGGCCTTCTTCTCGGCGAGCTGGGCGAGGTAATCGGAGTAGGAGACGTGCTTGTCCTCTTCCTCCTCGGGGGTAGCCTCAGCGGCGGCCTCACCCTCGGTGGTGGCCTCCTTCTGCTCAGACTTGGCGATCTCCTCGGCGGCCTGCTCATCCTTCAGCTCGGCCTGGCCCTCGGTGGCGCCCCAGGAAAGGGCAGCCTGCTTCTCGGAGCCGCTAGACAGGGTGTTAGTGGACGGAGGAGCCTGTGGCTAGAAAATGCGTGATCGGAACATACGAAGGGATGGACTTGGAGTGGCGGTCGTCGGAGGTGTTACGGGGGTGACGGCCACCGCGACCACCGCGGACGCGGGCGTTAGCGCCGCCGCGGGGACCACGAGCAGCACCCTCCTCAGTGGGCTTGCCACGGTTGCGGTCGCTGCCGGCGTTACGGTCGCGGAAAGCTGGGGCCGAGAGTGTCAGTTGAGAGGGTAGCCATGGTTGGCATGCTGGATGGTAAACATACCGGCCTCGTTGCCGGTCACGTTAGAGCGACGGCCAGAGCCCTGAGCGGGGGCCTTGCTGGGAGCGACGCCATCGGTGTTGCGCTTAGCAGTGTGGGTCGAGGTCTTCTCGACGATCTTAGCAGGGGCGGCGGGAGCGGTGTTATCCTCCACGTCGTTGCCTGAATGAGTACAATCGATCCGTCAGTATTGGTGGTTCCTTGGATTGCGGTTTTCAATGTTCCTCCTCGTCCTGCCAATTTCGTGGGTGCCGTCGCGTGGCTCCGTATTTCACAGGAGGGTGGGTAACCAACCGAGCAGATCGAACAGGTTCTGTAGGAGAAAAATCGCAGTCGGTTAGTTTCTTGCTGTCTTGAGCTTTAGATTTCCGCGGTGGTGGCTGGCTGTTGCTCGCTGTGCGCCTGGATTCCCATTCTCGAGCCTCCATCCTCTTTCGGGTCCCAAATTATCGCAGGGAGCCAGTATTGGCGGACTCGCTCGAAACAGAAATGAAGCTCTCAGCTTCGTTTCACGGCGAGGTGCAAGGCCCATTTTATCCACTGCACAGCACACAGCTCTCGGCCGACCGTAAAACCGGCCATTTCGGGGATTGACGGGGAGGGAGATAAACACACCTTGGAAGCGACCGACATCTTTGCGCTTGACAGGACGTTGGCCTGACTCAATGCGCTTCTTCTAGACGGGGTTGGGTAGGGGGCGGACGACAGCGACAACGACGTCTGATGCTCGCTGTGGTGTCGTAAAAGATTTTGGCAAATCGCTCCCGGGCCACAGGGAGCTCGGACCAGTTTTGGCAGTGGCACGGATCACATGGACGCTCGTGCCCCGCCAGCCTGCACCAAAATCCCCCTCCAAGGCCCTGCTCTGGCCCTCTTGCCGCTGTTCCCCGCTTCCAACTTTGGCTGGCGTTTTGGCTTTTTGGTGAAATTTCAGTGCGCCGCTGTTATTGGTGGTTAGGGCTACCACTTTGCACGCTGCCTGCCCTTTGTTACCCATGTGACGTGCGTATCGATCCGTACACGCTGTAACTTTGGCAGCTTGAGCGCTGTTACCAATCCGGCAAGTCTTGGCAGAGTGTTTGCTTGCGACGACATCCACAAGACATCATCGTCACCAACGTAAACAAACGACTGGAGCAGCTCCGTCACCAACACCTGACGGCAGCTGCCGTGTTATATATCAAGTTGCCGCATTCGGCCGATGGGACAGCCTTCTATGTACCCCAGAGTTCCTGTCAACGGACTTTATGTCAAGAAGGCACGCATTGCCGTCGTGCTGCTAGACATCGGTCGTCATGTCTCTCTCGGGGAGGGATTACTTTGGTTGCTGTGCTTGATACTTCCCAACAGGCGCTTTACCGTGGCCACATTGGAGAGAGGCATGACGGGTCACTTGAGCAGTTTGATATGCAGCCTGGATCATTCACCTCCTAACTTCTACTTCTATTCTACTTCCTTTCCAAACATCTCTGGAAAGTCTTCCATATGCCATGATATACGACAGGGTCGGACGTTTTACAGATTTTGCGTGTTTGTTGAATTGCATCACCTTAAAAGTCACGGCATTTCTACCTGCGTTTTCACAAGTGTGGTTCTTGATGGACTCACCCGTTGGTTTGCAAACAACAGTCATGGCAGAGAGTTGACGCTGTGGTGATTAAGCTCAAACAACAATCACATCAGGACGAGTCCCGTTCGCCAGATGAAGCAGTTGCCAGTGGATGATAAATCTTTGAAGATTCCCTGTTCAACACACTTATGTACTTCTCGTGGCCCTTTAATACGAAGATGGACATATATTTGTAAAATATATCTCCCCTGCCACATTCAGGACCGTGTCCTTGCTTGAAGAATGAGAGATGGTCATCAGCAATCGTCTCTTTGTCATATGTTAGTTGAACTGAGGACGTATTGGGGGTAACGACGAGGTTGCAGGTTGATACCGATTTTATATCCCGATCAACTGAATCCAGTTATTGCACGGATAACAAGTCACGGAGAGCCATTTCATTATGATCAATATACAAGTCGACTTCCTTGCTTTTTGCCAAGCTCTGCAATTTGTTTCTCTCTTCATCACCTTCCTTTTCGCGATTTCACCGTATTTCTCGTGTCTTGCTTTCCACATAACATTGCGTCTTTCATGTTAGTTATGGCATATTGTTTGAAGTCAACTTACAGGCGTGGTTTAAAAAGGCGTGTCTCCGTGTTTCTTAACAACTAAGAAGGTCTCCATGGCGTCGCAAAAGAAAGTCAGCCCATGTACCGGAAAGAAAGCATCACCTAGCCTGGTTACCATGGTTTGGCATGAGATGGATTTGCTTCGGTTGAGCTGATGTGTAGCTCTAAGGCTATGCAAAGTACACAGCACTCTGAAACACCGGGGCAACCACATGAGTCGTTGACGGTAGGAGTCGTCCTGGCCAGACATCACCCTGTCCATGACTTTCACGAACTCCGTGTTAAGGAGTTTGTCGATCATTTATGTGTAGGTTTGAGCCACGTTATGCACCTTGTTATACAGTATCTACTCTTGGATATTGGCAAGGGATGTTCGAGAAGGCTGCTATGAAGTACTTCTGACTTTATACTTCTGTCAACTGTATCAAATACGCCAGAACATTATCTCTGTGAGCGAAAGCCACAGCTCAGGCCTTGGGCAATAGGAGAGAACCCGGCCGGTAGAGGTTGCGATCAGCCCATATCGTTAACATGTACCTCTCAGGTCTTGCTTGATACAAGTGTTAGTTCACGGGCAGACAAGATATCTATTACCAGGCAAATATGCATACGAAAGCCATTTGTCAACCGCTCAAACCAGCAAACCTGGAGGTCTCGACAACACAGCACAGAAGGAGGACACTTTGCGCCTCCAAGCACTACGGCTACAACCTCAGAGATATTACACTTCAATTAGGACCGCAAGCTCTACGAAGCAGCAAAAAAGAACGGCTTGATTGCTGAGGGCTTGAAGGACACTCCCTCTCTCGACATCTCCGCCGACAACCAGCAGCTCACCAAGTTTCAGGGTACTTACTTGCAGTATCCCCGCAACATCCGTTGTGAGCGCAAGGCCCAGAGAGTCGAGCTGAGGCCGCCTACTCGTCCATGATTTGTTCCAGACTGCCTAGGAAGGGGGCTCTCATCACACTTCAAAGAAAATTTTGCCTGAAGACCCCTCGGCTCTACATGGAGCTAGACAAACGAAGTCCACGAAGAAGAATGATTTAGCTGGTCAGTAGAGGTTTTAGAGAGCTGTCCCTTGCTTTGAGAGTTGTCCAGCAGAAGGCAGCTTGTAGATCGACGGTCCCTTTTGGTGTGACTCATCCTGCGTTCGGCTTGCCCGGCAATCTGTCCACCAGGATTCGAGATGAGTTCAACCAAATCTGGCCCGCCCTCAAACACGCTTCGGTCTTCCAGAGGATCTCCAATCCAAGCATACTGAGAGGTAGCAGGAGGTAGAATGGGTGAATGCTTGAGGGTAGGCTTGACACATATGTACGACCACCGGTCAGCGTGTCAAGTGGCGCCTCAGCGGCACGGTCAGGATGGCGACCCGAACCTTGTCGAAGCGGATGCATGGAAGGGTTCCCGCTGCGGTTCTACTCTCGACACTCGACAGGCTGGAGGAACAGGGAAGTACTCGAACCAGAATGAGAGGATCCAAGAAAGCTCCATTCGGGCCCATCCCGTTTGTTCTGGAAGCATGAAGGGCAAGTCGATACGTCGCGATGGCTGGGCTGACAGAAGTCCAGTGGCTACACACGGCTATCATCGGCACCTCCACTAGAAGTCACTATCCACACTTCCACAGGCAGCTTTCCGATGTGGAACTGAGGTTTCACTGGAATGAAAACAACACTGCGGATCCCCAGACCTTCATTTGACTCCAGTCCCGTACCTAACCCGGGGATAGTTCCTTCTGGGCCGGTCATCACGCAATAGATGAGTCCAGACCATGCAGTGACTTGTACACTACGCGGAACTCGCAGGATCTTCTTACACTACAAATGGGACACATGGGAGTTCAGGGGCAATATGCTGGTATTGAATAGAGTATCTATGTGTCATTGTTTACCCCATGAGCTACATGACCAGACGGAGCCATCGTACCTTTTGAGGACGCCCGAAACGTCACATCTTCTGTTGGTACAGGGAGCAGGCGTGGCAACCATCAACATTGATCGAAATACGGACTGAGGGTGAATCTGAACACGACCTATCCAAAGGCAAATATCCTGGAGATCGTGTACTGGGTACCTTGAGCTCAGCAATGTGTTCTCTCCCATCCAGCAGTCTCCAGGCGGGAGAAACCTCAGGGGAACCACACCACATAGGCTAGCCATCATCTCTAGGATCATGAGCTTGACGTCAGCAGAAATGTACGGCTGGTCATAAGGAAACAACTGTGTAGGGCTATATTCAACCTTCGGCATGCTGGAGATGCAACGTTATGTCTCGATAGGTACGAACCCAGAACCAAGACCGCTTGATTACTAGCATTATTGCAGACCTGGAGTTATTCTCTTTAGGATGCTAGTTCTAGGCCCAGACACCGTCTAGATGTTGCTCAAGTCAAGAGGATGGAACTTTGGATTTTTCGAGAACTGGAAGATGTCCTGAGAACAACCATGATACACGAAGTAGGCCATGGGGCACTCTATGAGAGGTTTTGAAGCTACATCACAAAAGGGCTAGTTAACAATCATGATACCCGACCACTGCTAGACCCAATGGTTTCTGTATAAGTTCCCCCTCGTTGTCCCAATGCCTTTCTTTCCTAATTTCTTGTGTTGTGATCGTGTTATACCAAAGATGGGACCTATACTGATTGATCCCACATGCATTACATGGTCGTCTTTCTCATTGTCTAAATATCCCGTATTAACAAAATACTTCAAAATTGTCTTGTATTAAAAACAATCAACTACGTTCCAACATCGCTTTCAAATGTGAGGATATAGATGGTAGATGTGGAAGGAAAATTCCAGATGTTGATACATGACGAAAGTCCATCGGTAACGCTACATTTGAGATAGCTCAAAGCCCAAGTTGATGTTGCGGGACACTTCTTCTGTGTGGTTGCTGCATCGTGACACAAAACAGAGCAATGCCATGACGGTTTTGCTTCGACCAAGCTATGTTGAAGCTGTCAAGTATCCTCCAAACTGAGGAAAGGTGTTTGTAAAACTGTCTGTTCCCTTCGACATTCCCGTGATACTCGGGTTCGCTTCGCCTTGAGACCTTCCATGCCTCCAGACATCTCTGACAACAGTTATCGAACACACTCACCAGGCATTTCCAATACCCTCGTACCCGTTGTTTACTTTCACTCCCAACTCCTATTGACTTGGCGGTTCCCATCCACTTCCAACCTCACATCATCACATGTCATCCATCCACCATGTTGTGTCCTCCTCGAAGCTCCTCTACCCAACCTTGGCAGCCAACTCAGCCTTCATCAGCTCCTCCCATCTCCTTGGCCCCTCGCAGCCTCGGCGCCCCCCCGACGCCTCCATCCCGGTATTTTACACATCAACCGGCGGGCATCTTGTTCCCCCACCGTTCCCCGTTCCAGTCCCCGTTCCCGTTCCTCCAACCTGCCCCGTTCAGCCCCGGCCCACCGCCGGTCCACCGGGCCTTAGTCTCCACAAATCAACCGGACCTCGCTTTTTGTAGAATCTCCACCATGTCCGTGTCCACAAAGAAAAGAGTTTTTGGGAAACTCCACGGTCGGTCCAGCAGAAAACGGGTAAGAAAATAAGGAACACAGTGTGGAGACAACGGTTATCCCTGTTTCGGTGATAACAACCGACGGCAGGGATCCGCTATTTTAGGCGAGATCTTCTTTTTGCTCCTCTTCTCTCTCCACCGCGTGAGGTGGGATTTTGGGAAAGGCTAATAGCCGGCTTCATTGCCGGACGAGGCTTCCCTGACTTTTTGAGAAGGGGACTTGGTTGCTGCGGAGGGGAGGGAAGAGGGTTTGGGTTTGGTGAAACGGAGTGGGGGGGACTGGAGTGCACTGAGAAAAGCGAAGGTAAAAAGGAACAAAAAAAAACCAAACAGGCAAGAGGACAAAAATGGGGAAGACGAACACCTCAGAGAGTTTGAAATCTTCAATCGTAAAGGGGGCATTTATTGCTAATACAATCCCCATTAACCATCATTAGTTAGGTAAAGGCCAAGAGCAAAACAATCAAGTGACTCTATACACACCTCTCAAAAGGCGGTCTCAACTTGTCAATTTCCAAGTCCACCACAGGGAACCACAGAATTCATCTTTTTTACTCATCCCAAGAGTATTCTGATCACCAGACAAGACTGAAGACTGGATCTAGATTCATCGCCAAGCCGCTTGGCCTTTCTTGGTCTTTCTCACGCGGTCTCACGCCACCAACTTGAACCCACCGCTGCCAGGCCATGCCATGTGTCGTTTCCTGTCGGCGGTCGTAGTCGCACCGCCTACCGACCGGTACTGTCTGCAGAAGGAGTCCCGGCCCGTGTTTTGGGGAGGAGTTGGATGCGGAGCGTGCTCCGATGACAAAGCCGTCGGTCAGGAAAGAAGAGTCTTGGCCCGTTACGTACGCGTCTCCGCCGTTGCTGGTTGCGGGTTAGGTAAATTTGTGAAGCAGATCATCTGACATGGTGCTGTGAAGAAATGAGCTTGTCTGTTTTTCGTATTCAATGTGATTGTTTGTTGACTTTTGTTGTTATTTCCTGATGATCCTGTTTGGTGGTAGGTAACGCTGATATGGCTATTTACATCAGGTAGACGGCTCGGAATAATGTAAACAACACTTCCTGCTCCCCATGGCCCGGTTGTCATCTGCCGTTGCCTCGACTGTCTCGTGGTATTTCTTCCGCACCTTGTTCGTTAACAATTCCGTAAATCGTCATCGTGATGACAAGCTGAGTGTCATGCTCCGCCGTTCCCCAATTTTCCATCCAAATTGCCGGTAGCCCAACAGAAACTGACGGTTAGAAATATCAAACGCCCAAACCAGACACCATGCTTTTTGTTGACATTGCGAAAACTCCTTTTTCCTTCTGTGATACGAATCAGATTATCCCAGTTTCAAGAACATTTTGTCTTTGTTTTTTTTTTCGCTGGTAGAGATACAGAAACTGAAATTAGACAAAGACAAGATATCAAAACATCCTGACATCACAAAAAGCCAGTTGCCATCACAAACAAAAGCTCGAAAAATTATCCAAAAGAGAGAACAGAAGAGTGGGGAGACGGGTTTCTCTCTCCCATAAAAAGGCAAAACCCGCTGATTGTGAAATTTACCCAGTGCTAAATGCTTCACGGGTATCTTTTTGAAACATTAACTTTTCCGGTCGTACTTTTGTTGTTGCGTCTTCTCGCGTTGTCGTTATTCGTCCGAAACGGCCGTAGCGGCCACCAAATTTTTGCAACCTCCTGTCTCCATTGCTGTGCAATTGCTGATCCGGCTAAGTCGTGCTGTTCGTGCCGGTTCGTCGATCTTTCCAAAATGTCGAATTCCAAACAGATGCGTGTCAAGTCGAGTGACGGTGAAACCCACGACATCCCGCGATCCCTCCCTAAAGCACGCCAATATCCTCCTTTCTATCCGTCTCTTTTACCGCATGTTGCTGGTGTCGAACGAGAACTGTGTCGGAAAAGCCATGCTAGCACTCAAACCGAAAGGATCGCCGAAGTCGTATTGGTGGTCGAGAAGCTGGGCCATTGGCGGGTACGCAGGATGCTGTTGATGGGAGCCGTTTTCGATCGGTGACTGCTGGTTTCCTTGAGGACCGGTGGTGACAGGGGACGAAAGTGACATCGCTTGGGGGTCGCCGCCGTATGCTTGCCCGGGGTAGGGGCCGGGTCCGCTTGGAGTGTCGGGGGTCTCGCCGGGGTCGTCCATCATGTCGGCTGCGGCGTCGTACTCCTGTTCTGAATTACGGAATGAGCCTAGGACGACAAAGTTCTATTAGAGGGGGGAAGGGGAAGGAAGATAAGAAAACGGGTCAGCTTGCCGAGTTGTTCAATATGATTCTGGAAGGAAGGCGTGGGGTAAAACGAAGTCGTGTTTCCGCCAACGCTATTCCTCATGTGGTTCTGTCCTTGCTGAAGTCCGGGCATCTGCATGTGTCGTTGTTGCTGAGCTAGGCCGGGCACTCCGTTGCCCAGTTGCGACGGCGGGTGAATCTTCAATGCCGAGGCCGGTGGAAGATGCGGTCGGATCGGGGGAATCATGCCGTCGGAAGTGGCCGGTGATGCGCCGCTATGAGAACCAAAGGTTGTTGTCGTTGATGGTGAGGCCGAATGCGATGATGGTGTTGGCCGACTCTTGGGCGATAGAACTGATGCGTGAGAATGAACCGGAGGCGGCAGGGGAGAGATGGTGATTCCGGGCTCGAGTTTAGGAGCGATGCTCGACTGCGATCTACGGGCATGGTGTCTGTTCAAGAGAGCCCGCTGAATCGGCGGCTGCTGTACCAAGTTCTGGGGCATATGAGTAGGTCCGAGATTTGGACTGCCTGTCTTGGCTTGGAGCTCTGCTTGAACATCAATGCCTGAGAAGGAGAGAAACCAGAGTTAGCAAAGCAAGACTGGTGATGCGGGTCCCCAAAAAGGGGTGTAAACAAAAACCCGAACATGGGAAAGTCCTAGACAAAAGTACCTTTCTCAAGGAGGATGCGCTCCAAAAGCGAATTCTTGTAACGAAGCATCAGACATTCGTCAGCGGCATGTCGGTGGGCAGCTTGCAGATTGGCAAGGTTCTGCTCGTGGGTGCGGATAGCATCTTCAAGCTGCTTGATGTACTCAGTCCTGCGCTCGCGGAATGCAGCTTGAGCCTGACGGTTCCTCTGCTTCCGCTCCTCGGACGTGGCATAGATCTATACACATGTTAGGAAATTATTCAACACTATTTACGGCCGCAAGGGAGAAAAAGAAAAAAAAAAAAAAAAAAAAAAAAAAAAAGTCAAGATCTTACCGGCTTGCGACCGCCTTTGCGCTTGGGCTGTTGGTTTTCCTGGGGAGCAGCGGTTTTTGTTGTGGCACCTGTATTTTGGCCATTGGCCTCACCAGCAGGTGCCTCTCCCTCTCCCTCTCTCTCGGGGCTAGACTCCATTTGCGAGTCTTCACTATCGTCTTTGGTGGGATCGTGCTTATCGATAGACATCTTGTCTGCCATGTCCTTTCCTTCCCTGATCGTACAGAATAGTTGCACTGGCAGACGTTGTGTGTTCTGCCAGTGAGAGGGTATGATGTGTGTGCGTGTGTGCGTGTGCGTGTGCGTGTGAGCGTCTGTGACTGTGACTCTTGTGCAAGGTACTCCGTAGTAGAGGGCTCGGCAGGGGGGTTCGGTAGTGGTGTGTCTTTGTTGATGCGGGGCCTGGCCAGGAGCAGATTCGGGGAAGAACCTAATGCGGGTTGAGTGCCAACGTGTGCTGCACCATATGGGATGGCAAGACACGCCCAGGTCTCGGTTTCTCCTCTCTCTCACAAGTCCCCTCCTGCTAAAATTCTCCGAACAAGATGGACTGGTCCAGGGACAGCTTCGGGAACCAGGGATGATGGCGCCAATCAGTGCGTAATCTCGAATCTGAAATCTGGGGAATGGGGGTAGGATCCGACAGTCTGGGACCGGCGATAAGGTAAGGCAGAGAGCGTCTGTACGGAAAAAGGGGGTTGGAAAATCAAAACAGTCCCGCGTTCCCCCGGATTCCGTGTGTCAAGGCTCGACTTGAAGACGGTTTTTTTTGGAGGGCCAGAGATAAGGTGAAGGTCGATGACAGGTTGCGCATGTGTAAAGAAAAGAGAAGAATGGGAGGGTTTTATGTAATGTTAACCCCCCTGGTGGTGGGTGGAGGGTCCGCAAGCCTCCGCCCATGTCCCCTGGATTCCCACTGGATCCTCACTGGATGCCGTCCACAGGGCCCAGGGGGTCATACCTACCCCAATGGCCCGCATACCGCCGCTACACTAGGCTTGCCTGGCTTGTTTGGCTTGTCACTCGCGAAAAAAAGACTGGAGGAAGGGAGCCCCGCCGGCAGCTTGAGTTTGTGGTCTGGCGAGTCTGGCCAAAGACAAATATCCAGTGTCTTCCCACCCCCGAGACAACACAGGACCGCCTTCCAGCTCTTCCTGGGACCAAAATGGGTCACCTGCGTCCGTTCTGTTGGATGGCACAGATGGCCACCCATTGACGACACTAGCCCGGAAACCATATGGCTCCATCGACTCCCTGGACGACCGACGTTGACGCCCCGTTCCACCCCCAGCCTCCGAACGCATTCTTCCACGTTGCAGGCTTCCCCAGACGAAAGTTGGAAACATCAGCACCGGCTCCTCTCTGGGTACGGCTATGTTCCGTACCGTACCTAGACCCCGCGGCCCTCAGCAAGCCTTTCCCGTTCGTCCTGGTTCCTCGTGTTTCCCACATTGACGGATTTTGCTTGGCTGCCAGCCCGCTCCCCACAGTGGCATCTGGCGGACGAGTTCGTCTGGAGCCAACGGTGCCTGTCGTGTTGCAAAGTGGAATTCCCGATACCGCTTTGGGAAGTCTTTCTGCAGCACCCGCACCATCAGACGATTCGATTTGCGTAGGCTTGGCCGACCGGCTGGCTCTCTGTCTTCCGTTGTGCCCGTCTCCAGCTACCGTGTACCTCGATGGCTGCTTGTCATTACATACCAGCAGCTTTGGTCTGTTTTGCTACAGGAATGCCGATAGGGCTGGGCAGGTTTCGTCGTTAGATCTCGGAACTTTGCGTACGGAGATCCAGGCCGTTTTTACTCCCAATGATGATTTCTCAAAGAGTCTTGAGATGATTTGGCACAGAGGAATTTTAAACCAGGTACCGTGACAGGCCGCATGAGCCGTCTCAGGAACACGTCGTTAGTGCGATGTTCGCCGGAGCAAACCACACAAACATCGGAGCCAACTTGAAATGGCAACGCCTACAGGTTCCAGCTCGCAACTGGGCTATGGGTTAATGTTCGTTTCTAACTTCTTATTACCCATTGTGGGTTGCAGTCCTATGAGCCTCCTTCGTCACCTTGAATGATGGAGGAACTATCGAAGGCAGATCTGGCCTTGGTCGTGGCGTGTAGAACTCTTGACTACTCGCCTTCTGCAAGGTTCCTATGGTTCGGATGTGTGAAGCAGAACCCGCGAAATCGATCGAGTCTGGTGTGTCGAGGAGTTCTCGCTTCTGGAACAAATTCTTGGCCACATTCCGATGACGCATCTCGGGCCGTTGGAAGCCGTACAATTTTGTCTTTTCCTCCAAGAGGGCTATAGAGCCACGTAATATGGGTGAGGTGGTGTCTCTCACCAACAGACAGCTCAATATGGCAGTGAGCTTCAAGCTGCCATGAATTCGCAGCTTACACCTGGCTTGTGTTCCCAAAGTCTGCAGACAATGACGTCCGTCTGAACAAAAGTAACTCGGCATTCTGAGGAGGTTGCCAAATCCTTTGGACTGAGGTTGTCAAGTTGTCAAAAGCTGTCAGCGAGATCGGTCTCTCGCAGCGGCGGTGGGAGGGGAATGAAAGGTGGGAGGTGTGGTATTGCAGGTTTCATGCATCATTGGCGCCCCGACCTTGAGGGGCATGTTGCGGGTCGGTAGCGGAGCCACGTTCATGTCTGTTGATGTCCCTCGCCTTGCCAAGGCACCAATACCCTCAAATTTTTCCATGGTCACCTGAGCCCACCAAACAAGCGGGCACGCTACTGTCGACTTCCGCCCTGACATCTTGATCCTTCCATTGTGGATCGTGATATTGGGGGAATGGTCTCTGGTTCAGTGGCCTTGGAGAATGGGAAAGGTGCTCGTCCCTTGTGGTTGTTGTGTGTTTGATATTGTAAAGTGCCAGCCATCGAGCCAGCGAGTTGGCTGTTCCAAACTGCTGCTCCGGTTACTCTCCAGGACCCCTGTCTACAACGTTGTGTAAGTGCTCTACGTTTTGAAGGTTGTGCAGCGAGGCGTCAACCACACAATTTTGCTTGGCGAATTCGGTATCGTCTCGGCTGCTGTCCTGAGGGCACGTGCCCAACTCCGTACGGGTCCGGACGGGCCAGCTGACACATTCAGGTCAATGTGTATGAATCCAGTAAAAGAGTGCATAGAGAATGCAGTGGCTGTTGAAGTGTAGGAGATTCCAATAGGACCGGGAAGTGGTGGAAAGACAGACGAGTGATGCCAAGGACCGATGTGATTGGTTACCCTACCATTGACCGGATGAGCCGCGTTTTTGGGGCTGACATTGGCGCCGCGGGGAACACGAAGGTGCACAATTGTGCGTGCATAAAGAGGAGAAAAAAGCAACGACCGTTCTCCAACTCGGGATTAAAGCCCCTGCTTGAGGTGGTATTGGCCAATGCAGGTTTCTCACTTTTGGCATGCTTCCCTTCCCACCTGAACTCTCAGACGCTTCCAGGTTGCTGGCCAGAGGCAAAAGAGAGCTTCAGAGTGGACAATAGGTATTGCGACAGAAGAGAACAAATCGTGAAGCTGGTCGAAAGCTGCCGAGTGATTAGTCAGGGGTAAAGCAGCGAACTGCATGCGGGAGTTCTTGTCATGGAAGTTGTACCCGTGGGATTACCCTGCCGCGTTCTGTGCAATGCCTGGAACAAAATCAGGACAAAAACAATCCAATGGGGGGACAAACTGGATTAGCGGGGTAGACAGCGAATCAGCACGGGTTCCCTTGCAAAGTTTGTCCTTTGCATCTCCGAGGAGCTGATGGTGGTTTGGTGGTGGGAGGAGTGGGAGTGGGAGGGTGGCTCGGTGACTGTTGCCCGGTGTCGGCGTTGGTGCTGTTGGTAGGTCTGGGCGAATCAAGTCCGACCAATTGCGTCCGAACTCGCTTGGATAGTAGAGCCGCCTTGTCGGACTTGAGAACGTCATGGCACTTTCCGGAACCAAACTTGACGGAACGGGAGTTGTGATGAAAAAGTGTGTGGCGTACTGGGTGGCTCGACTGGACGGCTCGATGGGATGTTGGAACAAGTAAGAGTCAGAGAGGGTGATGGCTCGCTTTTATAACGCTTTGAAGTTCGAAGTGATCTGGCCGTGTCCAAATACTTGATAGATTCCCCACCTGGAGTTTTTCCACTTGTATTAGCGTTGTTAGAACCGGGCAGAATAACGGCTTAAGTGGTAGTAGTCGCAACATCGTTAATTCCTCTTTGGGTCTTTCTTGCGCAGGACTAGAACGTCAGCGAAGTGACTGTCATAACTCATAATTTTCAACAACCGAACCCGCGTGTGCTGAACCACTGAGGAATTGCGGCACTGCCGACACTGACTGAGAGGACGACCCGACAGATCTTCCAATGTAACCCACGCTGGCACGTATGTGGCGTATCTGATGCTGGCGCGGGTTGTAAGGTTGGTGCTGATCACAGACATCTAGGATGCACAATAGGCGAGATGCGACGGAGACCACCGTCTGCAGGCCTTGAGGACTTGAGGTGATGGAACGTTTTGTTCTAAGATTTGCGCAAGTTAGAGGAAGCTGGTCATCCACACCTGTTGGGTTGGTGTTGCCTTGAGTGTATGGCTGGCTGGTTGCGGTTTCGGAGTGGAAGCCTGGAGATGTGTGTGTAGATGTACTGGCCCTTCTTACCATAAGGCCGTCATTGAAGGAGCTGGTCCTGGGCATGATGTAATGTATGCCGCAACCCCAAGTTGCAGTTTGACATGGCATTGCATGTGGTGATGTATGTAGCGCAAAGTTTGAAGGGTTGTTGAACGTGCATGCGTGGCACAGGAGAAGGTCTCGCCAGATGTAATCGCAAGTCGGCTAAGGTGATGCGAAAAACAATGCCATTCCGCCGAGGGCCGTTGACAATGGCAGGATATCGATCCGACTGCTGATTGTGAAGGGTGGGCGAGAGGCTGAGAGCAAGCTGGTCATGGAGCCGGGCGACTTGCTGTCTATCCTACTTCGTCTTGTTCCAATTTCGACCTTGAAGTCCTATCATCCTCCCTCGAGGAGATCAATTCGTGATATCGAGTAGTTTAGTTGTAGCGTTGTCCGGTTCTTGAGGCCGTACTGCTCCGTTGCTGGTCATGAGGAGGTGAAACCTGTTCCAAGTGTCTGTTTCAGCAAGTGAAAGGATGCTTTTCCAACTCTGCTGTTCGGTGCCAATATTCGGTCGCGATAGTGATTACTCGGTCCATGTGTTGCTAGGCCATGCCGACGGTGTCTCTTTGGCGGGGAATCGAGGTTGACGACATGATAGCGAAAAAAAAAATCGACAAGTGAATGCCTTTGAACAAACGGGCTGAGGACGCAACCGCAGAATTCCGGCCCACCATTTTGGTTGTTGTAAATTCTTTGTGAGGTGAATGGATGAGACCAAATGACGAGAGTTTAAGCTTGGGTTGAAGAGAGAAAGAACAACTGACTCAAAAAGGAGAGAAAAATTTTTTCAAGTCAAAGTGAAGAAGTGGTTAAGATAGGAAGGCACCTCTACAATGGGCTTCGTTCGAGATGAATTCGAAAATGGAAGTTGCGTTGGAACTGATGGGTACAGTGTGTTGACCAGTTTTCACTGTGCAACCACGGTGCAGTGGTTTGTTTACACTGCGGCATCCGTCTCCGTCCGTCTCCTGCAAACACAGACCTGCGAGCAACAACAAATCGATCCACCCCACCACGCTGGGCTGCTGCTTTCGCTTGCCTCTGCCAACCTCGACTTCCTCCACTTCATCGACTTCATCTTTTCTTCCCGCCCTTCTTTGATCTGCGACTGACATCATTTCCACCCCTACACGTCTCAATCTCTCTTATCCTTCTTCGCATTTTCCATTCCCCATCGTCGCCCATCAAAGCCTTGGGCATTCCATCCGCCTTCCAACCGAAATCACACCACGCACAAAAAAAGAAACAAGCCACTTCGACAATCGTCGCGAATCTCTGCATTGACCATCATTGTCACCATCTTTTACAGACCATGACGCGCCGTTCTGCACGATTAGCAAGCCTGTCCCAGGTACGAGCTCCTCCAATTGTCGCGTAAACAAACATCAAACAAGCAGCGCGATACTATCTACTTGCCCATGCTGCCCTATTGCTACCATGCCGCTATTACGACTACCACCTCTACCAACACCGTCGCCGTCGCCGTCGCCGTCGCCAACACCCTCTGTGCGTATGCTAACCTTGCCTCTCCGATCCCAGGCGCCAGAGTCTCCCGTCAAAGAACCTTCATCCAGGTCGACGTCTACCCTTCACTCCGTCTCCGAAACCCAGAGCACCGAACCAGAAACCCTCCCCGCGCCTCAACGTCGCAAGAGCCGCGCCGCAGCCTCGTCACCAATGCGTGTCCCAAGGACCCCGGGCAAGTCGTCGCCCGTCAAACTGCCCATGTCCGAGATGCATCCCAGCAAAGTCCATCCGACCATGGCCCACGCCCCTTCGTCTGGCTTGCGCTTGGGGTTTACTGACATCAAGCCAACCGCCAACCGCGACGATGACCTTCCGCCCATCGCCCAGTCCACTCCCACGAAGGTCTCGGTCCCACAGTCCGACTTCACCTTCCGCCGTGTCGCCCAATCAGCAGCCGGCATAGCCCTCAGTACGCAAGCCCAGAGCATGATGGAGGACATCCGCAAGGAAGCCGAGAAGTACAAGGACGAGATCCGCCAGCGCGAAGCCGAAAAGGAAAAGGAGGAACAGGCCAACCGCAAGATTGCAAAGGCTACCGGCAAAGCAGGTCGCTTCAGCGAAGTCCACATGGCTCAGTTCAAGAAGATGGACTCGATCGAGAATCACCCCTCCGTCCTCCGGGCCCAGAAGGGCCGCGTTCCCGATCCTCTCAAGAAGGGCGTCAAACGATCTCAGTCCAAGGCGAATCTCGACGACATCGACCCAAGCCGACGCTCCAAGGAGCCCACGCCGACATCTTCTACCGCCAAGGCCAAGGATGAGGACGAGGAGGGCCGATCGCCTGCGAAGCGTCTTCGTCAGAATAAGGAGGATGACGTCTCCAAGGGTCGTGCCATCATCCGCGATGCCGCCAGCTCCATCCCCAAGCCTAAGCCGGCTTCTAC
Source organism: Neurospora cerealis (assembly GCA_009806085.1). Taxonomy (NCBI): domain Eukaryota; kingdom Fungi; phylum Ascomycota; class Sordariomycetes; order Sordariales; family Sordariaceae; genus Neurospora; species Neurospora cerealis. Next base: position 2,164,296 of record RAOY01000003.1, on the reverse strand, counting down.
TGCGACTGCTTCGACCATTCCTCGGCCCACGTCTGTCCGCCAATCCCTCATGAGCCCCACAAGATCCTCTCTTGCTCGGTCAACAGGCGCAAGAACCCCGGTGCGACAGTCGTTGTTCAAGTCCCCCGCCAAATCGACCCAGAGTGCCTTGCCTCGACCTGCCACTGCGAGCAAGCTTCCCACCCTTAAGGAAGAGCCTGGCAAGAATTCCGCGAAACAATTCGAGACACAACCTAAGAAGCCTTCGGAGAAGCACGCTGAGAAGCAGGCCAGCAAGGAGATCAAGCAACAAATCAACACCGAGATGGAGACGCATAACGAAAAGGAAACTCAGACACCCCAGCAGACACCCCGGGCTGATGTCAAGACTCCCACGAGCCGAATTGCTAGCGTCAAGTCGATTTTGCGGAGCACCACGACTAGCATCGTCAAGACAAAGATCCCTTTGCCCGCCTCTTTTGGTTCCAAAACACCCTTGTCCAAGACCCCGACTGCGTCGGGTACAGAGGAGACCGCTACCTCCGCTCCTGTGACCACACCAGGCGGAAGGCTCGCCAAGCACGTGGCATTCACTCCTGAGACGCAGCGCGCCACTGTCGCTCAAGCGCTAAGATCCCCCTCTCCCGTCAAGCTGGCTCTTTCCAAGTCCCAGCCCCGTAAGGTGCCCGGCGAAGTCTATTACCCTTCTTTGGACGCTGTCCTGCGCGAAGAACAACGCGACCGGGGCCTTCTCTACCCCGATCTCCCCGAGGAGACTGAAGCTCGCTCGGCTCAGGAGCCTTCTGCCGTGAAGCAGTTCAAGGCTGACTCCACAACAGTTGAAGCATCGTCGGCTTCCGACTCCTTCTCATTCCGCAGTGAACGCACCCTCAACTTTGAGAGCGTGCCCCGCCCATCGTTCGGCGCCTCCCCAGGGCAATCTACCATTCGCCCTGTTCGCCCATCTCTCCTCCCGACTGTGTCCGAGTCTAGCATGCCCGGTAGATTCCCCGACCCAGAGGAGGAGATGTCACCCGTGGTGTTGTCAAACAATAAGGAGAATGAGGCTCCAGCGGACCCATCGCCCATCTACCTCGCTCTGCCACACGGCCTCGCCACCAAGAAGCGCAACCGTGTCAGCACCGATGAAGAGGAACTGGAGATGGCCGAGCGCGCTACGAAGAGACAAAAGCAGGAACCGGTGCCGGAGGGCGATGCCCTTCTTGCCCCGAGACTGGTTGGAACCAAGGCCGGTGCCAAGAAGCCGGCTGCAGCGCCGGCCAAGAGCAACGGTGCCAGAAAGAGCATTGCTCCTGTGAGCCCTCGCAAGAGCCTTGCTGCTAGAAAGAGTCTTGCTGCTGGCGCCAGGAAGACCGCCACTGCTTCGGCTTCTGCAACAGCTGCCAGCAAAGAGAAAGAGTCTCACGAAAGTCCGGTCAAGAAGGCGGCGGCTAAGATCAGTCTTAGTAGGTTGAATCAGCTCGCCAGGCCAAAGACCCGTAAGTGAGGGGCAGACCGGCGCTTGACCTTCGACTGAGAGGCTTGACTTTTGTTGCCTTAGTTTGGCTTCGGCACTGCGAGTTACGACTCGATTAAACTGCCATTGCTACGACTGGTACTGTCACTTATTCTCCAATTCTCCCTTGTGTTCTTATGTACGGTGGGGTTGGCAGTCTGTATCGATTTTCTTACTTCGTACTTATGGGTTTTGTCCCTCTGTTCTTTTTTTCTCATGGTTGCTTCGGCGTACCTTCAGAGGAGAGCCCGCATGACTGTGTTATGTATCTGTTCGGCTAGGCGTGGTGCTGTTATTATTTTCACATTGCTCGATCTGTCATTCTAGGGGTAGAAAGGGCGTTGGCTGGTAATGGAGTTGATGTGTATATGGACATGGTTACAAATAGGAGGAAGCTTCGATATTACGCCGCTAGTTTCCTTGTGTGGCTATTTTCTAGCGAGTATTGCTGGAGTGTGGATAGAGGTTTTAGTTGAGGATCACCTTAGCCAGCTGAAAATATTGTACTTCCCATTGCGCTTGGATGGCTCTTGCCTCGTCATGCCTGGTCCCGGTGTGTGATTTGATCGGCGGGGTGCTCTTGCCAATGTTGATGTCGGTCAGTAATTCCCCAATCATTCTACTTGCTGTTATAAAACACGAGCTGATCTGGAGGCTTCAAGTTGGACATGCCCCCTGGTGCCACGCGCTGTTCTCAATGAGAAGCCCGGCAAAGTATCTGTTTTGCCCGACTTTTATCTTGAACCTTCTCTCATTTGAGCGCATCAGCTTTCGTATTTACCAAGCATCAACCAACACAAATCCGTTCGGGAGAGAGTCCAGCACACATGTTCACCTTAACGCACGCTCAACATTCGTTTCTACCCATCAACGCACCTTATCCGGACCTCCAGTGACATGAGATGTGAACACCATCCTCACTTTCCACATATCTAAGACGTACCACACACTATCATTCAACTCCTCACTCTCACCATCGGATACCCCTTTCAATAAGGACAATTAACTTCTCCATACCCCAACGTCGCTCAGCATGTCCTCCCTTCCCAACCCTCGACCCCAACAACCTCCACCGCACCAACCCCTCAACATCCAACGAAGACCTTCGACAAGAAGAACCCGAGATGCAAACCCACCTAAACCTCCTTCCCGCTCTTCCTCCTTCTCCTTCAGCAACCGTACCTCATTCCCATCCATCGACTTCGCCATCCACACCCCCCGTGATTCAACCTCCAAATCCAAATCAAGATCCAATAGCAGTGGCAACGGCATCCATAACTCAATTCCCACCACCACCACCACCAGCAACCATCTTCCAGAACAATTATCATTCACCTGCACCTTCTGCTGGCGCCCCTACCCTTCCTCCGAGCGGCACATCTTCCATAGCAGCACCTCTAATGGAAGAGGCAGTTGGAAAAAAGCACCAAGACCAGCCTGCCCCCCCTGCTATCGCGCCATAATCGACTTGTCCATCTACTGGGTGTGCGGCGAAGTGGTTCTGCGTGGGGAGGAGTGCGTGAGTTTGGGCTGGTGTTTCTGGCATAGAGCTTGTTATGGGTGTTTGTTGTGCGGGAGTAAGAGGGTTGTGAGACCGGCGGGGGTGGGGGTTGGGGAGTTTTTTGGGGATGGGGATGCAAAGGTGGAGAATGATGGTGGAAAGGGGGAAAACGAGCGGGATAGGAAGAGGGGGAGGGAAATGGAAAAAGAGAAGGAGAGGGAAAGAAAGATGCCGGGTAGAAAGAGGGGTAGGGAGATTGATCAGGTGCCGCTTTGTAAGGAGTGTTTGGTTGAGGTTGAGGGAAAGGGGCTTGGAAGTGATGAGGAGGAGAGGGAGAAAGTGGCTATGAAAAAGGGGTTGGAGAGGATTGATAGAGTGGATGGAGGGTTGACGAGAAGGAGGTGGGAGATGAGGGAGAGTGAGAAGGAAAAGGAGAAGGGGAAGACTTGGGATGGTGGTAAGGGTGGTTTATTGCCGTTGAGGAGGGCGCCGGTGGAGGATAGGTCTGTGACGGAAAACCGAGACAGGAACGAGACTATCTACGTCAACATATTTGACCCTGTTGGCCGAGAGGCGTTCAGACCGAGCTTGATGAAGTCCATACCGGAGTGGATGCAATCGGGAGCGCGCGAGGTTCTCGATCGCAAGACCGAATCTGCATTAGCTGTCAACTCGAGTCATGATAAGCCCAGAGAACAAATGACCGACCGCACAAGCACAATCTTGACCCCGCGGCCCATCAGCCAAGGCTTATCAGAGACTTCGTCAACCGCTACAGCTATCCAAACATCACCTCATCCGGCAGCCTCTCGGGCTTCAACCCGTCGACAATCCGGTGCAATCTCACCCCGAGCAACAAGCCCAGCGCCGTCCATCGACGCCATATCCCGCCCCTCCTCAGCCCTTGGCCGACGCACTCCCAATCTTCGCACCGGCACTTCCTTCGTGAGCGAACAACCGCTCGTCGTCCCCTCCATGTCCTCCAACCATCCCAAAGAGACAAACAAGGGCTCAGCCAAAGACTCAACCAGAGATTCATGGCTCTCAACAGACTCCAATGTCTCTTCAACCCCAATCACCTCCTCCCACAACAATCAACCAGAAACCCTCTCCCGCCCTTCATCAGTCCGAAGTGTCGCCACCATCTTTGAAAGAGGCATCGCAAGCAAAGACCAGCGCCACACACCTATGAACCAACCACTCCCTCTCCTACGCGTCCTCCAACAGCCCTACCGTCCACTGACTCCTACCCGTCTCGATACGAGTCTCTCCTCTTCTTCCCCCCACCTACAACAGTCCAACTTAGCGACACGGCCTCAAAAGGCACAAACCCGTGAGCTTGGGGCAGCAAGTCTTCCGAAGCCAATCCAGATCTTGAGAAGTGGCCAGGGAGGACAACACTCACAGATAAACCGCATGGGCTCCGCCACGGTGTCGATTCCAGTTGTCTCAACAAGCTCCGAGTATCTGGAGCGGTATCAGCCTGTCAAGGCTTCTACAAGTTTTCTTTCTTCTTCCTCCCCGGCACAGGGGGCTCGGTCGTCGGTACGCTCGGTTCGGGCGGGTGGACCTGGTGTGGGTGCGATTACGAGAGGTTGGGAGGGTCAACTCAGTAACAACACATCTTCGGGAGAAACTGAGAGAGACTTGTTTGCAAATCGGGCTTCGGTGTATTCGACTTCTCAACCACCATCGGCCTTTTTGCAGGCATCGTATCCGGAGGCACAGAGAAGCTCTATTCGGAGGTCTGTGTCCCATTCCATACGTCGAGAAGGGGCTCTTGATGAGTGCGTGAGAGTGGGGGTGGGAGTAGGGCAGTCTTCTCATCAAGCAGAGCCGTATCCAACTGCGAACGGGCAAGCAACTATTCGGCGGTCGATATCGCACTCTATTCGTCGGGAAGGAGCTCATGATCAAGGACAAAGTCACCACTTCACATCCCAACCTCAGTCACCCAAACCTCAGTCACCCACTCTACCGTCGAGAAGCCTACCATACAGTCCTCCTAATAGCCCACCGAACGGTCCCAACGGTCCCAACGGCCCCACTGCCCCGATACCCCTAAATTTCACGGTACAAAGAAGATTAGTAAAGAGGAATAATAGCAAAGGCGGACCAACCATTGGTGGGTCGGTGGTGACGGCTGCTTCTACCAATACCACAGGGACGGAAGGAGCGGCTTCATCGTCGAAATCATCCCCTGGGACGGGAACTGGGGAGGAGAAGGGAGGAAGTTCAGGTATCAGGGGAAATGGGAGTCGAACTCGGACGCCGAGCGCTGGAAGGATGATGACGGATACGAGTTCGACGTCGGGTGCTGGTACGCCTGTAATGCCTGCCCCTGTGAACACACTGTCGAAACGGAGGAGTGTGCATGCTGAGTTGAAGAGGTTGTTTGGAAGACAATAGTTTGGGTAGGTACCTACCTGATGTGTGTGAGTTGAAAGATTGGTTGTCGGTGAAAAGTATTGTCTGTGAGTATCGTTACTAGTAGTTTAGGTTGTAGTTATCGATAAATTATCAATGACAAGAATTCGATGAGCGAGTGTCCTTCATGACCTCTGTGGTGATGTTGGTCATCCACCTTATTATCGTCGCGTCCCCCCGAACAGAAAGTTTGGCTACTTGGGTGCTAAAGCATGACCAGCCAATAACAAACAAACAATTAAGGGGCGTGTGGCTCAGTTGGTAGAGCGTTCGCTTAGCATACTTATAACATTCTTATCTTCAGATTGTGAACTTGTATGCGAAAGGTCCTGGGTTCGATTCCCAGCTCGTCCACTTCTTTTTGCAATTTTCTCCTTTTGGCCCCACTGCTAGTTAGCATGTTTGTTGGGTTGATCTTTGTTCTTTTTGGTATTGCAGCCCTTTTTGGATGGGGAAAAAAGAGAGAGAGGTTGCACTGATTATTCACTGGTTTCGCTTTTGACTCTAGCATCAGGAATGGCCAACCATGAAGTTTGTATTCCCTTGAAGCTCAAAAGCCCCCTTCTTGATAAGCATTCCACCTGAAGTCCATACTGTGCCTCCTATCCATGATCCTTCGTGAACCCCTTCATGCGTACGCCATGCCACGATAAACCCATTGCCTCAAGAAAGTCCACGTAAAACGCCTGATCCCTTTTGTTCCTTTTGTTTCGTGAACGCCATACCCAGCAAAACAACCATGTAAACCCTCGCATTTACATCCACGAGGCCCAGATTAGCAATCAGAAAGGAACCACCTGCGGCTATTAACCCCGGCCACACTCGCCTCCTCTTTCGCTGTGGTTGGAACCGTCTCTCCCAATTGTCCGTCCACATCGTCCGCACCTCACTCTTTTGAATCCCATGCTGGGAGCATCCAGCGATGCACCCTCCTACTGCCCGCCTTGCTGCCCACCTTGTCCCTGCCCACCTCCCTGTCCCTCACCAACACTCAAACTCCCCACCACCCCCTCCCTAGCCCTCTCCTCGCTCCCCTCCGCCGGCCCGGCCCCCCCCGTAGCCTCCACCACCCTCCTGATATCCTCCCTCAACTCCGGCAACGCCGCCTCCATCTCGCCCGCCAGAACATCCCGGAAATCCCTAAAGGCGTGCATCTTGCCCCGCATCAGCTGGTTGCTCCTACGCGCCGTCTCGATGAACTCGCGCGTGTACACGTCCGGGTTCCTTCCGTTCTCGACATATGTAATAAGCGGGATCGGAATCCCTGGGTTCTGGGGGCCCGGTTGGTGTAAATGGGGAGCGTATGGGTTGTGCGTGTTGTTGAAGGTGGAGGCGAATTGGGCGGCTTCGGCGCGTTCGAGTTCTGTGGTACCCTGTGGTAGATTGTTGGAAGGGGAGGAGGGAGAGGAGGGTAGGAGGTTCGCGGTGCGGTAGACGGAGAGGAGGGAGGCGTCGAGGGTTTGGAGGGATTGTGTGATGACGTCGCGCGAGGAGGGGTGGCCGCCGGCTCGGGAGTTGCCGCTGTTGGTGGGCGTGTTGTTGCTCGAGGAAGGGTTGGTGTCGTATTGGGAGACTTGGACCATGAGGTTTAGGAGGTCTTGGATTACGTTTTTGACGGACTCTGTGGTGGGGGGAAAGGGAAGTTAGTCAGGAGATCTCGTGGGTGGGTTGGATGGGTTCGGAAGGGGAGGATGGGAGAGACGCACCCTGCGCCTCTTGGTGGGTGGCGGTTACGGGCGCCATCGTGAACTGGTTGTCTGCGAATGAATGTTTTGGAGATGGAATTAGGTTGCGATTGTGACTCGGGCAAATGAAGAAGGTTTGAAAGACATTGCTCTCTTCGCGTGGATGTGGCAGCTCTCTGCTCCGAAATCGATGTCGAAAGAAAAGTGGTTGGTTTGGAGAAAGCGACCGCTGTTGTCGACCTACAAGTACAGTGGTGACGTTCAGTGATGTGGGTCAGGGTACCCCAATATGCGGAGGTGATTCGCTGTTTCATGGGCAGGCAAAGCTTATCGTTATCGAACTTGCTAGGCTTATCAACTAACATGTGAATGTCACTGCTTTCGTTTTACAACTACTTTGAGACGAGATGTTATTATCTAGAGTTTGAGTATATCAAGAGTGTTCCCTTACAGCAAAAGCTGATGAGAGCGCGCTTTTCCCGCTGCTTCATCTGTGTCACAATGGCCTTGGTGTCGCTGTAGCAACAAAGTGGCAGCAATCCGGCACACAACACTCCTTCAAGTTCATACTTAATCATTCCGACATACAGAAAAACCAGGTCTTGATGGTTTCATAAGTAACTATCAGGATGAAACGCTCCTCGATGACTTCAACAAAGTAAATTATGCAGGTTCTGCGACCCAATATAGTGTGTGCATGTCTAGCTAAAGGTTTTGAACCGCCTTTTAGTATGCTACGCATCGCAATGCAGCCCCAAACCCAACCGACTTATGCTTCCTTCCTTTTTTCCTTTGACTTCTTCCTTCAATAAACTCCAACAAAATAAAACAGATATACCCTTTCAACTGTCCTTTTCCCACTTCAATATTACTCATACACTCTCCCTATAGAACTTCTCACAACAGACATTTAGACTCAGACTCTGCCTTCTCCTAGTCTTGCAAAGCCTTGAGCGCCTGGTTAAGTGGCACGATCCTCAAACTCCTCCCTCTTCTCAACCCCGGGCCTTGTTGAGTCTGACCACTTTGTCCCGGATGCTGACTCATAATGCTAGAGTTGCTGAAACTCCTGACACTTCCCGGGCTCCTCACATCAGCAGGAGGACTGCCACCGCCGACGGTTACATTGCCACCAAGGTGATTCATAATGGTCGGGCTGAGGGAGTCCGACCACTTGCGGAACACACTCTTGAGATCGCGAGGGATACCCTCCAAGACGACCGTGGAGATGGGGACGAAGGGACGGTCTTCCATGCCGGCGGCGAGGATGGAGTATTCCTGGGCGAAGTCGAGGGCGTTGTGGAAGGAGGCGTATTGGTGCTGGGAGCGGGCACCGACGATGATGTACATTTCGAAGAAGGCGTCGAGAATGTAGATATTTGTAGGGAGGAGGTCTGTTTGTTTGAAAGGAGAGATCTCGACGATCTGTTGTTGCGTTAGTGGATGTTAAACGGCCAGTAAACAAATACTATCCCTCTCCAAGAGCGGGAGGAGAGGAATAGTATTTGTTTACTGTCAGTGACAGAGAAGGTTACAATAAGAACTCACCTGATCCTTGCCAGAGGCATTGGCATTCGAACAAAACAGTCTCCCACAGTACTTCTCGTAGTTTGGCTTCAGCCTCCAATGATCCGCGCTCATCGGCCGGACACCCGGACCCTCACCTCCGAAGATATCCCTCCAGAAGCTCTCCGGCTCGAATCCTTCCTCAATCTCTTCCAGCTCGCCCATCAGGCTCAAGTCCATACCAACGAGCCTAGCACAGCCAAGCTCATCCACATCCGACCCCTTACCCTTCCACAAGTAGCACTTGCCCTGCTGGGTGATCAGGTAAGGGAAACCAGAGCACAGGCTCGAAGGCGCAAAGTCTACCTCATCAAACGCTACCTGTCCAAGGAAGCGTCTGCCACAGAACATGGTTTGCGCGAGCGAGTCAAACTTATTGCTGGAACCGCGACGAATGATGACGATGCCGCCTAGCGCCTGCATGAACTCGCTGGTCTCCTTGCCCTGCATCATCTTGACCAACTTGCCGCCAAACGCTCTGGCCTCGCGCGCGGCAAACAAAAGGGCGTCGTCGGTGGCCGCTTCGGGAACCTCATCGCCGACCCAGAAGTACACCTCGCTCACCTTCTTGCCCGATTCGTTGGTGAAAGTGTGCGTGCAGAGGTACATCTCCCGCTCAAAGAGAATACGTTCGCGGTGGGCGGGAACGGGAAGCTTCTTGCCATCAGCAGCGAACTGGTAAAGCTGAGCACGCTGGGTTTGAATGCGGAAGCCAGGGTTTGGCCGCCGCATGATCACGTCGGCGGCGTCGGCCATGTAGCGACGGCGAGGACGCTCAGTACCAAAGAAGTCACTCAGCAGTGCCTGGGCATCTGAACCGTACTTTGATGCCGACCTTGTATGTCTAAGACCGTGTGATTGTTGCTGAGTTTGCTGGTGTGGGGGTGACTGCGGTGGCTGCTGCTGGGGTTGTTGCTGGGGTTGTTGCTGAGGTTGCTGCTGAGGTTGCTGCTGAGGTTGTGCCTGGAATTCGAACTTGGGGAGAAAAGGAAGCGGGATGCTGTCCTTACGGGGCACAGGCGGAGCCTCGGCCTCTGGGGTTGCGGGCAACGGCCTAGCACCCTTGGGAGGGACCTTTGGCGGCGGCGGGGACTGCACCTCTGGCTGAGGCTGGGGCTCTGGGGTAGGGGCCTTTTCAGGTACAGAAGGTCTACGGGATGAAGTGAAGGAGGGGCTCGACAGTGCGGTAAGAGGCAGCCTTGGTGGTAGTTCCATTCTAGGCTCGGGAGTTGGCGTCTTGACGAGACCACGAGGAGGAAGAGAGGTGGTCGTAGCGGCAGCCGGCTCGGTCGGGGGAGGCGAAGTAGGTTTCGTGGTTACTTGAGGCAGACCCGCGTTAGCACCGCCTCCAAATAGCGCAGAGCCAGCCTTGACGGACACGACTGGTTCCGAGTCGACCTTGGTGTCTTTTACCGGCGAGACGTCCTTCGTTGACGAAGTCCGAGGAAAATCGGGAAGAGCCCGTTGTTTAACAGGAGAAGACGGGCGTGAAGACTTCTCGGTTTCGGGAGTCAAAGTCGGCTGGGTCTGCTCATCAAGGAACCTAGACATTCTCTTCATATCAAGCTTTCTTGGGGAGGGAGACTGAGCAGTCATGTCTGCCTCGGGCTCCGCAGGCTTCATTTGCTGGCCGGCTGTGGCAAGGGCAGCCAGTTGCTCTTGAACAATTGACTTTGCTCGAGACCGTCCCCTGATCGATGTAGGTGTTGAGGGAGCTGCTTCCGCAACAGCCTCAGAGGGCTTTTGGCTGGCCGCAGCTAACGCGGCAATCTGCTCATGAACCTTGGATTTCGAACGGGTATGTCCCATCGCAGGTCGAACAGGCGAAGTCTCCGTGCTACGCTCACTTGGCTCTGCCTTCATCTTGTTCACAAATGCAGCAGCTTGCTCCTGAACCTTGGACATGGAGCGGGTATGGCCGAGCGCCGGCCGCACCGGCGACTGGGCAACCGGCTCCTTGGTAGGTTCGGCAGCTTCAGATGGTTGCCGGTTCAGTGTCGTGAACAGGGCTGCTTGCTCATGGACCTTTGACTTGGAACGAGTATGGCCCAGAGCCGGGCGAACAGGTGACACAGAAGCCACCTCGTTCTTGGGCTCGGCGGATTCTGAAGGCTGCTGATTCAGGGCAGCGAACACGGTAGCTTGCTCAAGAACCTTCGTAGCTGAACGGCCGCGAGTCTTTGTAGGTGAACGAGAGGGAAGGTCAGCAGTGTTGGGCTGTTCAGCCGGCTTAGGCTCCTCCGCCACCTTTGTCTTGAAAGAGTTGACGAGGTCGGCGACACTCCCAGAGCGTTGATGTCTGTGGCTTTGCACAGACGCTCTAGCGTCAACACGAGTGATAAACTCTGGCTTTGGCATAGTCGGGGTGACCTGCTTCTCCTCGATAGGAGAAGAAACAGCCTCCTTCGCAGCAGGCGGTGACTCTACTACAGGTGTTTCCTCGTTCTCCTCAGCTGGCTTAAGAACGGAAGTCGGCGCCTTTCTCCTAGGTCCACGGGCACGATTCTTCGTCATGTGCGTCAACTGGGGTCCAGGCTTGGGCGTAGCATCCTCGTCAGCTGCCCCAGATCCCTTAGTGGCCCCTGAAGCCGCTGCCGGAGGGCCTCTGGACAACATGCCCGCCAAGGCAGGGTTGAATCTGTCGGCCAAGCCGCCCACCTTGCTCAGGCGTCCTGGAACATTGACTGCCTTGGGCGTTGTGGATTGCACCTCGTTTGTAGCAGAAGCTTCCTTGTCCAGGTTAGTGGTAGGCTTTGGTGCTATCTGAGCTGCGATGTCAGTATGTTCTCGCATCTTGGGAGACAAAAGGCCCGTCCGGTCAAAGTCCAGGATGCTGCCTGGAGAAGCTACACTCGGCGACGTGACCGAAGAAGCAGAGCTGGGTAGATCAACCGACTTGGAGGAAAAGCTTCCGGAGCGGCCGAGTTCCAGTCTCCTGGCAAGTGCCTCAGGGATTGGCTTCTCGCTAACAACAGGGCTGGCGACTTTGGTGGGTGATTGGCCCTCCTGCTTGGCCTTCTGGAACTCCTCTTTCTTCTTGAGAATGGCCTCTTTGAGCTCATCTTTCCGTTCGCTCCTCATGGGACCTCCGGTATGATTGAGCAGAGACTTTCCTCGTAGAATGTTATCCTTGAGTGGGTCAGGAGCCACCCATTTCTCGGTCTTGGCCCTCCGAAGTTTGCCAAAGACGTTCTTGAGCTCATCCACCTCACCCTCGGTGCCTGCACCAGAAGAGGGTGGGGCACGCGACTTCAGGTTCGCCCGGAAATCCTTCAAAACGGGGGTGGTGGCCTCTTCGGTGGTGGGTGTCTTTGGCAACAAAGATGCCGGATCTTCGCTTCCTCTCCTCAAGAGAGGGCTGACAAGGTCGTTACGCAAGCCGCTCAATGCGGGCTTCTCTGCTGCGGGCGCACCAGTAGAGATGCTCAGGCCAGTGGAGGATTTGAGACCTGAGCCAACCGGGGTAGTCCGCATAAGTCCACCCGTTTTGACTTCGGTCTTCCTAAGAGGGACTGAGGCACTGCGTGAGAGATCGACGCTGGTGTTACCGGTCTTCTGCGCCTTAGCCTTGTTCAGCTCGACCATCCAGGCCGGCTGGTTGGCGTTGGGGGCTGGCTTGGTCTTTGGCGACTCGGGCTTGTTTAGAGCAGCCTCAAGCCAGCTCGATGACTTGGAGGGGCTCCATCTCCGGGGGTCCATTGTCTTGGAGGGACTGACGGGTACCGACGTATTCTCCTCCTCTCCGCCTTCCGTGCTAGTCTCCTTGATTTCGGTCGCAGACGGTTGTGGGGTGATGCTAAGCGGAGCAGGTGTGACTGATCTATCTTCTCCGTAGCTCGAGACGGGTCTTGAAGCTGGCCGTGATGCCGGCCTTGAGTTAGAATCGTCCTGGGTCGTAGCATCTGGCTGAGTGTCCGGCTTGGTGGGACTGCCTAGTTGAGATCCCAAGATACTGTTGCGATTCGAGGCAGTTGACTCGGCACGCGCTAGGCCTGCCGAGTTAACGCTCCATCGCTTAACACTATCGGAGCGCTTCATCATGGCACTCTGCACAAAGCCACCCAAGCCTTTAGTAGGAGAGCCAGATCTTGGTGTGGCAGGCGAGGCACGGCTGTTGGGAGACATCATCGACATGCGATTAGAAGGCGGCTCAGGCTCGTCGTGGGTGGCATCTCCAGTTGGAGGGTCCAGACGCGGTGCGCTGGTAATGAGAGGAGAATTGAGCAAGCTCTGACGGGAAGGCGTTGTCTCTGGTTCTGTAGCGGTAAGGGCATTCGCATTGGCGTCTTGGGCCATGCCGGGAAGTTGGGTGCGCGACAAGTCGGAGGGGTCGACCGTATCCTCATCCTCCACCTGTGATTTCCTGTATGCAGCAGAACCTTCGCCGCGGTCGGCAGTTTGCTTGAACCAAGAGGGATCCTTGCCAGACAAAGACTGGGCAATGGAGTCCCGCGAAGGGAGATCGTCCGTCTGTGATTGGGGTGGCTGTTCTTCTGTGGGAGATGTAATGGCGGCGTTTGCCCGAGTGGCGGCCGCATTCTCAGCAGCGAAAACAGACAACGGTCGAGTCTTGGGTCGCTCAGAAGCTTGAGATGTAGGGCGCCTCTGCCAGGAGAGGGGACGGGCAGAGGGCATGGCAGCCGAAGGGGAGGTGAGGATCTGGCTCGATCGCTTGCTTGGTTCGGACGAGTCAAAGGGCGACGGCGACGAGGGCGACTCGTTCTCCTTTGTGGGCGAGGCCAGCGACAGGGGCTCCATGGTGTCGGATAGTTGGACAGATCGCGCTCGGGGGCTTCCAGTAGTTTCGTGTGCGGGCGAGGACATGTCTACGCCATCTGGGGGCAGAATGGTGCTGGCAATGCTGGCAATGCTTGCGCGGTGGTGGTGGCCGGTGGGGGTGTTTGCCGGAGACGATTTCTGAGGGGAGATGGACCTTGCGCGCTCTGTGAACATGGGACGAAAAACAAGTCAGACCTCATCAGTCAAGTCAAGCCTCGCATTCTCTTTGCATTTTCGTTCATATGTGGTCACCCGTTGGCCCCGTATTTGGACTATCTTGTTATCAACAACAACAAGACCGCACCGAACATTGGGAAATCAGCCCCTTTGACGAGCAGCAGCAGCAGCAGCAGCAGCCCCTTGGACGTGTCTGCGTGTTGCGTGTATGTGTAACTTGTGAACCTCCTGACCTGATCGGATCCCCCGCCTACTTAGGTCATGGAGAGAGAACAACAAAGGAGTTGTAGCAATGGTAGATAGATAGATAGAAAACACACCTAGTCGCCTTGCTTGTCGCTCAGCCTTTTCCTGCAATATCTTCTGTTCCAGCTCGCGCGAGCGTGCCTCGTCTTCTTCCTCGCGTCTTCCCTTCAACAGCTCGACGGAGCGCAAAAAGTCGGAAACCTCGTCAGACATGTTGGCTGGCAACCTCTGGGGTACAAGGCCCAAGTATTAATTATAAACAAGTTATTAAAAGAACAGACCACTCCCAGCAGCACCAGCACGTCCGAGCCGGTGCGTATGCAGATGGATAAGGAGCGGAACCGGAGCGACTGAGACGGGGCGACACTTGACAGTGCGTGTTGCTGTCGCTTGCTGTCGCTTGCTGTCTGTCGCTATCTGTCGCTGTCTGATGTGGGCGGGAGCCGAGCGGTACGGACGAACGAACGAACGAAAGGGGGCGCTGCCGGAAGGGAGCCGAAGGGAAGCGGAAGGATACGAAAGGGGGGAGGAGGGGGGTGGATGGGAGGCCGAGAGAGAGGTGTGGAGGGAAAAAGGGATGGAGGGATGTCCCGGACACGCGGTCAGAAATGACGGCCGTCAGTTCAGATTGCTTGATGTCAACATAAAATATGTATGTACAATGAAGAATCAATCACCCGGGTTGACCGTCTAGGTACGCTACCCTGGAGGCGGAGCTGAATCCTGGGCGGCTACAATGTGCTGCTTCTTGGGAACTCTCCAAGGATGCACGCAAGGCACGAAAGTCGGGATGCACAGCGGGAGCGGGGCACGCTTTCACGGGCCTCCAATGACTTCCACATGGTGGATCCGATGCCATTTGTGCAGCTGGTGCCCAATGCCTCGAGAGCCCCATCTGAGCAAGCTGCAACAACAGTGCATCGTTACAGCGAGCAACACCTAGCCAGCGACAGGGCTGCCCGTGCTGCCAAGCTCAGCCCAAGATGAAACCTTGATTTTTGAGTGCAAGAAACTCAAAATGCCCTCGTCCTTTGTCGAACCATGTCTCATCTACAAGCAAGGCGCTACCAGCCTCCCGCCCTCCACGTTTCATTTCATCAATCACTTCCTTGAAACACGTTGCCATGGAAGAGCTCTTGATTTGGGGCTCCCGTCAGCCGTTGCGGACTGTATATCCGTATCGAACTGGGAAGGTCGGATCATGCATCGGAAATCCAAATATAAAGATGTCCATCACGGTCCCTGCATCGACAGGTACCAACTTGTTCAGTTTTGTCTCTATCCACTGTCGCCCATCACCGCTCATTGTTTGTGTACTCCACCTTTGATCGGATGCCCGTCCTTCTGGAAGACGCGGAACCTCAAGGGGATAAAAAGGGAGGCTCGCTTCCCCTGAAGGCTGACCGCTGCTCGACAGATCTCCCAACCGTTTTGTTCATGTATCGCCTCGTATCCTCAGGGCAAAACAGACAAACCAAACATCGTCTTGCATCTCGGATACGGCCCGTGCCTTGCGGGCCATCATTCCAACCACTAACCAGCTCTTTGTCCTAGTACAGGAAAAGACGAGCCTTTGCATCTTCAACCACCCACGCCAAGCCCTCCTTGAGATTCTCTCCTGTCATGGCACTACACCGCAGAATATTCCACTTATGCGTCCTGATTTCATCGAGTTGCAAAGCCTGGGGGGAAAAAACATCAGCATTACTTCGCAATATAAGAATTCCAAGGGAAGATCGTCAAGTATACTCACTTCCCGCAGCTCGTCCTCAGACATGCACCCCCTTACATCGGTCTTGTTGGCAAACACAAGCAAGCTTGCTCCCGACAGTCGCTGGATGTGTAGGTATGGGTCAATTTTATGGACAAAATTGGCAGACTGGAGTACAAGACATATTTGAGCAGAGATTACTTACCTCTTCCTGGAGCAGACCGTGGAGTTCATCTTTGCAGTCCTGGATGCGCAGCCTGTCCGTGGCATCAACGACCCAGATCAACGCATCTGTCTTTTCAAAGTAATTCCTCCAGTACGACCGCAGCGTTTTTTGACCGCCAACATCCCCTATGCGGATTGTGATTAGAATCGGACATAACGAGCACTTTCTAAATCAACTCTTGAACATCTTACAAATGTTTAGCTTGTAGCCCTCATAGTCGATGGTTTTGATGATGAACCCGAGTGTTGGGCTGACGGTGTTCACATCTTCATTCATGATCTTCTTGACAATTGTCGTCTTGCCTGCATTGTCAAGACCTCTGGATTGGTACCTGTCAGCAATTGCGCATAGTGCAATCGGGCTGGAAGCAAGCAGGTGAGCTCTTACAGCATGAGAATGCGAAGCTCCTTGTCCTTGAGCTTCGCCTTTCTTAGGATTGACAGCATCTTGTTGGCGGGGGTCACGAAATGCGAAAACCAAGCGGTCGGTGGGTTTTCTACACGACCTTTTCGTGTACAGTGATGACCAAAGATAGAAATGGCTGACAGAAACTGACTTGCTCAGCTATTGCCAATTCTACGAATCTGATTGTACTGGCTGCCTGGCCGTTGATATTCCAGGTAATGGACGTGAACATCTGCTGCCCCTGCTGTTGCATGCATTCCCGTCCCCACCTTTACCACCACATATTTGACCCAATCAGATTCGTGCGTTTTATATACGCGGGTACTTGATTTCTGATCCCACGTGATACCCTTCAACGTCAACACTTCAACTATCCTAAAGACACTCTGATTCGACGCGCACAACGGACGTCGCAAGTGGAAAGGAAGACAATATTGACGTGCATTTTATCCCATAATATTTCAAGTTATCAAACACCGGGTGTGCTTTGAGGCTGGAGTGGGAATTCGACCCTCTCTCTCTGGACATTTTCATGTTGGCCTCGGACGTTAAGGCTACAACTCACAATCAAATGCATGAATCACAAGGAAGTGTTCAATCCGCGCGGAATGACTGAAGTTCATGAACCACACACATGATGCAGCTGACCAAAGTGGGAAGATACTGCTAAGCTCAAGTCAAGCCTCTCAGTTTAATCAACAGACTGAAGCGTGCATGCGAACAGAGACACAGAGCCAAGGACGATTTACTTGGTGACTGAGGCTTCGAAACCTGGGGCTGGCGTGTGGTTGGCAGATATGCTCATTGACGCACAAGTTGTCATCTGAACTCTGGTCAAGTTCCATTGAGCTGGGTTGGTCTTTAGAGTCCAAAGGTTGGATGAGAGACGGTTCAGTTTGGTTAACCTTGGAGGCCGCATGCACCCTTTCACTTTAAGTTCCCTTCTCAATCATCAAAGTCTCAGTGTGTGATCGACGCGATTGGATTCGAATTGCAACTGAACCTGGATCTTCAGTTCGGCACCTTCCAGCTTCCGCCAACCTTCCACCAAATTTCACTTCACTAGAAGGAAGGTACGTACCGCCTGCCAGACCTCAAATCAGATTCTGGTCACTGCAGCTGCCAACTTTGTTTGAGGTGCACTTTCCATCCCATCTTTTCACCTTCCATTCACCACCGCGCCTACTACTGCTCAACCCGGCCTTAAAAGGGCAGTCTTGCAGCCGCTTGCTCCTCCTTTCTCTTTCTCGCAACATTCCCCCTCTCACAAACCATTTCACCCTCCTACCTCTACCCACCCAAATCCCACCGCCTATTAGCATCTGACGAGATCTTGTTCGCGGAGCTACAGAGCGCAACCGCTGGCGTTGATCATCATTTGACTCTGACCTGACTTGTCGCTTCCCCTTCCTTTTAGCGAACTATCGTGCTCTTCGCCTCGTCCGGCACTTTCACTCCAATCCAACTGATCTCACACCAAGGATCTGCGACCGGAAGTTTACCTCACCACCCAGCGCCCGTTAGAGGCACCTACACGAGCTAGTTGACTGTCGAAGCAGTTCGACCTACGGCAGGAATACCGAGGACTTGGAGTCGACGACGATCCAACATCACGTACTCATCAACAGCATCTCACCAACTCACGACGGTATTCTGTCTCGAACAGGCGCCCATCACCTGCTACTTCTCCTGCCCCGCACCTAAGTGTATATCACTCATCTTCATTTCTGGTTTGTCGATCGCCGAACCAAGCAGCTTTTGTGACCTGAATGGAACCTCATCGCGGCGACTACCAACCTCCCGACGCCTAACAAAGTGAGTATACGCAGTACTACGCTTGCTTATCAAATGCTAACCACGGTTTACCGTTTATTCAGGTCATTAAAAATGACTGCCGAAAAGCAAGACAAACCCGACGCTCCCGCCAAGCAGGGAGTCGATTCCGGAAAATGGGTTGACTCAGGTGCCCCCAGCACAGGAGAACGCCCCTTAGCTATCATCCACCAAAATTTCAAGCCGAAGGATAAGCCAGTTCCAGGAGTTCCTCCCCATCTTTGGCACCTTCATCAAGGTCGACGCTTTGTCATCAAAGACCCCACCGGCAAAGTTGTTGACTTCAGCAAAACAAAGACTTCCGCCACTCCAGGACTAAGCAAACAGCAGCAACCAAAGGCGCAGCCCAATATTGCTTCGAACCCAGACGGACCCAGCAGATCTGCGTTGAAATCAACTCCTCAGGCTGGCAACTCCAAAAACTCTCCATGGGAAAGTACTTCCCAGAGAGGATGGGGCCCACAAGTTACGAAAGCCGATCAGCCGGTTGGCGCTGGAAACCACAACTCGGGTGCCTGTCCACACAATCTGAAGGGCGACCAAGCCGTTGTTCATCAGGCTAACGCGCCTGCAAACCCCTGGGCAGCCGAGAAGAAACCCTGGCAAGCAGATAAAAAACCATGGGCCACGGAGAAGAAACCTTGGGCAGCAGAAAAGAAACCTTGGGCAGCAGAGAAGAAATGGCACGGTCCTCAGCCCGATTGGAAGTCAAGAGGACCGCAAGAGCATCGACCCCCGCCGGTGCCTGCTGATTACATGGAGCATGAACTTCCTGTCCGCCGACTTGACTATCCAGGCTCGCAACGGAGCCCTCTCTCCGTCTCCGACTTTCATTTCAGCGATGGTCCTGAAGAAGTCAAGGAAGTCAATCCAAAGATTTCCCATGACATTCGCAACGAGATCGGCGTTGAAGTCCCCATGTATCGGTTCAACAACGAAATGGGCCACCCCACCATACGGTTCGGTCACTTTTACGATGGCCAGAACTACGATCTAGGCCTTCAAACTGAAGACTACAACAAAGGCCTGGTGAAATCATGGGTCCAGGATGTAACTGTCGATGCAAAGGCATCTTTCAAATCCAAGCGCAATCACTTCAATTGTGATGTCGACCCAGAGACGGGATGCTTTCTCGCACCTGTCACATACCCTGAGACTCGAGTGAGCGAGGCACAGGACCCGGAGCTTCGATGGCGTCAAATGAACTGGTCATCGGAGTTGCTGCGCAAACGCAAGCTCGCGCCCAAGAGAGGTGGGAAGTTCTATCGAGGAGAGGTTCCACCGTCGAGCCGCCAGCCACCAAAAGTCCAACTCAACGTCAACATCGCGGACTTGAATGTGCCCCAAGTACCATGCCATTTGCGCCCTGCTACAGCTTCTGACATGGAGGCAGTGGCATCCCTCTACAACAACGAAGCTATCCAAAAATTCGATTCTGCACCTTTGGGAGCGGCGGACTTTGAGAAAATCCTTACGGACACCCATGGGCACGAATTTCCCTTCATCGTTGCCGTTAGCGGCTCGGCTAGGGTGGACACGTTGAAAGATGGCATTAGATTTGAATCGAGTCAACCACAGCAGAAGGTCCTTCCTTCAAATCTCAAAGAAGGCGTGGTTCTTGGATTTGCGTACCTTTCGGTTTGGAAGCCCGGTTTGGCTGGCAGTAAAACAGGCACTAGCAGGGCCACTACTGAGGCCCACGTGTATGTTCATACTTCTTGGAGACGCAAGAAGATTGGATCTGCACTCCTGGATAGGCTTCTCGCCTCAGTTTCACTCAACGCGAAGTCAAAGGAGATGTGCGACTTCTGGGATCCTTCACGCAACACTGCTTACGCGGCTCCCTGCCAGCATGACCGCTATACCTTCAAGATTTACATGCAGTACCTTGTCAAGACCGAATTCGACACCGACAATGGATTCAATAACAGGCAGACACAAGAAACCCAGGCCGATGATATCGCGTGGTTGAAGAACCTCCTCGAAACCAAATTCGGATTCGAGGAAAAAGTCCGTTTCGAAGCGGCATATCGCTCGCCAAAAGTCGAAGGAGAAGCTAGCTATTGGCTGGATTCTGTCGTGTTTGAACACACCTGCTGCAGTCCTTCATGGATCGATCTGCTCTACTGATGCAACCAGAATTGGCGATGGGTATCATACCCTCAACCCAGTTGGGTCTCGTCCTGCTGCATCTTTGTTTCCTCTCATTTTCTTTTTTCCTTCCCATTTCATTTCAAAACCGTTTGCAAACCCTTTCTCTATGTTCCTTTTCTTTCACCGTTTATTTCTATTCTGAGCAGATACAGCTGTCCTAATGAGGCCTATCGTATGCCTCTCGGATGGGCAGCTGACAAGGGAAGTAAATGACTGCTTCCATCTGCTCTCAATCTTGTTATCGTATGAAACCCGCGAGTTCGAGTTTAGCGGACGGTACGATGCCTAATCTGGCTTTTCTCAGGTTAAGCATATTTAATATGAAATGGAAAAAGTTCAAATTACCTTGTTCGAACTCTTAAGAGTCTTGTCATGGTCGCTGTTGGGATTGCTTTTTTGTTACTTGCTCATCAGAAAGCCATATGTTCTGGGTTGTGTAATAATAGTTGATGTTAGTGCATTAACAAATCTTAGTCCGAGCTGGTCGCTTCGGTCATCGGGGCAAGTGTTGCCCGTGAAATGTCCGAAATCCCTGTCATTCCTCCACAGGCTCCAACTGGATCAAGTCAGGAGCAGCGATGAAGCCACCCAAAGGCTGTTGTGCTTACCAAACCCCCTTCATTCCGGTCAGGAGTTCCAGGTTATAACGTGTCGCAGCAATCTGAATCGGCCTTCGGGATCATTCATCTTCCCCGGTTGCCCGGCGTTCGTTCTCAGCGTCTTGTTTGCAGCAAACCCGCGAGGTTACGATAAACGGATTGTCTTTAAGAGCCCTTGGAATTAGGTAAGCACGCTTAACTGATTTGGGCAGCGAACGGATAGCGGGGTTATCGGGCATAAGATGGCCAACGACAACACGGATACCACGACAGCTGAAGGGACGTCGGGAGTTGGGTCAGGGGTCCAACAATCGGCACAAACCTCTCCAGTTGCTGGTCCATCAGACTCAGATCTCGAACCATTGGCATGTGTGACATGTCGGAGTCGAAAGCTGAAATGTGAGTATGCTGTTCAGCAGCTTGGACGCATCTCGCTCACGACACGCCCTCACATTGACTGCTTTGAACGTCTAACTTGCTATGACTCTTTGATGTAGGTGACCGCAAAAAGCCGGTATGCACACGATGTGGGACGGCCGGGGGAGATTGTGTATATCCTGGATCAAGGAGGAAACCGAACTTCAAGCGGCGAAATGTGAAGGAACTCGAAGAGAGATTGGGCAAGTCATTTCTGTTTGTCCGACACACGGGCTAAGCCAGCTAACATTGTCAACGATAGCTCAAGTGGAAGGCCTCATTCGAAATGTCACCAAGCAGTCCTTGGGCCCTGATAACCAGGTTGCAAGTGATGATGTGAGCGCTACTGCTGCCCTCGACAAGATGAGTGCTACGACAAGCTTGGATGAACTACCAGAGGGGACATTATCGGGCTCTGAGCGAGCCAGCTACTCGTTTGGCTTTGTATCTCGTGGACCAGCATCTGAAGAAGCTAGTCCTATGGAGGCTGTCCCGGCACCTGACAGAGTAACTTCGTCAAAGCGACCACACTCACCTCAACCATTTGATGCGCCACGAGTAGGAGGGACTGGCATCGGAGGCTTCAGTGACGATCTCGTTGAGCTGGGAAGGTTCGAGGGGCTACCACCTTTTGAAATGATCGAGGACCTGTGAGTCCCCCCCCCCCCAAAATCATCCCATCCAAAGGACTATGCTAAAGTAACGGGACGCAAAGACACCGATTGTTCTTCCAATTTCGGAAGCCAAAGATCGTGCCCATTGTTCACCCGGGAAATTACATGCGAGCATTCTACTCTCCCACCCATATGCGTCCGCCTATGTGTTTACAATACGCAATCTGGGCAAATGCGGCAAAGGGACATCCCATGTACGACCGTTACTATGATGTCTTCTATCATCGTGCTCGTCAGTACTTGGAGGCTGATGAGCTAAAGGTCAGTCAAATCTCTGGGATTCTAGCCGGATGTTTCGCAAGCTGATTATGAACTATCAGGGACTCGGAGAGCATTTTATAACGCTTCATCATGCCCAAGCGTTGATTATAACCGCCATCAATGAGGCCCGCAGTATGCTGTTTACCAGGGCCGCAATGACTGCCGCAAGGTGTGCTAGACTTGTGCACATGTTGGGTCTTCAACGACTCGATGACCCCTCAGAAGACGCAGAAGGATCTGATGGGCCCGTTCTGCCTCCTCCCAAGAGCTGGGCTGAACTAGAAGAACGTCGAAGAACATTCTGGGGTGCCTACTGCGCTAACGTCCATATCACCATGAACACTGGGTGGCCCATCATGATTGATGTAAAAGACGTAAGAATATCCATTTGACGGGATCGGTCGAGGTTTCAAGACTAATGCCTCAGCAGACCACAACCCGTCTTCCTGCCTCCGAAGATGCCTTTAACACAGGCCTTCACGAAGCCTCGCCCACGCTCCAAGAAGCTTTTGGCGGCTCCTCCTACTCCTCCTTCGCTAGCACGGTCGTCATAAGTTATCTCTTTAACGAACTGCTCAACCATGTCCACCGATCAAAAGTATCGGACCGGCCCGACGACCTTCAAGACGGTCCTTACTGGAAACGCCATCGCGAGATCGACAACAACTTGGGTATTGCCTTCATGTTCTTACCCGAGAAGTTCCGACTGCCCACAAACATCATGGATTCGGTGGCGCTGCAGGTTAATCTGAATATACACGCGTCCGTAGTCTGCCTTCATACCGCTGCTTGCGACGTGGTAAAGAAGTATGGGCTCGACAAGCGGCTAGGTGAAAGGAGTAGAGTGAGGAGACTGAATGCTGCGAGAGAAATCGTAAAGATTATGAAGTTGGCTAGAGAGACCGTGAGCCATTACGTAAGTAGTGCCTTTGCCGTACTCCTTCTATCCCACCGCTGGCAGTCCACTTACTAACAATGACACCTCACTCTGTTACAGAAAACCCCCCTAGTAGCCCTCTCCATATACTGCGCCTCAACAGTCTATGTCGATCTCGCCAGAGAAGCCTTCACATCCCCCTCGCCAGTTCCGCTCCCGCCCTGGGTGGTGTCCGAGCTCGAATTCCTCGTCAATTGCATGGAGTCCATCGGTCGGCAACACATCGTCACACGTGCCTACCTCAACCAGCTCCTCCTCGACATTGACCAAAGCGATGTCAGTGCGTTCTTCAATCTACCCAACATCAAGCGGTATGGATGTTGCAACCACGGGATTCCCCTGCTGGTGAGGACGGCTGTGTCGAGGTATACAAAGAACGGTGGGAGGCCGGTGGTCCCGAGAATGATGCCTATGGGGAGTGGAGGTAGGATCATACCCGAAGGAGCAAGTTGGAGTGGTGGTGGTGGTGGATGCGGGGTTGGAGTGACGGCGGCGAAAGCCTGTGGTGGGAGTCTGAACGAAGACGGGGGAGCGGCGGCGGGAGTTGGACCACCACCGGAGGGTGAGCTTGGTGCTTGTAGTGGTGGTAGTCAGTGCCCGGGGAGGCAAGGCCAAAATGGTGACACCACGGGAACCAGCGGCGGAAGTAGCGGACCCGGTCTCGCACCGGAAATCAAACGGAGACGGGTCCACCACGAACAGCAGCCCTTCATCGAACGCATCGACCTTTCCGACTTGTTCAAGTTCGGTAGTTCCGCACTCCCCTCTCAGCATCAGCATCACCAGCCAACAGCAGCAGTACCACCAAATTTCACCACCGAAAGCAGTGACGAGTTTAACGACGGCTGGGGCCCGGGACCCGCGACTGCTGTGGGGCCTCCTCATTTAATGAATTCCAGCAGCGACGCTTCCAGGCCGGTAGTCCAGCTACCTCACAGAACCATGAATCATTCATCCGCCATGTTCGCTAACAACACCACCGGTACTGGACCGGGCCCTTCATCCATCTCTGATTTGGACCCCAACCAACATATCCCGCTTGAAGACATCTCCAACATGGACCTTTTCTCCAACATCACCGGGATGGAAGGTATGGGAGAGATGGGGGGCATAAATCAAATCGACTTGGACCTGACAGACGCAGTGGTTGATCCCTTGTTTTTGAGTACCAGCAACAGCGACAGCAACGACAGCAACTACAATGACCTTGGGAACAACATCACCAACTGCAGTGGCAAATGCCATCTACTTGGCAACCTTGACGGTATTGGTAATGGCAATAATGAGACTGTGACAGCTGGGGGGCATGGGGGAGCTGGAGGAGGCGATGGTGATGCGTGGATGTTCCTTACCGACGAGACGGGTAATTCTGGTAATGGTACCATGACGGGGGAAGAGTCACCTGGCACAGGTATGGGGAGTTGGGGTAATGTCCTCTGAATCTCTGGTTGTTGAGGATTGGGAGGGTGCGGTGTAGGACCAAGGGGGCATATAATACACAGAAATAAGGGCACAAGGGGTGGACGAGCGTTGCCATTGTGGCGTTTCTTGGCGTTTAAACGGGCTAAGGGGGCCGTGGATTTATTCAGGGGTCATTGGTTGTAAAGTAGACAAATCGCTGCTCCCTCGGTTAGAAACGGGTTTCGCATAGAAGGTACCGCGTTAATAGACCATAGACTTCACACAATCACTGGTAATTTTCTAAGGAAAAGAGTCCAATGGATGCTTGGTGATCGATAGTCTTATGAGGTTTATGCCATTGATAGAAAGGCGATTGTTCGTGGCAGGTGGCAGATGGACAAAGATGCTACCTACTCTTCATGTCATACACCTTGCTCGGGGCAACGTGACAGCCCAAAATGACACCATATGAGCACCTCGCCGCTGTGCAATACACATATGAACACGATACCCAAAATCGAGCATATTATATTTATATAGGGATAAATAGTTGGCATCCCACGAACTGTCGAGTGCATATAACAGAACAGCTTCGCGAACTCCTTTTTTCTTTTTTGATCCTTCCGGCACCGGCGACTGCGCTATGAGGCCAGGCCTCTCAAGACGCACATTAACCGAACCCATCCCACCGCATCCCTCCCATCTTATTACGTCCCCTCTCATCTTCTCCTCCTCCAGGCGGAGCGCAGACGAGACGCGAAGGCATCCACATCCGGCATATGCATTTAGAAAGCAAACACCTGATCCTCCAACTTGCTAACCGGCTTAGCCTTCTTAAAGCCCAACGCCTCCGTCGTCTTCTTCAGCCCACTAATCATCGGCGGCGGGCCGCACAGCAAAATCTTGACATCATCCGCCGGCTTAGGCAGCAACTTCTCCACCATCTCCTGGGTAACATATCCCACACCACCGGTCCATCCCTCAGGCGGGCGATCCAGGACGTAATGAACCCTGATACCCTTATCCTGGGCCACCAGCGCATCCAGGTCCTCCTTAAGCAGGATATCCTGCGCGGTAACGTTGGCGAAAATCAGATCGACCTCGGTGCGGTCTCCCGCGGCGCGGCCGCGCACAATGGCGCGGATGACTTGCAGCATGGGCGTGATGCCGGTGCCGCCGGCTACCATGCCGAAGTGGCGGACCATATTCGGGGTATACACAAAAGCGCCCTTGGGACCCTTGACGCGGATGGTCTGGCCGACTTGCAGAGAGGCCATGTGCTTGGAGATGTTACCGGTCGGGTAGGACTTGATGAGCAGGTCGAAGTAGCCGGGCTGGTGGTCGCCCGAGATGGGCGTGTAGGAACGCACGATCTCCTTGGTGGAACCGTCGGGTTGCTCGATGGCGGCGCCGATGGAGATGTGTTGGCCGATGGGGAGGCCGAGGATGGCGGCGGGGGTGGGGAGCTTGAAGCGGTAGCTGTTTGTGAAGAGGAAGAGTTAGTTCTGCGTTATGGATGGCAAAAAGGTATAGCCATTCAGGGGCAAATCAACGTACATGGCGACGTTGTGGGAGATGACGGTCTTCTCCTTGAGCTCGAACTCCTGGAAGACATCGGGCTTGAGGACCTTCTTGGGGACTGCATATAGGCTGTTAGCGCGCGTTGATTTCAGCATATTGGGAGAGGAGGGATAACGTACGCATCCTAAGGTACTTGATCGCACCCAAGACGAGGGCCACAAGGGCGGCGTAGAGAGTCCATTCCGACTTGACGATGACGGTGCCGAAGACCAAAAGGCCAGCGGGGATGTAGATCCCGTCAAAGTACTTGCGCTCGAGCAGCGATTCCTCAGCCATGGTGTCTGTCTTTGTCCCTTCTTGTTGGTTACCTGAAAAGAAGGATAAAGAAGAAGAAGAAGAAGAAGAAGAAGAAGAAGAAGGAGAGGGACGAAAAGAAGGAGGAGGGGAAGAAGGAGAAGGAGGACGGTGAGGTGGGTGAGGGGAGACGGAGAGCTCCTCTTGTTAAGAAAAAAAGGGATTCCACTTTCTTCCCTTGTCCGACCACTCCCCAAACTGCCCGTGAAAGGCCACTCTTCTTGACTCCAGCAGCCCAAAAAACGCGACAGACTGCCCGTGGGGAACGGAGACGGGGGTCCAAGGATCCAATCCACTCGGCTGGATCCAACAGGGGGTGTGTTTTGGGCTATGACACCCGGACCAGGTCCCGTTGTTGAGTGTTGAGGGGTGGGTCGATTCTGCTGCGGGCCAGACCGGTTTCTGCCGTGCCGTCGACGGGACCTGACGGGCCTGTGGCAGCGTGCTACAACAGGTGTGCCTGCCCTGTGCACCCGCTGTAACAACACCCCTAAACCACTGCGAATTGGCGCCCAGTTGACCAACACCATCCCGGGCGCTGAAGGAAGGCGGTGACCGTCAACGCCGGGGGATGTTTTGTTGACATTTCAGGTCCCGTCCCGAGGCCGAGGAAACCCCTCCGAATTCCGGAACGGCAATCCCACTTCCAGGACACTGAATGACAGGGAAACAGCGCCCTGAGATCCGAACCAGCTACAATGAAGCCCAGAATGGCCGTTATCTCTCTTCATCGTCGTGTTTTTGCCTTCATTCCCAAGAGATATCTCCGAGGTAATGCGACTATAACATGTTCTTTTCATGCATATCATTTTGCCTCCTCGCACTCTTTTACCGCGTTGGTACAGCAAGAGACGACTCGTACATTCGCTACAACCTCTCACCAGTGTCACAAGTAAGGAAACAACCTACTGTATCACCGCCCAGAAACTCCGACCCCGCTCCCGCCCACCGAGTGTCCGATCATACATCAGTGATTCTTCGATCCCGCGCTTTCGTGACTTGCAAGTTTCCTTGTGAACGGTTAAACTCACAAAAACATCTCTTTTCAAAATCACAAGCCAACCGAAATACCCCACATCGCCTTCCGATCTTCCTGTTCCCGGTTGCGAAACCCGGGAAAGAAAGAACGCTCAGATGGGTGACAACGCGCTACCATCCAAGCCGCCGGCAAATGATCCGAACCCGGTCCCGGTAGACGAGAGCCCCTTTCCTCTTACGGCTGTCGACAAGTGGGTGCTCTCACAAACGGATGAGGAATTCAAGTATCATTCATGGGGTGAACTGCGCGTTCTTATTCGTAGGGATTTCTCTTTCCTTCTTTGTTTGTCCTCTTGTCTTCATCGTCGTCGTCATCTCATTACAATTATTATATGTATACATCCAAGCATTATCAGTGATACAAAACCCGCCCGCCCATTTTGCTTTTCTGCCCATGTCTCTAACTTTCAAACTATGATCACTTCCATCAAAAACAGAAAACAATGACCTCTCCGTCCTCAAACGCAAACCCTCCGATCTCCGACGCTACATGAAATGGACAGCCGAGACCAAGGCCTCATACGGCAGCATGACCAACTACCTCCTCGCTCACCGCCTGCCCAAGACATGGGGCGAACCGCCCTTCACGCCCGTCTCCGACGTCCCCTTTGCCGAACCCTCCGACTACTGCGTCCTGCTGAATGACTGGCCGTACGGCTTCGAGCCGGGCATCACCCACATCGTGGTGTGGACGCGCACTGCCATCGCGACGGATGACGACAAGGGCGACATGACGCCCGAGAGCCGCAAGGTCGTCGGTGATTTCGTGAAGCGGTACTTTGTAGATCGACTCGGTCCAGGTGGTGAGGAGAAGGTGCTGTATTTTAAGAACTGGGTGGCGCTGCAGAGCGTGAGAGCGCTGGAGCATATCCATGTGTTGGTGAAGGATGTCGATCCAGCTCTTATCGAGGAGTGGACCAAGGAGCGGGAGTGGCATAAGGCGTAACCGTAACTGAGGTGGTAGTCGGCAATGGTGGCGATGCGTGTGGTTGACAGAAGGGTAGAATAGAGGTATATAGACAGCGCAAAACGGATAGAACAGATGCGATACCACTACATTAAAGTTTCCCACTTTAAGCAGCAGCACGTCTCTGCTTCCTATTGCCAGGAGGAACGGCACCAGCACCACCAGCAGCATCACCGCCGCCGGCACCCATACCGCCCAACCCAGCCATCGACTTGGCCGCGCCCATCAGGCCAAAGCCCTTGTAGATGCCATAAGCAGGGACGATGGTCCAGAAAATCCAGGCCCAGTTGCCGAAAAGCGTGACGAGAACGGCAGCCGCCCAGGTGACCCAGACGACGTCGAACATGTACTCGGTCAGGCCAGGGGCGGCGAGGTCCTCGCCGGAGGCCTTGAGAGCCTTGGTGGACGGGTCATAGCTGGGCCGGCCCGTCTTCTCGAGCGTGTACTGGCAGAGGAAGCTCGGGATGGAGAGGATGAACCAGAACAGAAGGGAGCGCGACCGGAAGAGGAAGTGAGAGAGCAGGAAGGTGCCGTTGACGGTGAGGGAGCCGATGTGGAGGTTCTTGAGGGTCGTCTCGTTGGACTTGGCCCTGTCCTTGCGCGCTTTTTGAGCCATTGTTCAGGTTCAATGGGTGCTTTTTTTTTTTTTTTTTTTGAGGAAATCGGCGTAGTTGTGAGATTTGGCAGATTACACTGTCTCTGATGTTGAATGTTGATGTTGTGAGTTAAGAGAGTTGCGCGTTGGCTGTTCAGGGTTGAGAGAGCCGAGTGGAAGCTGCATCCTGGCATCATTGTGAGAGGAGAGGGAGATAATGCTTACATAAGCCAGTGCACCATCGCTGTCCCCACTTTTGACCTCCCGGCCTTCAGCACTACTTCTAGTAGGTAACGCCAACACAGTAACGACAGCATCAACAGTCACCCATCGGCTTGACTGATATCCATTCTACGATATGCGTCATGAATTGGCATCCTTTCTCTGTGGTTCTTGTACCTTTTCTTCCTTCATCAGATGATGAAAATGGAACGGCACCGACGGTCAACATGCGCAGTGACAGTTCCCTAAAGTCCGGCACAGTTTCGGACTACTGGAGAGCAGTGACTGGTTCTCCGGTGATGGCCTCCCTTGGAAAAGAAGAGTTTGAACTTCGCATGAGGCACGCTCGCTACGACTTCCCTGAACCTAACCTGGGTGGGAACGTGACCGTTATTTATTCGCTATCTGACACCCCTTTCCATTTTCATTCTCCACGGCCAATTCTCTGCTAGTCGGAAACGCCTTTGTATATCACGTTGACTTGGTGCTCCGCCGTCGTGTTACCGTACACGAGCCTGAACTTTGGCTCGCCTTCGAACTTCATTGTCAATGAACACTCAGCCTTCCGAAACTCCCCACCGGCATCGTTCACACACTTCTCAAGCTCCTCCCAGGGAAGTTCAATACTGTACTCCAGCCTACACAATTCTTTAACGGATTCATCCCTGCGCATTGGCGGTATGGCCGCGTCGCTGATCAGGATGCTTATCGGGATGTTGAACCGCTGCTCTGGGCTCGACACCCATTGAAAGAGGGAGTATGAGACCGGGTCGCGATTATCAACTGGTTCATTCTGATAGCAGTGTCTGTTAGCGGAGTCCTGATGAATTCAGCTAAAGGAAACCTGAACCCTACCGTTCTCAGATACCACGTCATCCTGTAAGTCCTTTTTACACCAGCTTCGTCGAGGTGCACACGATCTCTAGAGGGGTCGTACGGCGGGTTGACCTTAAGTATTTCCTCACCGAGCTCCACCCCATAGCTGAACCTGGAGACCCGAGACACGACGGATGGCATAGAGGATAGAGTATCGGTACCGCCATAACCTTTCAACATCGCAATGACGGCACCCTTCGCCACGGCAGACCACCTGCAGGGAATGAAGCTCAGCACACAGCCTGGTACCACGACGGGTTATGATCCATGAATTGAGCAGACTTACGCTCGTCGTGGCTGGAGCACGTTCTCGAACAGCTCCTGGAGCATGCGGTGTAGGTATGGAGAACCGCCAAGGCCTCCCACGAGAAGAATGCTCTACAAATTGCACGTTAGTTTGATTGGTACTGGGTATTGTCGTTTCACTTGCGACTTACTTGTGGTGGCCCTTTCCCCTCTCGTTCCAGGCTTTTCTTCTGCTCACTGACAAGTGCTCTAATCCCGTTAAAAGTAGGTTGGAAAAAGGTTTTTATTGCCGCCCTTTAAGGTATCGGTAAGCAACAGCATCGGGTCTCTGAGCAGGCAGATCTAGTAACTCACTTTGGAACAGGAAAACTGTCAGTTGAACCTCTCACCCTTTTGAGTTTTGAGAACACCTTTGCGGGTGGTCGGAAATCAAACGTCTCCTGATCTTCCGTGCCGGTGAAAAACCTCTTGAGTGTGTACTCCCATTCGTCGTTGAAGAATGACCGGAATTCGTTGTCTTCGAGATTGTCGAATTTAAGCCCGGACTTGACCATCATCCAGTTCTCGAAGCTACTGTCGACAAGGAATGCGCCACACAGCTTGCCTGTTCCTCTATCAGAATTAAAGTCATGATAGATGCCGAGTTCAACTCCTTACCATCTCCCTTGACAGCCTCCCTAAGCTCGAAGGGCTCGGTGGATATAACTTCGTAGGTGATTATATCCTGTACATCTGCGTGTTAGTACCTGGCTGCACGGGCAGCACGCTTACTTGAATCAATAAACAACCTAACACTTACTACCGTTCCGCCGCCACAATCGCAGACGACGAATGTTCCCCCTGCTTGGACCTCGGGGTATCCTTTTCGTTCAAACAGGGTGCAGAGTGCTGCTGCTTCGGGCTCCTCAACCAAAAAGACCCTCGTTCTTCCAGCTTTTCTGCGTTCCTCAATTCCTGCCTTTCCCACTGCCTGTTTCAACCTCTCGCGAGCATACGATGGCCAAATAGCAGGAACGGTGACGGCGACTCTGAAAGGCAGCTTTCCCATGGTGGTGGTTTCAAGCCCGATATCCTTCAGAGCATGGAGCCATAACTCGCGTAGAAACCGGGCGATCAGATCAACAATTCCATCACCCTTGTATTTGGGGTGTGCTTGAAGTGCTTTTCTCGCATGCACAAGATAGTCGGAGTCGTATATGTCTTCCTTGAGGTCTTCTGGTTTAAGAAGGAGTAGCTTGAACCAACGAATTGGTGTCGCATTCTTAGGGACTAGGTAACCCCACTTGCCTGTCTCGAGGTCGAATTGTGTCGGAACCTGAACTTGGTCTTGATGCCTCGACTCTGCGTATGGCCAGCCTTTGACTTGGTGGATATTCTTCGGGTCGAAAGAGAATGCCCAAGACACACCAGAGTATCTGCCACGTCCTGTCAGCTGGTTTACCACAACGAAGCGAGGCGGGTCGGAGTTACGTTGTTCCAAAGTCTATTCCTATCGAGATGAATTCCTCTTCTCGAAGTCGCGGTGATGCTTGCTGACGCTTTAGTCGGCTAAGCTGTCCTGGGGAAGGACCAGCAGCGTTCTGAGATCTCAGCGATCTGTTCCTCCAAAATGGGTTTCCTGAGTCCATTTTGCAGAGTCAACTACCTGTGGCTCCGGAAGGTCGGCCATCAGTCGTTTGAAGGCATGGGGACTTTACACCTTTCGGCCTGGTCGATGGCATCTTTTTGACAATCGACTGCATTGCTAAGACCTGCACACCTCTTTTGTGCGTACTCAGCCAGCCCAGATTGGGTGCCCAATGCGAATGGCATTGTTGTGACAAGCCACGTTGCCTCGAATATGATGTGCTATGTACTTACAACCGCCAAGTCAAATGTCGGCGCTTCTTCAGGCAGATGGGCGAAACTCGAGGCAACCTGTGAGGCAGAGCGGATCGACACTCGCCTTTCCCCGATGGTTCATACGCAAAGATAAGGCTCGAAGCTTGAATTCGCAATTGGTGAAAATCCTAACCGCACTTCATGCACCAGGTCGATAGTTCTGATGTGCTTAAATGAATCACGCAACTTGACCAATGATGGAACCTTTCGTGTCACCTGATGGCTGATGACAGGCCAGAATGTGTGCCTTGTGGCGCGCATGTGACCACCTTGAAGAGAAGCAGGCTGCGCAGCCTGCTTCTGGTGAGGAATCTGAAGATACCTTAATCTACGGTCTCAATTTGCTAATATCAAGTTCGTAAATGTCTTGGCTTTCGCACCTCTTGTAGCCAAGCTGAATGAGCTTTGAAACTCACTGAACAGGATACAGCTCACCTCAAAGTAGCGCGAGCGTTGCTCCTTCCTCTTTACATCTTTTGACCGTGAACTAAGCTTCTGCGGAAACTTTGCGTACACCATGTCAAGCACGACAATTGACGAAGGTATGGTGGTGATCCTAGGAGTCACCGGCGCCGGCAAGAGCACATTTGTCAATACACTTCATCCTGGATCGGCTGCTGTGAAAAGTGGTCTCCAGTCAAGTAAGCAAAATTTGGATCTCAATATGATATTTCAACTGCGGATACAAGCTCACCCTAAGAAAGCAACGCAACGTCCCCAGGCCGTTAAAATGTTCCTGGATCAAGAGCGAACACGATCAGTCACTGTGGTAGACACCCCTGGCTTTGACGACACATACCGTACCAACGCTGAAGTTCTTGCCGAGATTACCGATTATCTTACCACGCAATACACTCTCAAGATCCCTCTCCGGGGCATCATCTACCTACATCCCATCCATGAAAACAAAATGAGGGGTTCAGGTCGTCAATACCTCGAGATGTTTCAGGCACTGTGCGGTGATGGTGCCCTCAAGAACGTCTTGCTTGTCACAACTCATTGGGACACCATCGAGCCAAACCGTATGGGTGAAACCCTACGGCGTGAGCAGGAACTTCTCGATCGTTGGTGGGCACCCATGATTAAGAAGGGCTCTACCGCATGGCAGTTTGACGGCAATCGCATTACGGCAGAAGCCATGTTGCTGGAACTCGTGCGTCACCGCCGGAGCGTCGTACTCGACATACAGCGGGAACTGGTCGATGGAAACAGAACGCTTTCAGACACAACCGCCGGGAGATCCTTTCAAAACGAGTTGGAGGAGGATATAGCAAGACACAAGAAATTAATCGAGGATATTGATGCAAAGTTGGCCAAGGCTTCACGAAGGACGCGCGGTAATGGGGACACCGGGATCACAGCGGAAGTTCGTCAGGACCTTGTAGAGAAGAGGCAGGATCATGTAAGGCAACTCGAAAAGCTTGAGGTAGGCCAGAAGCGGATCAAGGTAAAGGTAGGGGAGAAGATAAAAGCGCGGATCGAAGAGACGAAGAAGAGTCTGTTAAAGAAAGATGGGTACATGGCATCGGGTATCACAATATTCGTGGCGGTGGTCAACATCGCTCTTTCGGTGGTCCAGTTGGCGTTATAGAAGGTACTATACGTATGTATTGACAAACCCGAGGGACCATTTACAAAGGTTGCCTCAAGGATACGAAGTAGCGAAGTGCGTGGCACAGAACATGAAACCCTTCCCATGAGAAAAATAATCATGAATCCAAATAGAGAGGCAATGAATAAGGTAGTCTAAGTACAATTGTGCCAACAATGCCGGTCACATGGTCAGTGATTACATTGGGGGTGGGAGGATTATGATCAGAACCTGAAGCTAGCCTGAATGAAAACCTTGAAAGCTGCTCAGCTGCAGTAACGCTTCGTGGCCGGTCTTTACGGGTGCGTGTACCAACCCAAATAGGTCATCACATTGGACAGCTGGCAGGCAAAGAAGAGGGGTGTGGCGGAGAGCCTTACACCCGTTTTGAACGAATCTGGCGCATGGAGGTCGCTCAACAATTGCATTGCTCAAGACCCGAAGACCCTCGCCACATCTTTAGTACTCAGCTACCTAACTTTCAGCCGTATCCCAACGTCAAAGTCTCACGTTTAACAAAGAGTTTACCCCGTAACAATGAAGCAGCTTCTTTGTTCTTAACATCGAGTCTTTCCCAACAGTCAATACAACGGCCTTTCTGGATATATTCCTCTAACGCATAGCTCAGCGGTTGAACCCTCCAAAATGCCTTCCGATGGCTCCAGGAAGCTGAATCATGGGCACCCCTCAGAATCACCAATATCCAATAACCTTCAGCGTGGATCAAATAACCGACCTCCTCGCCCTAGTAATCCTGCGGTGCCGAATCATGGCTTTGCTAAATTTTTTAAAAGATTTCCAGGAAATCTTTTTGGCAACAACATCGGAATCGGCAGAAGTGGTGATAACGATCAAGAGATCCCACAACCCCTGGGATCAGAGGTGGGTACACGGGGAACAAAAATCAAAAAGGCGGCTGGGTTGCAGAGATCTCTGTCCACCGGCTCACGAGATGTGTCGGCAACCGCGAAAACAACGCAGCAATATCCATCCAGGCAGCACAGAAGACGCTCGACATCAAGACCAAGGTCATCACACATCGCCGCTGCAGCTACCGAAAGTGAGCCTGGCGCTCGACAACCTCAAGTGATAACCAGTCCGGCCGCTCCTTCTAATGTTTCTGCTAGTCCTGAGACCAAACGGAACCAGTCATCCAAACTCGCCTTAACAGATGATTCTTTAAACAGACAGCCAGAAGTGGCGGTGATGGCCACACCTACACCACAAATATCGGTGGTGAACGGTCTTGTCGGAATACCTTCCTCAGCTATCAACCAGTTGCCAGTGGCACTTCCTAGGGCAGGATTAGCAACCCTTGGCCTTAGCAATCTGCAGAAGGTACATCATACCTCTACTGAGGAGGACTTGAGAGACGATTCACCTACCAAAGGTTTTGGTCAGCCAGGGGCGTCAAAGTCGTACGCTGCCCGCGAACAAGAAGCACGAAAGGCAGGAAAGAAGTCCCCAACAGCAAATCAGATACACGCTCTGGCACAAACGACATCATCGTCCAACAAGGAAACAACGGGTTTTCACAGTCAACCCCCCTCGGAAAAGGCAAACAGTGACCGTGACGGGATGACTGCGAACAGGCGCGATCAGGGGATCCAAAAGGGCAAGCCAATTTTCTTGACGGACCAGCAAAACCTGGATCTGTTGACAGCAAACAAAGCGCTAGAGGCAAAGCTTAAAGCAAAGGAACAGACAATCCAGGACTTGTTGGGAAAGATAGAAGATTTGGAGTACGAAAAGTCGGATCTTAGGTCTCTCTTAGACGAGGAAACTGTATCTGCGCAGTTCTTGAGAGACACGACAGCGGGAGCAGGCCACTTGCCAGATGGCGAAATACAGTCGGAATGGCAGAACCTGCAAAATCGAATCCGACAATTTTTCACCTTGGTCAACGAAATTGGGCCCGCCCCAGAAACCAACAATAACAACGGCCTTGGATTTACTCAAAGACCGATGACTAGTAGTCAGCCCCCAAAAGCAAAGGTCTTGGAGTTGTCAAATTCCGCACAGCAACGGCTCCATGAACAACGGCAACAACCCATTCTCAAGACAGTATCTTCGTATATCTGCACCTTACGAGGGATAGCTTCTCGATTTGATGCTTACATGCATTCGAAGAAAGGCCAACAGGTGCTGGCATATGCCGCTATCTGGCTTGTTCTTTCACATGAAGTCTTCGCTACCGAAACTACAACCAGCGGAATGCTCTGGGCTGGGAAATTCATGAGCACAATGAGAAAGATGAGTGAGTACTTCTCCCATGTCCAAACCTGATAGCTTTAGCCCAGGACCAAATTCCATGGAGTATACCCAGATTGTGGCGGCTGTGTCGTACCGGAACCGAGCTAACATAGTGAAAAATGCAGTGGCCGAAGGTGTTCAGACTCAAAGAAACTCGAGAGAGTTCCACCGCTGGCGGTGCCACAGCGCAGGCTTTCTCATTTCGATGACGTCGAAGGTGGATATAGACTCCAATGTCGACGCAGTAGTGCGCCATCTGGAATGCATACTCGAACACATTCTTGGCTTTGAAATCGCATCCAGAGACAGTGGTAGCAGGGAAGACATACGTCGTAGAAGTATCACTGGCTCAACGAAACCGCGAGAGAACGGTAATGGCCCGAACTACAGCCTCAGCGACAGGCTTCGAGCCCGGCTGACCGATATTGTCCATACTGCCATAAACCTTGACCAGGACCTTTGCCAGCAGCAGGCAATGTGGTACTGCGAGTACCCTTTCCCATCATCGGCGGCTATCACAATGCTGTCATTTCCAGAGTCTCATACCCCAGCGCGGCCGGCCCGCCAGAATACAAGCTCGAGCACCGGCCCTGAGGAGTCTTCGACCGTCACGAAAGCCGGTGGCAGCAGCGCCACGGGTAGGAGTGTGCGTGCTGGTCCCTTCGTCTTTAGCCATACAACGATGGATATCTACAACAAATATGACGACAACAACCCAGACGATGAGGATTTGGAAGTGGCAGTGATGCTATCTCCAGCGCTACTCAAGGCAGGCAACTCGTACGGGGAAGACTATCACATACCGAGGGTCATAGTGAAGAGCCTGGTCGACGTCTGCAAACGGCAGGGAGCATCAGCACCAGCATCGGCATCAAATTCGGCTTCCACTTTACACAAAGCAGCAGATGTAACTTCGGCCACGAAAGCAGAATCCAACCAATCTTTGAGCGTGTCAGCATCCCATGGGACTTCAGGGACAGGGGTGATGACCAAGCGGGAGGAGAGGGCACAAAAAAGGAAGGCATCAATGGATGAGCAACGGGATGGGGTAATACGGAAGGGGGCGGACTCAACCGATGATGGGCTGCCCCAAAGGAACAAGTCCTATTGGCGGACATGATTACGCTAGCAATAAAACATTACTTCTTTCGAAGAGTGAGTCAGTGTGGTATGGAGATGGGGTGCCTGATAAGAAGTGGATTTGGACAAAGATAGCAGTTGGATGCCGGATATGGCCTTGATAAATGTATGTTGGCATCTTTCCTCCGACCTCTGAGCATTGTTTGTGTCATCGGAAAAAGACTGAATCCGAATCGTTCCTAAGCTTTACGAAACCAGTCAATGATGGTCTCCAGCGGCCATGGATGGTTTCTCAAGTTCTTCATATACCCATGATACTATTTCTTTGGTCTTCTCCAGCTTAGAAATTCACCACCATGTTCCAAACCTACGCGCCACATCTGAAAGACTATGGTAGCAGCACTCGGTGTCTTGACAGATGCTGATACCCATTGGATGAACCAAAAACACATGACCAAGCCAACCCAACTACTATAAGGACAAGTCGTCTTGGAGGCGGTCAGATTTGAGCATGCTCCAAGGTCTGGGTATCAACAAAGGTGGGCAACTCGAGTTCAAACACCAAAATACAAGTGGCCACATCAAGTCTTTGTGCAGGCTTGAAAGCCTAAGAGAAAGGTTGAATGGAGGAGAGAGGACAGAGCAAGAAATCTTGAAGGCATCTTGGTGTGTATTGACCTAATTGATGTGAAACATGTTGTGCACCCGTCAGAGTGTGGGCTGTTTGGAAGAGTGAAGACAGATTAGTTGAATTTGTCCAGGTCCATCCGCTGATAGAACACTGGGCCTTATTCGACGCCGAATTCATCATCGAAATGCATCTTCTTATGTGACAACATGATCAGGTGTATTCACGATACTGTCTCGCACGATCCAAGACCCACTCAGCCTTGCCAGGTCTTGTAGAAACGGCCGGGTTCGAAGCAGCACTGGGCAACCCTAGGTACCTTAGAGGTACAGATGGAAGGAGCGATTGGATGAGCTGCTCAAACCTTCATGTTCTAGCAACTTCCTAACTCTAAGTTCTATCCCGGAAGGACCGACTGATGAACCAGAAGAGCGCATTTGCTCCAACAGTTCCTGGTACATTCCTTGCCATGTTGCCAACTGCGAAGTCAACCCAATCAGTAGAGGGCAGGAGCAAGTGATTCCACGAACCACTCAGGATCGTAGCTATCTCTTAGAGATATTCATAATTGCTGCACGGGGGTTGTTGACCCGAAAATTTAGCACTGAAAAGGATGATGCATGGTTGATGAGGGAAACCGCGGCTTTCGTTATGAGTGAGGTCCATGATGTTGTCTCGAATGGATCCTCACCAGCCACTTGGAGGTTGATTGTGGCTGGTGATGCGTGGTAACCCATTGCGCTAAATCGATTGACGGCAACTGCAGGCACCAGGGCGCCATGTGGCTTTGACTACAGTGGGGTTGAGCCGTTCTCGGCGCTGTCAGTTTGCAGTTGCAGAACTGTGAAGACGGGACCGGGGGCGGGTCGGTTGTCACTGTGTTGCCCGGCAAGCTCTCCCCACCAGTGTTTGGCTTGGAAGGCAGGGCAGCGTCGCGTAGCCCATCCAATTGGTCCCTACCGCACCTAACCACAACATACAACCCGACCAAACCAAAGTCTCACCCTGGAGTCGCAAACGAGACTGACAGCCAGCCAGCGCTGCAGCCGCATCAAGCAAATCAAGAGTCCGGTTGCCGTGACCCTTTCCGACTTTACCGTCTGTATCGCGACTTCAACGCTGCCGCGCGACGGAGACAGCCCTTGCTGCCGCCGCCATCTCAATCCCTCCTCCACCAGGTGCTCGGTCGCAACTAAGTGTTTGGGAGAGTGGAAAGCCATGTCGTGCTAGACATACATAGGTTGCTGTTGTCATCGTTGGAGAAGCTGACCCTTGGATCCTTCCCTGTCGGTGACCTGCTTGCCGGGTGCATCATACATCTTCAACTCTTTTTTGTTTTTCCCCGACGTCACAGACCATCTTGTGCTTCTCGAAAGCGGCATCTTCAGCATTCCATCACTCCACCATTCAAGTCTCAGGTCTACGCTTTGCGACGTTTTTAGCAAACGACTCTTCTTTTGTCGATACTTTCTTAATACAGCAGCTGCATCGTCCATTGTTCGCGCGCCCTTCATTGAGCGCAGCCCATCCCCCCCTTGCACCCGGCTTTTGCTTTGACCGTGCAGGCGCAGACTGATTCCGACACGATTGTCCCGTCGATTCACGAGTTTTACGATTACGAACAACGATTCAGCCCTCGCTCTTTCCCTGCGCCCTCGACAACCCCTCCTCCGTCTCGAGTCAATTTTGCGAATTCACTACTCCCGCCGACCCTCCGACACTCGGTTTTCCGGACGAGGCGCATCACCCTTAGTTCACCATTTGTTATTCGGTGATCCCATGGATCGGTTTTGCCGGTAGCATATTTCATACGCCACTTCGACCGCGGGTTTGGTGGTTCGGCCATGGCTGGGAACATGACGCCAAATAATGTTACCGTCTCCCTTTTGCTAAGGCAGGCCATTTATTACCATCTCGACAACTGTGCGTACGAGAGCGCCCTCTTCTTTGCCGAACGACTTTATGCCCACGACCGATCCTTTTGCGATTCCGCCTACCTCCTCGCCTATACCCACTTGCGACTCGGCGATGCTCGAACCGCCTACCAGATCAGTCGGGGCCCGGGGTATAGAGGCTTGCATTTGGGGTCCTGCTACGTCTTCGCTCAGGCATGCCTAGAGTTGGAGCGATACAAAGATGGGATTACGGGCTTGGAGAATGGGAGGAAACAATGGTCCAAGGCGGACAACTTGGGGAGACATACCTCTTTTACCAGGATGCCCTATCCCGATGCGGCCGCCTTCAGCTGTCTCCTTGGCAGACTCTACCGAGCATACGACGACAAGAAGAAGGCTATACCATGTTTTGAGGAGGCGCTACGACGAAATCCATTCATGTGGGAAGCCTTCACAAGCCTTTGCGACATGGGAGTGAGCGTTAGAGTGCCGAACGTTTTCAAGACGAGCGACGGTCTTGCGCGCAACCTTGAGCATGGCCTTAACGCTACGCCGATCCTTGCCTGGATTGCAGGTCCCTCTCCGCAACCACCAGAGCCCTTGCAGCAAAAGAAGACGGGTCAACAGCAAAATAGGCAGCCAAGCGATCCGTTCGGGCCGTATGGGACATCACAGGAATCAGCGTCATATCCAGATTCGGAAAATGGCTTTGTATCCAAGATGTATCTTTCTCAGTCAGGAATTACATCAAGTCAGCCAGGGAAACCGTTCGAGGAAACCGATACGCAATCTGCGCCTGCTCCTACCGCCAATCATTCGCAGGTTGGTCGTGCTGGACACCAAACAGAGCCGCCGCAAGCGCCACCTCGGAGAACTCGGGCGGCTCAAGCAGCAGACTCTGCTTTGACTGATGCGCCACCGAAAATGGGTCACCGGCTGGGAACAAGAAGGAGAGATAAAGGTCAAGAGTCCGCCACAGACCATGCGGACTCAGGTGCCAAAACATCGACTGTCTCCAGCTCAACTACTGAAAGGAAACGTACGGCAGCGGGGCACCCAGTCCAAACCAGATCAATGAACAGTGATGAACCCAGGCGAAGCGCAAGGCTCAATGTGGTCCCAAGATCAACGGCAACGAAGACATCGAGCACGGCAGCAACCCGTGAGCTGAGGAAGGCTAGGCCCCCAATATCTCGATTTGCTCGGCCGGGCTCTAGTGGAGCAAACGTTGGTCGGGTTATCAGTGGCAACCGGAAGCCGCCACAGGAGGATAATGGTATGGATATTGACCACGCCGATGCACCACGCGCCAAGGAGCCGCCGGTGCTGCAGGCGGCACCACCTCCGCCCCCCGCTCCTAAACCAGCAGAGTCTGAGTCTGTCAAGGCGGTTGAAGAAGCTTTGAAAACAATATTTGATTTGTTGAAGAAGTTGGCATCCGGTTATTCGCTCTCATCTGAGTTCCAATGTCAGGAGGCGGTGGCGGCCTACATGTCACTTCCGCGGAGTCACCAAGACACACCGTGGGTTTTGGCACAGATGGGAAGGACGCAGTACGAGCAGGCGAACTACGCCGAGGCAGAGAAGTACTTTAAGCGTCTTCGCGTTATTGCTCCGACTCGCCTTGAGGACATGGAGGTCTACTCGACTGTTCTGTGGCATTTGAAGAAAGAGACGGAGCTTTCATTCCTTGCCCATGAGAT
Organism: Neurospora cerealis; assembly: GCA_009806085.1. Taxonomy (NCBI): domain Eukaryota; kingdom Fungi; phylum Ascomycota; class Sordariomycetes; order Sordariales; family Sordariaceae; genus Neurospora; species Neurospora cerealis. The sequence goes on along the minus strand of RAOY01000003.1, from coordinate 2,122,952 downwards.
GATCGACTCGGTGTGGGATTCACCAGAAGCCTGGTGTGCCCTTGGAAACGCATGGTCATTGGCATATGATCATGAGCAGGCTCTGGGATGTTTCAAGCGAGCGACGCAACTTGATCCCAAGTTTGCGTACGCATATACTCTACAAGGACACGAGCATGTAGAGAATGAGGAATACGACAAGGCCCTCACGGCCTACCGACACGCCATCGCGGCAGATAAGCGCCACTACAATGCCTACTACGGCATCGGAAGGGTCTACGAGAAGCTGGGCAACTACGACAAGGCACTGAGCCATTATCACGCTGCTTCGGTGATCCATCCGACCCACGCGGTTTTAATCTGCTGCATGGGCTCGGTCTTGCACAAGCAGAAACAGTTCAAACAGGCCCTACCCTACTTCACCAAAGCGACCGAACTGGCTCCACGTGCCCCTGATGTCCGGCTAAAGAAGGCTCGTGCCCTTTTGCAGATGGGACAATCAAAGGCGGCGCAGACGGAACTCATGATTCTGAAGGACTTGGCTCCGGACAGGGCCCAGGTGCACTTCCTTTTGGGCAAGCTCTCCAAGACACTGCACGATAAGAAATCGGCGGTGCGCCACTTTACTATTGCTTTGAGCTTGGATCCAAAGGTAAGTCTTGTATCGAAGAAGATGAGCGAGAAAGAAGATGTTGCTAACTGTTGCTGCTTATAGGCGAGCCTTCAAATCAAGGAAGCCATTGAAAGCTTGGAGGACGACGAGGGACCGGACGATTCCATGATGCAGTGATACCCCTGAAGTTAAACATTTGCTTTCGGTTTTGGTGGTATGGGTTTGGTGGGACTTTCTTTTTTTATGGCTACGGGTTTAGGTTGCATGATGATGAGTCTTTCGAGTTACATACCCCCCAAACAAATTGCTTTTGAAGAGCATGGCTTACCGGATGGATATGATCTTAGTGGCGACGGATGGATGACAAAGGGTCATCCCTCTGATGATGAACGGGCATTTGTTGCTGGATGGCTGGATGGGAGGGGAAGAGCAGGCCGTTCGCTTCCAGATCCAGCTACTGCTTCACATTCACATCCATGTCTGCATGGCAAAGGCGTTTTATGCTTGGGAACGGGGAATGTGGGGAAGCTTGAGGAAGCCGGGGTATTTGGCAACTCCTCACGCTTGGGTGCGGAACTCTCCCCTATATGGAATTCTTCAAAACGGCATACTGGGCGATCACAGAGGCTTGTATTGAGTTACCTCAGAATCGCATTGGCCAAGATGTATAGTGACCATTGGAATGGGAGTCTGGGATGGCCGGCTATGTCTCCATCGTGAAGGAGACAGAAATGAGTTGGCGGTTTAAGTCGGAGAGGGCCGATGAAGGAAAGAATAGTTGTTGCAGAAGAAAAGAAGGAAAATACTAGTGCAAGATCTTCAAGCTGACGAAATACGGGTATTGGCAAGAGTGTCCGTATGGCTTCGTATGCGCCTGGTAATTCGGCTTCGTCGGCGTGACTTCCCAAGAGAAGAGTTGCAAGAGCGGGTGCCGCAGGTGAAGAAGGCATCATCGACGGAGATACCAGACCAGAAGTACCGAACTGGGAGGGTGATCTGGGATGGGGGACTCCAGAGTGCTTCAAGGTTCTAGAATATACAAATACATCAGAGGACCTTTGCATCCCCGGATTTCCCGTAGTCCCTTGTTTCCTCCTTTTGCTTTCCACTTTCTCTTCAAGAACCTCATCCATTTCGGACGCGATTTCCAGATTGAAACCAATCAGAGCGAGCCTTCCCAAACAATTCGAGATCAGAACCAGCGAGGAACGGTCTGCTGGCCCGAGCGTTCATAGTTTCCGACGACGCTAAAGCAAGGTTGGTGCAAGCACAGACCAGCATGCGGTCTTTCCCGCTCCTTTTTTTGGACCAACGACACAACGCGATGTGCAGCAGGGGCCGCTCTTTTTGGGGAAAACAAACGGTTCCAAGCAGCACGCCTTTTGGAGCATGAAATAACCAGCGATTTGCACGTCGCAAAATACGGCAGTTTTGATTCAGTTCTTGAAAAATAAATTCACACAACACACGCAGGCACCACCCCTCGTAATTCCGAAAAAGGATTAGTGCCCTTTTGCTATCGCCCACCTTCCCACTCATTCCACCCTTCGTAATCAGCACCTCCCCCCCAAAAGCCGCAATCCGGGCAGGCGCGCAGCCACCTGTTGAAACCTTTCTTGCCCTCTGGTGACCCGCTGATTCCATTTTCCACCCCCCGTCTCCCGTGCCTATTTAACCAGATCCCCTCCCTCGCCCCAAACCCTCTCCATTTCCTGTTCCTGTTCTCAGCGTTCTTGGTGTCTGCTTTTTCTTATCCACAAACAGTACTCCATCAATCTGTGCATCGCGCCACAGATTATCTACATCAAATAAACAACTCCATCAACTAATCAACATGACTGGACGTAAGTAATAATCATTTGTATCTCATCCTCTTCGTCGACGTCGCTGTCGTCGATGCATGGCTGCGCGGTTGCTTGACCAAGAGTTCGCGATACCTGTTTGGCGGTCGAGCGTGTACGTGGGGAATGTGGTAGTGATGCATGGGGCATGGCTCCTTAACGCGTCACGTCACCTCACCTGCAGCACACTGCCTTCAACCACATCACGCATTCACACATGGTCAACAACCACCAGCTTGCATCTGACCTCATCGTCGTCGACAACCATTTTCTATCTGTCCTTCAGATAAAGCTGACATGATGGTTCTATAGGCGGAAAGGGTGGCAAGGGCCTCGGCAAGGGCGGTGCCAAGCGCCATCGCAAGATTCTTCGCGACAACATTCAGGGTATCACCAAGCCCGCTATCCGCCGTCTCGCCCGTCGTGGTGGTGTCAAGCGTATCTCTGCTAGTATGTCGCCTTCCTCCAACCATCCCACCAGTCAACAGTCAACTAACCCATTCTCCCAACAGTGATCTACGAGGAGACCCGTGGTGTTCTCAAGACCTTCCTCGAGGGTGTCATCCGTGACGCCGTCACCTACACCGAGCACGCCAAGCGCAAGACCGTTACCTCGCTCGACGTTGTCTACGCCCTCAAGCGCCAGGGCCGTACCCTCTACGGTTTCGGTGGTTAAATGTGACCGTGAAGCTTTACACTTCTGGTTAGGGGACGTTCACGACGATAGGGAGAACAACAAACGAGCGATTGATTACTACAACATTGGCATGAAACTTTGGGCGAATTTTTGTGTTGCGATTCAAGTTTTGATACAACCGCACAAGGGAACGGCGTTCTTTGGGGCACACGGGTACTACCGCTTTTGACGGCCGGTTTTGGCGGGGGGCGTTGTGTTAGTCATGGCAAAGGCAAAGGGACGACTACATCTTTGATATGATGAGAAACATACAAAGCGAGATAGATGGATGGAGGGGAAGATTTGTTGTCACAGTGCGTTGCGCGCTTCTTCTCTCTCTGTTCTTCTGTTCAGTTGTCACTAAATGAGAGAAGGGAAGATGTATGATGGGCACGTAATAGGCTAGTCATCATCGATTACTTTACATGATAATTCAGCGTCCTCTGCAGCGTGTTTCCTCAGTTTAGGTCCTACACCACAATGTCGGCGATGTGTGATACGTGCGTGAATGTGTTGTGTACGATTTGACTGAACCAGGCATTGGCTACATACTATGTTTCTCCGTGGCCTTGCATGTTAGACTAGAACTACGACGCCAACAGTTATGACTGTGATCATGGAGTTTAACGAGTCTTGGCCTTTTCTGGCTACACGATAGCGCTCGCCGTCTCTATTCGCATGCTTCAACTAATAAATGACTTCAACCCTTCCAGCTAATCCAAGGGGGTATAAAACATTACGAGTACCATATCACATCCTTTCTTGTCCTTTGTCCCGTCATCACATCGATAACCGATTCCCATCTCCTTGGTGACATCCCACGGCATCCACACCACCAGGCTACAGCCGACCACTCTCAAAGCCACCCATCCCACATCCATCCCCGTCCCTTGCGTTGGGTTCCTCTGGTGGTATCCCCTCCTCCCGTTCCCCTTCCCGCTCCCTCTCCAGGGACATTCGCCTCCCAATTGCCCTTCCACTCGGGATCACCACCTCCACTCTCGTCTACCTTAACGACCCAACCCGGTCTGCTGCTACCAGCATGAGCGTCCCCGCGGTTTCCTTTCTCATCCTCCTCCTCATTGTCCTTGTGCTCATCCATGGTCATGACCTTCCCCATTCTCTTCCCCTTGGCCCTCCCCCAACTACTACTCTCCCACCTCACCGCCGTCCTCCCCACCCCACCCATTTCCTTACTTCCCTCACTGCCGTACCCGAAATATCTGTCCTACAAATACTTCCTCCCCGCAGCCGCCACCCTCGCCCGAAAAACCGGACTCCGAATCTCCATGTTCGTCCGGTAAAACGGACTCATGATCGCTTTCACGTAGTTCTCATACACCTCCGCAAAGAAATTCCTTATCGCTTCTTCGGTTTGCGGGGAGGTCGGGTTGGCTGCTATCGAGGTCGAGGTTCGGCTTGTACCCCCGGTTAGGGTGGTGGTGGAGGAGCTGGAGCCGCCTCCGGTGAGGGTGGAGAGGGAGGGGATTACGGAGAGGGAGGAGGCTGAGGTTGATGTTGGGGGGTGGGAGGAGGGGTGGACTAGAGTGGGGGTTGAAGAGGAGGCAGAGGAGGGGGGGAGACCGGAAGAGGAAGAGGTGGAAGAGGGGGGTTGGTGTAACAGGAGGAATTTGATGTTGGGGGCGGTTAGGAAGCAGGAGATGTAGGAGGTGAAGAAGCGGTCAATTAGTTTGAGGTACCTGTGGGAAAGACGGGGAGTTAGTATAGGACTGGAGAGGGAGGGCGGCTGGAGGGGGGATTGGGGGAAAGAAGGGGACAAGGGGACAAGGGGAAGGGTGGAAGGGGGAGAAGAAAGAAAGACATACATCTGCCCGTTCGTCCACTGGACTTCTTCAACTATGTCGAGACTACTATGGATGATGAATTGGTTGAGCTGTCGCGCTTGTTCCGTGAAGCGCGCCATGCCATCGCCGCCTTGTTTGCTCGTGCCAAACTCATATTCGAAGAGCGGATTGTCTTGGGTGCCGATGATGGCGAAGTAGTAGCTCATGATGATTGTTGCTGCGGTGGTGTCTGGTATCCCTGATGCCCTGATGTATGATGCAGCAAGCCCCCCTGTCTGGTCGTGGTGGGTTGGGTCTATCGATCTATCGTCGTTCGCTTTTGTTTAGTTCTGCGTCTCGTATCGTGCGCGTCTGTCGTCGAAAATGTGTTTGCGACCAGCGCTTTTCGTTGGTGATTCGGTCGCGATACGCTAAGTGGTCCGGAATTGGGTTGGTGTTCTGTTCCTGTTGATTGCTGGAAATCGTACAGCGGCCGGTTTGGCGGGCGGGCGTGGTTGTTGGAGCTGGAGGTTCCTTCGGTGACGGATGGCGCTAATGCTGCAGGTGCTCCCGTGTCCCCCGTGCACCCGTGTGTCCATCTGCCGCGGACAGTGCGCGGACAGCGGGGTGATTTTTGTAGCAAACCTAATGGAAAGGAAAGACCGGGGAATTTCACAAAGATGGGGGCTCCACGAGGCTGAACAGTGGACCTTGCAAGGGGGGTCCAGGCCTTTTCAAGGAATGGGTCTTAGCACCCGCTCTCCAGCTGGTCCGAGACATTGACAAGCGCGCTTCGTTCGGGGTTGGGGTTGGCGAACGGACCCGCGATTTTTTTGGACGGGACTGTTTTGGACGACGACCGCCCGCCGCGCCGATTCCCGCGATACCTTCGGGACCCATTTCCTGACGAAGCGAACTGGCTGCAGCTCTCCCCCCAAACATCCACCACCACCACAATGTTTGGGGCTTTCAGATTCACAAACCCCCTCTCCGGGGGTCTTCTTTGGTAAGTGACTACCTTACGTTGCAGTTGCGCCAAATGTTCTACTAGAAATGCTAACCATGTGCGACAAACAGGAAGATCCCATGGCGCATGTCCAAGTTCCAGAAGCTCAGGCAGCGCCGCAGACTGAGGGCCGTCGACAACGTCGTCGCCACCATTGAGAACGCCCTCGCCAAGAAGGGAGAGACCGTCAAGGCGGTGGAGCGCTGGAGGGCTGAGATGCCCACTGAGGCCGAGATGCTGCCCAAGGACAAGTACACCATCTTCGACCGCAAGGAGAAGAGGTACCGCAAGGGCATTCACAGTATGGACCACCATTATGCATCACTTTACAACAGTCAAAGACCGGGGCTAACCTGTCATTACTTCTCCAGAGCTTCCCAAGTGGACCCGTGTCTCCCAGAGAGTCAACCCTCCTGGTTACTAAGACCTTCGATCCGGACAATGGACGATATCGTGCAAGCATGTATATCACTTGTAACATTACGCAGCGAAATGGCATGGATGACATCGGAGATACCGGTAACCGGACCGTTTGCCTGGGGGAAAGAAGAGGAGGCCTCCTGTCTCGTCTCGTAAGGAGACTGACTGACTTGAGGTTCTGTCCATCATGGACACTTCTACTCGCTCCGTGTTGAGATACCAATGCAGACAGCAGCGCAAACACTGCCAGGCAAGCATCACAGAAGAATGTGTGAAGCCATGCCGAATGGATGGGAAATCAATAATTTCCCGACATACCATAGCAAGATACCAATACAAGAACGAACATCATGTCTCCCAAGGGGTATTTGTCTTTCACGCTTCTCTGTTTCGCCTCCACCTGCCCTGAATAAAACCCCCGTAATCTCAGGGTCTGATTGTATGTTTTGTGTCGATTTGTCATGACGACTGGTTGAAATACCTGTGCATTGAATCATGATGCACTCTTCATTGTCCCGCGTAACTCCCATGCCATGCTAACTTTAGCGCAAGCGGCCGTATTGTTCATCGTTGTCGTCGTAACGCTTGTGGTCATGCTCCCTCATTCTCTCGGCCTGGATTTGCCGACCAAGACCACCGCGGCCCTCGTCGTAGTCCTCACGGTACTCATCCCGTACTTGGCCGCCCGACTTTCCACGGCCGTACTGTCGCCCTTCCTCGAAGCCTGGGTCGAGATCGGTTCGGATGATACGCTCGTCCAACTTGGTGCCGCCAATGTACTTCATGCAATCGAGAGCGTCCTGATGGGTGTAGTATTCGACGAAGCAGAAACCGCACGGTGTCTTTTGTAAACGATCGAGGCCCATGACCAAGCGCTTGATCTCGCCGCATTTGCTAAAGAGTTCGTAAACCTGTTCTTCGGTAGTGTAGAAGGAACTGCCGAGGGACGTTCGGTTAGTTTTTGATTAAGAACTGCATGTGGTTATCACCAAGGGGCAGCGTGGGGCAAACTTACAGATTGCCGACGTAGAGAGTGGTCGCATCCTTCAACGGGTCATCGAACGCTTCGGGATGCATGTTACTGTCTTCATTTTCTCCATCGTGGTGGTCCCGGTCATGACGTCTGTTGCGCCTGTTCTGTATTGAGTGGATGGGTCAGCGGTCGACCGGGTGCTAATTATGGACAGGAGAGATTGGCAATGTTTGGAAATGGAAATGCCGTCAGGGAGCACTCACCTTGTTGAAAAAGTAGGCGCTTGGCCTGTCAAGGCGCTCTACGGTGCTCCTTTGGCGAGTGTTCAACATTGTTAGTGAAGATGGATTATCTGCTCTTGGGTGAGAACTGCAACTGGGAAGAAGGAAACCAAAAGCTTCCAGCTCAAGTTCAATTGTTTGGAGTTCTGAGACCTCGATGGGGATGATGGTTTGCCAATGGATGGAATTGGAACTGCGAAAGTACAGGCAGGCAGCTTGCTGAGCGCGACTGGACTTGTGCCCGTGGACCGCGACGGCAGGCTTGTTGGCGCACAGTGTCACAGTGCAGGGAACATCACTCACTCATCGCAGTCCAGGGCAAGTCTTGGCACTTTAACGGGCCAGCCGTTGGAGGTGGGTCAGGTACCCTATTTTACGAGGTGCCCGCAAATATGACGACGGCAGGCAAGGGCAGAGAGATGGAAGCAAGAGCAAGCAGTGGAGGTGCTTTGATCCAACAATAATTGCCGGCCGATTGGACCACAATCTGGCACCCAATTCACAAGCGCGTCACAGCACTACTGTACCTTACCTTTCATAGTGTCTGTAAGTCCTCCATTCCCGTCCCCTCTCATCCCGGGCTGCCCGTCTCCTGTTGATCAATGATGGCGTGAGACGACGCGGCGAGCACGGTTTGAACACGGACAGTTGAAACGGACTACACGGCTGTGGAAGAAGTGGAAACGCGCTAAAGGGAAGCTAACACGATCGATCAAGGCAAGCAACGGAAAACACACGGCATACACACGGAAGGGGACGCCTCTACTGACGCCCTGGACGCCTCATTTACAGCACTGGCTCGGACTGGGCATAGTGGCATCCAGCAGGGCATCCTCCATCCAGCATCCATCCATACCTTAGCACTAGGTACACGCTAGTCAAACCTTGTTGTTACCATCCTGACCAGCCAACCGAGACCACTAGCAAACTTCGCTTTCCCGGCTTCCTTCCCATCGAGGGGCCTGCCGCTTCAAAAAGGGATCCCAATCTCTCTTTCCCTTCTCTCCCTTGGCCTCTGCTCTTGGTCACCTTTTCAACTTCAAAAACCGAGAACCGCCATCACATGAATACCGGTACATACATACCTCGACCATAGTGCGCCTGCCTAGACCTAGTACCTACATTACTTCAGCAGAGAAAGCGAAGTGCAGCACGACAAACCGGCCCGTGCATGCTAGGACCTCGACACTAGCTATTTCTGCCTGGCCAGACACCAACTTCGATTTATTGCGCACCAAGCACCACCCTCGTTCGTTGGATTCACCAAGGTTGGATAGTATACGACAAGAGCCTTTATCACAAACCACCAAGGACGAACCGAATCAGTCGGGATGCCCAAAATACAGAGCTTCTCGGCGCCCTGGCTCCAGGAGCCAAATCCCGGCCACAAGCTCTTTGAGCAGTCCGAGGAAAACAGCCGGCTCCCCGCTTCGATAGCCTTCTCCAGGAGCGCCAGTTCGGGACCTAAACGCACCATCGCACAACGAGGAAACGAGGTCTTTGTTGCCCGCGGAAGGGAAATCAGATGGGGAGATATCGCCTATCTGAAGGACGCCTGGGAAGCCGATCAGTCACGGACCGGTGCTGCAAGCCATCTCAACGGAGATAGCTCCGATAGCTCCTTCGAGGTCTACGATGAGGAGACAAGCCGTCTTCCCCAGGGACCAGGCTACCGGGTATGTGGCTTCACTCCCCCGAGACTCGGCGCATACGGCGCATCAAAGATGACAGAAAAGAGTGTGGCATCTCAAAGTCAAGTACTGACATAGCGTTCCTCTTCTAGATCATCAAGACCCCTGTCGCCAGCGAGATTCGGCAGCTGGTCATCTCCCCTAACAAGGATCAGTTGGCCGTCCTCACCTCTCACACAGTCCATGTCTGTATGCTGCCCGACACCTCCCACCTCACCTCTGGAGAGACAGCACCCTTCAAGCCCAAGTTCTGGACTCTCGGCCCGACCACTCACGTCACCTCCAAATCCGCTGTTGTCAGTGCACTATGGCACCCTCTGGGCGTCAACGGCAGCTGTCTGGTAACAGTCACCGAAGATGCTGTGGTCCGCGAATGGGAGCTTTCCACTATCGATCGGTGGTCCTTCGACACCCCTACCCTCGAGGTCGACCTTAAGAAGCTGGCCAACGGCACTTCAGTAGAACAGGATTTTGGTGCTTCCACAGCGACCAACAAGACCTTCTCGCCCGATGACTTCGACATGAAGGTCGCTTCGGCCTGCTTTGCCTCGCGCAACTCGAACGGCTGGGCGCCAATGACATTGTGGGTGGCCATGGCTGAAGGAGATGTTTACGCTCTGTGCCCCCTCTTGCCGCGACGCTGGTCGCCTCCTCCGACTCTCATCCCCTCGCTTTCCGTCTCTGTCGCCCAAAAGATCGAAACCCTCGAGACCGATCCGGAGGCTACTCGGGAGGAGAAGCTCCTCGCGAAGCAACAGCTAGAGTGGATGGCCGATCTCGACAATCAGGAACCCAAACTCCTCGATGGCCCCTATGGAGAAGTCACTGAGGTGTATTCGCGCCCTTCTCGGCCGGGAATTATTCCTCGACTGCAGGGTCCCTTCGAGTTTGCCGTTGCTCCCGAGGATGAACAAGACGACGAGGTTGAGCTGAAGGATATTTTCGTCATTGGCGCTAAACGCAACACTGCCGACCTTATGATGGGCGAAGATTTTGAGCTTTATGCGGATGATGACGATAAGGATAGTCTCTCAATGTCTGTCATTTGCCTGTTATCGACCAGCGGACAGGTCAAGATCTGTCTCGATATCGATGGGGTAGAGGCTCAATGGCTGCCTCCGCGGAACGCCTCGACCCGAGGTTTCCCTGATCACGACATTCCGTCTCTGCTCGTCTTCCACACTTTTGACACGCTCAAGCCAGCCGAAATCACGCCTGACAGTTGGCCGGTGTTCAGTGAGGATGTTACCACCCGCTATGCGTTCTACGTCACACATGCTGCTGGCATCACCTATGTCTCATTGGCTCCATGGGTTTCCCTTCTAGAGAGCGAGCTCCAGAGCGACTCTGAGGCGGGGGCTGACTTCCGGTTTGACCTCATGGTCAAGGGACAGCGTGCCGAGGTCGATCGCATCTACACACCCCAGCATGCCCAGAATGTCCTTGCTGCGGCTACGGCATTCAAGAGCTCCGATCTGGGCCACTTCGTCTTGTCCGCTACTCACAATGACCCGGTCATCATGTTCTTTGATACTCCCGAGAGCGACTTGATGTCGGATTGTCAGGAGACCCCCGTGCCGACCGAACATGGAGAAACGCCTGAACCTCTCACGGTTTGGGAACCTCGGCCGCTGTTCCATCCTTCCGAAGTACTGAGCCGGCCTAGCACCCTGCCTGCGTGGTTGGATGTACTGAGAACCAGCAGGAAGCGCCCGCTTATGCAGCAGGAGGTCCGGTTGTCGGTTGCCACCCTGGAAATCCTTACGGAAGGCCATCGTCTTGTCAGCTCCGAGGTGTTCGAGCTCAACAATGCCGTTGCCGAGCTCTTCAGGAAGTGTGAAGCACTGACATACGAGCTGAAGGAGCAAATCACCAAGGTCTACGAGGTCAACCAGCGGATCGAGACCATTTCTGGAGAAGGAGAGAGCAGGAGCACCAAGGAACAAAACATTTCCGACGAAATGCTGGTCAGAAACAGGATAGATGTGATGAAGGTTAGACAAGAGAACCTCGCTCGCAGAGTAGACAACCTGCGCAAGCGTTTGGGTCAGGTTTCGACTCGGGAGTTGAGCGACAAGGAAAAGGCTTGGACAGAGGAGGTCCGCACTTTGGCAAGCAGTATTCTGGGCGATGAGGAAGAAGAAGAAGATACCACCACTGCATCTATCTCCACTGCCGGGCAGTCACTCAAACGCTTCGAGGAGGTCCAAACTCTTAGGGACGCCTTGTTTGAGCAAGCCCAGCAGCTTCAGAGCACAGATAGCGTTGACGGTACCGCCTCGCCGATGCCCGTGATGAAGATCCCGTCGGAGATTCGGAAGCAAAAGGTTGCGCAAGTCATGAGCTTGCTGGATCGTGAAACTGCTCTCGTAGAGGCAGTGAAGTCGCGTCTGGAAAAGTTGAGTATTGATTGAGTTCATCTTTCGGCAGGCTCTTGTTTGGACAGTTAGATGGGATGGTAAGGGAGGCTCTTTGGTTGGAACTTCTGTAACAAAGTCAATAAAGTCTGTATTTCGGTCACAACTCTGTATCCTTGGTGTCTTCAAGCGTATGATCGGTTAAGGGATTGTCACAAGTGTGAACTAAAAGTTAGTAAATGATGGTTTAGGGATCGGGCCAACTTCCCCCTCCTGGCATGAAGTCTGCCTTGGTGTGCCATCAACAAGCCTTGGGTCGTATATCCAACACAGCACTCCAAGTGTGAATGTTGGCTGTTCATTCCCCGTCACCTGGATCGGAGGTTCGACCACCTAGCGGTTCATTGCCTATGCTTTTACGTCTCATCTGCTGGGTCGTTCAAATTCGTCTTGCGTTCAACACGGGTTCCATTGTTATGTTATCGTCACTTCACCGCTTATCCCATGCTTTGCCTTCATTTCATAGAATTGGAAGGACAAACTCCAGTGGGACAAGGATGGCTCTAGGCAGTCAAACCATGTATCTCGCGAGATCCTGGATCGTCTAATCTGGTCAACGTTAGACAAGCCGGACAACAACTTGTGTATCGTTAAGGGGCATGTCAATGTCTCTGTTGTGTCTCCGGGCCCATGTCCGTGGCTTTTTCTTGATGGTAAGTGGAAGAGAGCCATGCATATCCCGCATATTATCAATAACAACCCATACCCAGTTCCAAGGCTCCTAGCTGACACAGTTCCGAATCCTGCACAACCAAAACCGGTCATCCTCACTGCCTCCCCAGCCCCAGTTACCGGTTAGGTTCACACGAGCGACTTCGACGTACGACGTCCGACAAACAACAATCACCCGAAAGTCAAGTGGAACCTCAACGGCATGCCCTAACTTCAACATGTCTCTTTCCAAATTACGCTCCCCGGCTTTCTCAGTTCGAGGCTACCTATCTGTGCTCGTTTCGGTATCCCGACAGCCTCGAGCTCCAACGAGCTCGTTACCACACCTTGGCCTCGCCCATGCACCCCGTTACTAATACGTACACAATCCATGCCCACGCTTATAGGTTACTCCTTGATCAGAAGGTATTCATTGTATTTGTTCATGCCTTTTGTGGTTATTAAACCCAACCCATGATCATCATCGTGCAAGGCGGCTGTGTTGGTGGTTTGTGACGGCAAGCATGCATACACATGAATTGTAGCCTCACTTTCATCTAGACCAATTGTGTGCAAGATCTGCCGTGTTAGGTTCTAATCTATTCTTTCGAGGCTCTTGCTTGACGTTGGATTACTCAGTCACTTCTTTCTATGCTGACACTCAAATCAGAGACCCAACTCACAATACACACTCTGCTACAAATATGTTGTTGTTCCTCCTCGACATGACACTCCAAAACCAACCATGCCTACTCTAGCATTTCCTACACGGGCTCTACAACACCCATTTCGGAATGCTAGTGCCCTCGACTGAACCCAAGATAATTGCGTCTCCTGGTATCACTGGTCAGACTAACAATCCCACGATGGCGACCGTTACTGATCCATTTCCTGTCCCTGGCTTGGAGGGCTTGATCTTGAGTGAGTCGTTCTACTCGGCTGGTTCAAATTGCAATGCTATTCGCTCTCCTCACTCAGCACTGGCTCTTACGGCCTTCCAACGTCACAGGCATCTAACAGAAACACAATATACTGACCTTACCCTAGAGAACTGTAGATTCTTCAGTAGCCCAGACACCGGCTTATCTCTCATAATCGTCAAAGAAGCAGCGCAATTCAGAGCCGTGGTGCTACAAACCAAGGATAACTTCAGGGGTCCTCTTCTGGTCGAAACGGGACCGACCATCTACTGGGCTCTTCACTCATTGATGGTCCAGTCGGCAGAGTCCGTGCAGAACTACATCCAGACCAGCGGGTTCTCGATCGTTCCCAGCGCCAGGGAAACCAAAGCCGACAAGGAGACTCATGGCTTCAGTGACTCTGAGCATGGGTCTGGCGATAACCAAGGGCACGAAGCTGACTCAGTCACCTCCAGGTCTACCTCATGTACCTTGCCTTGCTGCACAACTCACAAGAAGAAAAAGAACAAAGGCAAAAGTGTTGCCCGTGGAGATAGAGAACCCAGAAGACCTAAGCAACGTGGAAGAAGCCTCCGATGGCGTTCCGTCTCAACTTCTCGTGAAGACAGCTACTCCCGTTCCCGTTCCCGGTCTCGCGGACGACGTCGAGCAAGTTTGTCATCTTCTGGTTCTGGATCTGACTCCAGACGATCACGTTCAGGCTCAAGAAGCTCCTCGTCATCTAGCCGACGCTCAAATGCCCGTGTCAATTCAGGTCCGACATACACCCGTCAATCTGTCCCCGGACCTTTACTACCCCCTGTTAAGCGGCATAACATGCCACATCATAACCGTATGATCGGCGTGCCTGGTGTTAATCCCCCTCCTCTGCCGCCTCCACCGCCGGGGTGGCCGCTCCGGAATATGGGGTTGAATGGTGGAATTGGGAATGGAGTGAGCCATGTGCCTCCTCCTCATCCTCCTCCTCCTCCACCGCCACCGCCGCCCCCTCTCCCAGCCGGCTTTGCTAGTGCGGGAGCTGGAAAAGAACCATGCTGGCCGCTTCGACAGTTCAACCATTTCCAGTCCCAGAATACGAGTTCTCATGGACAATCGATGAGGCCGATGGACCAGTACTTGGGGCCTAGTATTCGGCATGTGCAATTGCCGTCACAGACACTTCCTACCACTACGGCTCTCCAGTCAGCACTGCCGGCTCTTTCAGCAATTGGTGATGCTGTACCTGGAAATACGCCAAGGCTCAATGGTCATCCGTCAAAGCCAGATCAGGCCCAACATCATATACCGCCGCCACCACCACCTCCTCCCCCGCCCTTTCCACAAATGTCTCGAGGAATCAGCCACTTCTACGGCTCTGGCCCCAGGCACGTCCAGAGATCCGCTCCATACCCCGCGGCTGGAATGATTCCTCCTCCACCACCACCTTCTGCTTTCATTCATATACCCGCCTCATTCTCTACCTCTTCCTCTTCCTCGGCAACAATCACCGTAACACCAAATGACTCTCCAGATTTACCTCCTGTTGCATTCCCCCTTTCTCACGGGGCATCTAGCGCCGCCTCGTCTGCCTCCTCTGGCTCTTCCGCCTCTTTATCTCCCAATACCAAACACAACTCCATCACAACCCCATCCTCCTCCTCCTCTCCCTCCTCCTCCATCTCCTCCAAAAGCAACAAACCCAGCTCTACCATCCCACCAGCCCTAATAACCATCATCTTCCCCTCCCACATCGACCCCTCCCAACTCACCATCCTGCTATCTCTCCCCCACCTTACCGTGGCCTCAGTCCAAGCTGTTGTCATTGAGCACATCAATAAGCACAAGTCTTCTTTGCGCTCTCTGGCTACCACCTCAAGTCAAGGGAAGGATGAAAGGGAAGCGGAAGTACGGATCACCGCTGTCAGGGCTATTTTGAATGGTTCTGGTTCTCGCGATGGGTGTGATGGGTGGAGTGGTCCTGCGGTGACGACGAGGGTAACAGGAATGGCCACTGGAGAAAACGGCTGGCACAGAAGGGGAAGGAAGGTGGTGGATATAACCGGTTTTGATGAGGATACAGCCGTGGGATTCTTATTTGATCAAGACAAGATGGTCAGATTTGAAGTTGAGGTGGAGGTGGTTGTTGAGCGGGTAGTTTCTATGTCCTCGTGGTCGGTTAGACCGCCTGCTGCTACTTCTGGAGCTACGGGGTTTAGACCGGGACCAGGAGCGTTGGCCTCAATTCCTGCTTCGATCGCTTTAGATCCTGGAGCATTACCTCCCCATCCTCCTTCACCTCCATCGATGCTCCGTGTACAAAACGGGTACCATCTTGGGAGTACATCAGCTCCTATTCTACCACCTCCTCCTCCTCCTCCTCCGCCACCACCGTCGCAGCCGATGTCGCCGTTGTCGATGAGGATGCAACATATCCCCCCGCCACCACCACCCCCACCACCGCCGCCATCGGGAGTCGGTCTGCCTCCGCAAAGACTGGATGCATCAATGCTACAGGTATCGAGGCCTCAGATGCACCATCGCCACAATGAGGCTAAGAGTGGCGGGTACCGGAAGGGTAACAGGAGGAAAGTCCGAGAGTGAATGGTCAGATGTGGGAGGAGATGGGAATGGAGGGGTCGAAGTGATACTGATGGGGTACAGTAGGTGGTCATTGTGCCCAATTATAGGTCTAAAGGGGCTGAGGTTGAAAGGAGAACAGGCCAATGTCGAGTGTACACACGTGATACGGTGTGTTTTCATTAGAAGCTCACAAGCTCGAAATTTGTGTGGTTTTGTTTTCTTTCCTTCTTCGGCTGTTTGATACTTCTGTTGTCTGGCTACTAACTTGGCTTTTTTTCTGTTCTTGTCGCCTTATGCTTCTTACGACTTATTTTCGTCAGGGTTTCATCGCTTTCTGCTAAATATCAAGTCTGGGGCTTAGGGTGTTTCGGCTGGCTAAACTTAACCTAGCTAGGAGTGATGCTAGGTCAATGAAGTGTGCATATTCTGTCTTAATTCCATCTCTGTGATGATTGTAAGTCCTGCAGTTGAGTTGAACGCCACACTCCCTGTGAGCTTCAGATCTCAGAAGAATTAGCCGTAAAACTTGGAAAACGATGGTCAACACAAGATTCCCAATCTAACGCCGGTCTCGGAAAGAGACGGACTCGAATCGTGGACCACATGTCGTGCCACTCCTCAAGGTATGTACTCTCACAGAAAATGGTGGTACCTCGGCTTCGGGATCCGGCTAGTTGCCTTACTGGCGGAACATGTCGTGAAACTTCCCTCTAGGTTATTGATTCATTGAGTGATGCAATGTGTTTCGGCTGCATTATGTTCGACCTCGGTTCATGAATGCCACGTTGTCTTCCAGAACAGGGTTGACTTCGAGCAAATATCGTGCGGGCGGGCAGCACGACAGATCTGTGGTCGTCTAGATGCGGATGGGTCACTGCATGGGCGTGAGCAGTGTTCCTTCAAGAAGTATTTGCTTCCAAGGTTGGATGGGTGTTGTCACATGTTAAACAATTTCTCGGTCATGGCAGGATGGCTTTGCGTGGTACACATATTTCGAGCCCAAGGCCTTCATCCTGTGCGGTGTTGTGTCTGGCATCGGGGAGTGGGTGGTTTGAATGTCTTGGAATTCATGGATATTAGGTCTGGTAGCAGCCCTTGATTTGATGCCTTAACCTTAAACTTTCAACCTCGTGATGTCTTCTTCGGAAGCCTTGGGGAGCAGACCTTCCAGCTTCGTTATCGTCTACAAATGACTGAAACAGATATGGGTGGTAGTTGAAAGAAGCTCAGCCGCGATCAGCAATGCAGTGTACCGTCGATCGTCTCTACGTCGAAGCCTAGACCAGCTTTGCTCGGCTCTGGAGCTGACCATTCTTGTAGAGCAGATGCATGGTATTGGCTCTGGAATCCCTCCCAATACCTATCATCGGATCGCAAGATGGTAGCCCTTTGTGATTCCAAAATGATTCCTGTGGTGCCTGCCCGCCACTCTTGCCCAACCGCTTCTTCTGCCTGCCGGTCTCGCCTGGCCTCTCCATTCTGCCTACCCCGCGTCGTCCGAACTTCCCCGGGGGCGTATATGAGTGCTCCTTCCCGGCTGTCTTCCCGTGGTTCGTTGGTGTAATGAGCAACATCCCTAAGGTGGAAATTCCACTTCGGTTACGGCCTTTAGGAAGATACCGGTTCGAGTCCGATACGGACCACACTTTTTTTTTTTTTTTTTTTTTTTTTTTCGTTTTTGCTCTGTTTGTCTTTTTTGGCTGGCCAACACGGACCTCGACGGCCAGACACATCGGGCGGTATTGTGATGCGACATGACGATGGTGGAACAGTTGTGCGACCTGCGTCAATCACTTCGGGATACAAACGAGGCTGTAGTCGAGGATCGTGGTCATGTGTGATCGAGCTGTCTCTTTCGTGCCGTCTATTCTCGTCAACTCGCAAAGGCTCATCATGGCCTTGGTACACGTCCATGGCCCTTATGACCTTGTCTACTCGATATATCCCGTGCTCCAAATATTCAACCCAACTTTAACCCCTTTCTTGACTGGCAAGCCAGCATGCCACGCCTCATCCCATCCTCTGCCGGTACCATCCGACCGAAAGTTCTCCCAGTAGACAGCATTGCCCGGGATGACTTTGAAAGTCACGCCCAAGTCGTCGGGGTTTTGTCCCTGTTCATCTTCTCCCCTGGCAGCCTTCCCGGGACATTCAACAAAAGCACACCATCTGGGATCCTTCCGCCTCTTCATCCTCGGGAACTCGGTCCCACCGCCCACCAGGCTGCCATCACCGTCGTCGACCCAGACCATGAAGCTGCTGACACGGCCCCAGCCACCACGGTTGGAGCTCCAGTCGAAGTGGTGGTTGTAGTGGCCGCCCTGGCGGTACCGCTGGGTGCGCAGCCTCTCGACGAAGACGTCGTCCCTCCAGCCCTGGATCTCGCGGGCGCGGTTCTCGATGCACCGTACGCGGTCGGTGCGGGGGATCACGGCCACTTCGGAGTCGCGGACTGTGGTGTTGCGATGGGTTGTCTGGCCGCCACCATTGGTGATAGTGGAGGGTTCAAAGAGAGGTTCACTGGGGGTTGTTAGTGACAGGTTCTTGGTAAAGTACGCCATATTGGCTTATGAAAGCTCGATATACCCACCTGATGTCCAGCAAGTGATGTCGCTCGTCAAGACTTAGGAAGTTCTCGATGTAGAGGACCAATGGTTCCCTTGAGTAGACGTGGACCACAGGCGCGGGAGTGTGGGGCATGCATTGCAACGATGAGTTGCCTTCTAATGCGATTAGGTCCTCTTTAAAGCTGAGTTTGGGAAGCGGGATCCGACGGAGTTGCGGGATCTGGCCGGGACATTGGTTCTGGTTCACACCGGAAAATAGAAGATTGTTGATGGGGCCGTTGAAGACAATGAGAATGCCGATTAGAGCGACCGCATAAGAAAACATCATGGCAAACCAATGCGTTTTAAGTCCGTGCTTCAGTAATATGCATCTGTTAAACAGAGGCAGAACTTTGTGTTTTCGACTGGCGGGCTTGGCCGGTGACGAGATGATGGTTGTACCAACTTGGAAAGGTGGTGTATTGGAGAAGCTGCCGACATGGCCACTTCGCCGGCGCGGGAATCACAGAACCCTGAAATCGTACTGCCTTGGATGGAGAGAGGCGCAGTCCAGTTAAGCTTCGATTCCAGGAACGCCGACGGCAAGCGGGGGGTTCAGTGCCCATTGATAGACAAGGGAGTCATGTTTTCGACTTGAAACAGCGTGTGATTGTCAAGGATGGCGCATCCAGGACAGTCGTTATTTCCGTCATGTTTTGCAAGGGATGCCGCGAGCCGAGGCATTGGGTTTCCAGAGAGTTTACAAGGCAATTGTGATGAACTCTTGGTTGTCAAGACAGATGATATTGAGAGAGAAAAGCGAGAATCGAATGAGAGAATCGTGAGGGGAGGAAGAAGGAAAAGGAACGAAAGAGGGGGAGGGGTTGAAGTTGTAAACAGATCAACAGAGCCCATGCCCACCAAGGTTTGCCGCATGTTTGAACAATTGTCAGGCTATCCCTTCTTAAGAGACTGTTTCGTGTTTCAATTTCAACAAAGCGCAGGCCCATTGGCCTAATGGCTAAGGCGTCAGATTTCGGCTCTGAAGATTGCGCGTTCGAGTCGCGTGTGGGTCGCTTCATTTTTTGCGTTTTTGCACTTTTTGTATCCCACTCCTCGGCAAGCAACACGCTGCATGGTGGACTTGGCATCTTTTTAACATGTTCCTCAAAACAACAACACTTGCACTCACAGCAGTCTGCCACGGGTGAGGCACAGTCTCTCTTGGCTGCTACAAGTCAAGGAATCCTTCGGCCGCCAAGTCGGTGACGGGCTGCGAACTCGATCCTTTTTTCAAGTCTTGATCTTCGATGCTTCTTCGATGCTCGTTTCGAAACAGGCTTCACAAACGCATCATGACAAGGGCCTGCTAATATCGGATTCGATGATACGCTGCCGATTTTTTCGTGACCACTCGGTGCCAAGCGAAGGACCCAGGTTCCTGGATTGAGCCTCCCGCCGTGCCGTAAGCCATTTCCCAAAAAGATTCGGGGTGTCACCTCCGGACCGCGACGACATCCGCCTTCCCGACCGGCGGCTATCCTTTAGCGGCCGCTGACTGGTCACTTGGCCTGCTTTGCCCTCGCTGTCCTGACATTACAGTCCCATTGCAGCAATTTGGCCGGTCAGCGAATTGTTGCAGACGCGCGGGGTTGGCGTTAATAAACCGGAGTCAGCACCATCACATCCTCCGTGGCCGACAACACCCAAAACCATCACCAACTATGCCCGATGGAGCTGAACGGAGCAAGACGGCCTTAACCGCACTAGGCCTTGTCTTTACCTGCTCACTACACTGTAGCCGCCGCTTGGAATCATTGCCGGAACACCTCTCCTCTATCGGGACTTTCACCCGTCAGACTCGGGTTAGACTTTACCCGCATCTTGACGGCATTGATGACCACAGGACCCCATCTCGCGTCGATTCGCCCAAGCCCTTTGGGGAGACGGGTCGGCATCGAAGAATCTGGGGGTGGCGCTCCTGCTGCTATGAGCACCTCCCCAGACTGGCTTCCTCTTGTCCATGCCCTAGAAGCTGACAAGGAGGACAGCCGCGCTAGCCTCGTTTTCGCCTTCATTCTGCTCTAAACAGCTTCTTACCCCTGGATCATGGTGAGCACGAGGTGGCACACCACTCATTCCATGGGTCTGCGCTGGTATCCAAGATCTTGGCTTCATCCATGCTACCTCGCCATGCTACCCATCTTATACCGCCTTGCCCAAGTTGAGCGATGCAAGTGATGCGTCTGGGACACGCTCCATGGTGTAGAGTTACATCCAAAGCCGCAGTCTCGGACAGGGTTGCCGCCCCTTCCATGTACCGGAAGTTTTGCATCAGCACTCCTTTCCGGTCACCTCGACATCAATGCTTCTGCTTTCGGCCGTCTAGATGATGACCTTCTGAGCTGACCCCCTGTCCCCTAGTTCCTAGGAAGGTGGGCTCTCCTAGACCGTAGTGTCTGTATATAGAGAGCCCATGGAACCCTCCATCATGGCCTTTCTCTTCATCCCCCTCGCGCACCAGCAGTGTGAAGTGGCCTCTTAGAATTTACTGTGCAAGATGAGGACCACCTCGGGGTTTCTCAGTGGCCTGGCGGCGGCGGCTTCGTGTAAGTAAACAATGCCGCAGCGAGCCACTCATTCTGCTCAACGATACTGACGTGACGATTCTCAGTGCTGTCGTCCACCTTCGCCCAAACCGCCCCTAACACCTTCACTCACCCTGGTACCGGCATTGTCTTCAACACATGGAGTGCTTCCACCGCCCAGACCCAAGGTGGCTTCACTCTTGGTATGGCTCTGCCGTCGAATGCTCTTACGACCGACGCGAGTGAATTCATCGGCTATCTGGTATGTCTTAGGAAAGGCAGATCAACTACAAAGTGTCCTCCTGTACTGACCTTTACGATCAGGAATGCTCCTCCGCCAAGAATGGTGCCAACAGCGGTTGGTGCGGTGTTTCTCTCAGAGGTGCCATGACCAACAATCTACTCATCACCGCCTGGCCCGCTGGCGGAGAAGTCTACACCAATCTCATGTTCGCCACGGGTTACACCATGCCCAAGAACTACGCAGGTGACGCTAAGATCACCCAGATCGCGTCCAGCGTGAACGCTACCCACTTCACCCTTGTCTTCAGGTGCCAGAACTGTTTGTCATGGAACCAAGAAGGTGTCACCGGCGGCATTTCTACCAGCGCAAAGGGTGCCCAGTTCGGTTGGGTCCAGGCGTTCCCCTCTCCCGGCAACCCGACTTGCCCTACGCAGATTACTCTCAGTCAACACGACAACGGTATGGGTCAGTGGGGAGCTGCCTTCGACAGCAACATCGCCAACCCCTCTTATACTGCTTGGGCTGCCAAGGCCACCAAGACCGTTACCGGTTCGTGCGCTGGTCCATCCACAACCAGTGTGGTCTCAACTCCTGTTCCCACCGGCGTTTCCTTCGACTACATTGTCGTTGGTGGTGGTGCCGGTGGCATTCCCGTCGCTGACAAGCTCAGCGAGTCCGGTAAGAGCGTGCTGCTCATTGAGAAGGGTTTCGCTTCCACTGGTGAGCATGGTGGTACTCTGAAGCCCGAGTGGCTGCAGGGTACTTCCCTTACTCGCTTCGATGTCCCCGGTCTTTGCAACCAGATCTGGGTTGACTCTGAAGGCATTGCCTGCTCCGATACCGATCAGATGGCCGGCTGCTTGCTCGGCGGTGGTACTGCCATCAACGCCGGTCTCTGGTACAAGCCCTACACCAAGGACTGGGATTACCTCTTCCCAACTGGCTGGAAGGCCAGCGATGTCGCCGGTGCTACCAGCAGAGCCCTCTCCCGCATTCCGGGTACCAGCACTCCTTCTCAGGATGGAAAGCGCTATCTTCAGCAGGGTTTCGAGGTTCTTGCCAGCGGCCTCAAGGCAGGTGGTTGGAAGGAGGTTGATGCCCTCAAGGACAATGACCAGAAGAACCGCACCTACGCCCACACCCCTTACATGTACATCGGTGGCCAGCGTGGGGGCCCTCTGGCGACTTACCTCGTCAGCGCCAAGAAGCGCAGCAACTTTAAGCTGTGGCTCAACACCGCCGTCAAGCGCGTCGTCCGTGAGGGTGGCCACATCACCGGCGTCGAGGTCGAGGCCTTCCGTAACGGCGGCTACTCCGGCATCATCCCCGTCACCGCCACCACCGGCCGCGTGATCCTCTCCGCCGGCACCTTCGGCAGCGCCAAGATCCTCCTCCGCTCCGGCATTGGCCCCAAGGACCAGCTCGAGGTGGTCAAGGCCTCCGCCGACGGCCCTACCATGATCAGCAACTCGTCCTGGATCAACCTGCCCGTCGGGCACAACCTGGACGACCACACCAACACCGACACCGTGATCCAGCACAACAACGTAACCTTCTACGACTTCTACGAGGCCTGGACCAACCCCAACACGACCGACAAGAACCTGTACCTCAACGGCCGCTCCGGCATCCTCGCCCAGGCCGCGCCCAACATCGGCCCCATGTTCTGGGAGGAGATCACGGGCGCCGACGGCATCGTCCGTCAGCTGCAGTGGACCTCCCGCGTCGAGGGCAGCTTCGACACCCCCAACGGCTACGCCATGACCATGAGCCAGTATCTCGGCCGTGGCGCCACCTCGCGTGGCCGCATGACTCTCAGCCCTACTCTCAACACCGTCGTCTCTGACGTCCCGTACCTCAAGGACGCCAATGACAAGGCCGCTGTGGTTCAGGGTATCGCCAACCTCCAGAAGGCTCTGGCCAACGTCAAGGGCCTCACTTGGGCTTACCCTAGCCCCGGCCAGACCGCTGCTGATTACGTTGAGAAGGTAAGCTCTCCCCCTTTCCCTCCCCCCTTGGCCCCTTTTCCCGTCCATAACTAACCCCCCTCTCCCCAAAATAGCAACCAGTAACCTACCAATCCCGCCGCTCCAACCACTGGATGGGCACCAACAAGATCGGCACCGACGACGGCCGCAACGGCGGCACCTCGGTCGTCGACACCAACACGCGCGTCTGGGGCACCGACAACCTTTATGTCGTTGACGCCTCCATCTTCCCGGGCGTGCCTACCACCAACCCTACCTCCTACATCGTCATTGCCGCCGAGCATGCCGCGGCCAAGATCCTGGCGCAGCCCGCCAACGCGGCGGTTTCCAGGTGGGGCCAGTGCGGCGGGTTGACGTATAATGGCAGTCAGTTGTGCCAGGCGCCGTATAAATGCCAGAGGCAGAATGATTATTATTGGCAGTGTTTGTAGATGAAAAAGGGGGGTAGTGACAGCAAGAGAGAGGGTGATGGAGGGTGGTGGTTGGTGAAATAGGTCTCAGTGAGGAGGGGACATCTAGATATCTTTCTTGGTGTGGACGGTGTCTCGAGAGACTGAGATCTTTGCTTCTTCTGTAAATACTTGACTTGATCGATGAACATATATAACACGTACATATTACGATGCATTTTATCATTCTATTCTCATCACGGTCCCTTGTAATATTTAGAGCGTGCAAACTAACTCGCATTCGAAACACACTCGTCCATATGTGTATTTCCAAGCACGACAGTCACAGCAGCACAGAAAGACAAAAGAAGTATAAGTCATAATCTTCATTCCCATACCATCTCTCATCACAATCATCTCTCTATAACCGAACAATGCACTCAAAACACCTCGCCGCGCAGGCTATACAAAGCTAAGGTAAACCCAACGCATGTCATAATTCATGAGGAGGTAACGACCAAAGCAAAAGAAAACAAAACGAGCTAAAAACCTCCTCTCTAAGAAACAAGAGACACAAAAACAGCCATCCTTTTTCCGGCTGGCGTCCACGAGCCCTTCATACCCACAGCAATACCCAGACACAACACACAGACACTGGCATCTACGATATGTTTTGTTCGCCATACCAATACCGCTTTTTCCCAACCAACCAACCAACGCCCCAAAAATCGGACTTTTTTCTTTGGTCTTCCTTCATCTCACTGCTTACTGCTGAAGATAAACAGGAATACCATAAACAGCAATAGCAGCCGCAGTGACATACCGAAACCGACATGCTCCTCTCGCCGTGGCCACCGCTTCTACCAGACTCTTCTTCACCCTCTTCATCTCTCCCTTTCCCTCCCCTTCCCCACTTCTCTTCCCATCATCTTCTTCCCTCTCCTCCCCACCACCACTTCCACTTCCTCGCTCAACTTCCAACTCCTTCCCCTTCCTCACTCTCTTCTCCCTCTCCCTCGCTTCCTCCCGTTCACTCCAAACCCCCCTCCCCAAAAGTCCCCACTCCTCCAAAACCCTCCCAGTAAACCGATCAATATCCCGATCCGTAACATCCCACAGTGTCCCGACCACCGCCGGCGCGCCCGCCATCATGTAATTCCACGCCGGACCGTAGACTTCAAACCCTTCGCCTGCTTCGTTCAGCTTGGCGGAGCTGCAGCCCATTAGCAGGACCGTGGCCTTGCATCGCGGGGATAGGCGACGGATGGTGCGCCCCCGTATGTATTGCGCGCCGGAGCCGTGGCCGAAATATAGCAGAATGTCGGAGTTGGCGAGGGCGCGGGCGAATTCAGGTTCGGTGGGAGGACGGGCGGTTATGGATGTCCAGGTGGTGGGGGAGGGGCCGAGGTGGGAGGTGAGGAGGGGGCTGAAGTTTTTTTGGGTGGTGAGGAGGTCGGAGGATGGGTTGAGGATGTAGGTGCCTCTGACAGAAGAGGCGTGGTGGCCTGGCGGGAGGGGTGGTGATGGTGATGATGTCCCGGTAGGTGTAAGGGGAATGGTGTCGGCGTCCAACATTATTGAGTCGCCGTCTTCTTCCTTTGTTGGTTCAGCAGCAGTTCGAGGGGTTTTCATGTCTAGGATGGCGCGGCGAAGACAGCCTAAACTGGGCATGCGGGATACGGCCAGGTTTTGCAGACACGGGAGGGACTCCCACGGAAATACGTGCAAAGCCTTGTCGAGCATGAGGATGGTGTGAGCGTGCTCGTCGCCGCCCCCGTCGAGTTCGTTGACAGCCGCGTGATAGGCGTGTAGGGCGTCCAGCATTTCGACGACCATGGAGTCAAAGTCGATCTCGTCGTAGGCGTTGCGCTCGCCGTGGAACTGGAGGATGTCGACGACGAAGTAGAGCAGGTCGGTTAGTTCCTCGTCGAGGTCGACGTTTTGGCCGCCGGCAGCAGTGGCGGTGGCATCGCCGAGACCGATGAAGAGTTCCAGGATGCGAGGATCAACGGTGACTTTCTCTGACCGCGGCTCCTGACCGCCGCCAGCATTCTTGCCACGATGGTGCACCTGTCTCCGGCTGGGGAGATACTTGTCCAACATGATTTCGAATGTTGCGCCAAACTTTTTCATCAGCTCCTTCCGCTTGCCGCCTTGGGTCTGGTGCTGGCTGAAAATACCCCTGAAGCCGCCGAGCCAGATCTGCTCAATGTTCGTCAATAGATCCTTCATACGATTATCCAGCGCCTCGCGGTCCGCCCACCAAGCAGTCTTGGCGCCCTTGACAGAGAAGTCTCTGGCATCGTGGCAAGTTTCGTTGGCCAGGCGAATAATCTCCAGCAACTCAGCCCTTCCTTGTTGGTAGTTGAACACCTCGTTGTCTGCATCGCGAGAACTGGCACGATCAAGGGGAAGTCGAAGAACGAAGGGTGTGTAACCCGCCTGTAGCTTGGTGATGCACAGATCGTGCTTGTTGTCGCTCAGTGAGATAGACACCACACTCCAAGGTTTGGGGATAATATCAATGTAGTCTCTCTGAAACTTTTGCAAGTCAAGCGAGAAGCCCAGACTCATCCGACCAAGGGGCTCAACTGGCAAGTCCGTGAAATTAGGCCAGCTGTATGCATCAGTCTTGGGTCCGTTCTTCTCCAGCGTGAGAGCTTTGCGTTCCCTGCGCCATGTGAGGTTACGGCCCAGCTCGACAGAGTAGGCAGTGTGTCCGGAAGGGGCGGATGCCTTGGCCTTCCCAGATGATGCCGTAGCGGAAAGAAGGAGACCGACATTCTGTAGCATCACAGAGATCTTGTGAATGAGGCTTGAGTCACCGCAGACTGTAGCCACGGCATGAGCCTCGAGAAGGGATTGCTGCGCCTGGCGTAGATTATCCACATATTCCGCCTTTTCCTGATCTGTGGTATCCTTTGTGGCAGCCCGCCTTCTCTCCTGAAGAACAGCTGGGTGGCCTCCGGAAACCCTATCCTTTCCATGGGAATCAGAAACAGCAGGATATGAAATGGTGGAGTCGTGAATGACCGAAAAGACCGGATCGTGGGCCATCTGCTCCATGCTCATGCCCAGAAGACAGGACGCCATGATAATCTGTTCGTCCGAAATGATTGCAGACAACGACTTCTTGGACCGCGTTTTGACACCATCAAGCATCGCCAAAGCCGAGCTCCAATCCTTCTTCGCCAGCTTGGCCGTAGCCTTTTGCACCAAGATAGCCGCTCTGAGTTTCGAAAGCTGAGCATCCTCAACAGGCTGAGGGAAAGGAACAGGTGCCGCCGTCTTCGGTTTCGCCGAAAGCGCAGGTCTCGAATGGACACTCTTCGCCGGTCTTGATAGTTGTCTTACAGCCGCAGGCCCCTTGACTCCCTTCATGGCCGTCCCCTTCTCTTCAGCCTCCGTTTTCTCCCCAGCAACCGGCACCGACACAACACTAACCTCCATTAACCCTTCTAAAATCGCCTCCGCCCTCCCAATCATCGCCTCGGCACCCTCAAAGCTCTTCAGATCCAAGCACATAGCCCCAATCTGACAAGCCAGCACAGCCGAAGAATACGAGTTGGTTTCCTCCGGCAGCAGATTAGCCGCCTCCTGCAACATCTCCATCGCCTTGGGGATGTTCGCCGCCTTGACGTACACCGAGCCCATCCAGGTCGCGCAACTAGCTTTGAGAATCTCCGAGTTGGCGCTGTTGGCGATCTTCTGTGCCTGCTCCGCGTAGTACATCGTCTCCTGGAACATGCCCAGATGCGCGTAGATGGAGGACAAGCGTAGAGTGTTTCGGTACAGAGTAAGGGCGAGCTTCCACGACTCTGGTCCCAGGTAAGGCGTCTCTTTTCCGGTGGCCGAAAGGTCGCAAGTGGCGTCGTCGGTATTGAACATGGCTGAGTCGTCGGTTGAGGAACGGGCGGATGATTTTGCTGCTGCTAACTGTTGTTCTACCTTGACCCAGTCCTGAAAGATGCAGCGGACGCTTTCTCTGGCATAGACCAGGGCATGGTGGGATTCACCCCGTTCCTGGGTAACGAGAGAATGAAGATAAGAAGCATAGGCCACCAGATATTTCCGCCGAGCACGGGAGACCTTGCCTGGCATAGCTTCAGCCTCGACTGCAGCCCGGGCCTGAGAAAGATGGTATTCTGCTTGAGTAAGATCACCAGTGGCGATGAAGTGTTCTGTCCAGGAGAGGTGGAAGGTGGCAACCGCGTCACCGGGTAAATCAGCCTGCTTCTTCAGATATTGCAGTGTCTCGGCGAAGGTCTGCTCAGCTTTGATGGATTGGCCGAGATTGGTGTACTGCAGAGCCAGCGTTGAGGCATGCTGGATGATGTCTTCCAGCCTGGGGCCGTCTGCTAGTCTGGCAATATCCGCCGTCAGTTCCAGAACCATAGCTACCATGTTATCGTGACCGCTCAACCGCAGAAAGTCAGCCATAGCCTGCAGGTGATCCAGAAGGCCAGGAATATCGTCGATTGACCGCTCCACATCCGTTTTGGTTTGGCAAGACTTGACGATCGACTTCCACGTCTCAAGGCATCGTTGGACTGCGCCTAGATCAGAGTACCCGTCCGACAAAGCTGTGATAGAGTGATAAAAGGCTCCCATATGCGGCACGAAGCGGGCGAGTCCAGCATCTTCACCAAGGTTATCCGGTTCCACCTGCGTAGCATCCCTAGTGATAGCAAGCAACTCGGGTACCTTCCGCTGGTTTCCAATGGCAGAGCTCAAGAGCGCCAAAAGCACTCTAAGTCTTCGTATGGGATACCGTGTCGGGATGTAAATGCGGAGCAACGCATCCACAACAGGGTGCTCGAGAGCGATCTCTTCCTCCCTCTTCCTCCCGCTCATGGTTGGATTACCACCTAGCAGAATGTAGTGTAACCGGTGTTCGAGTCCGGCAGCTTGTTCAGCTTCTGGTAGATCCACTGTCCAATCCATGAAGACATGCTCCATCTTCGCGATAGCGACCAGAGCACGGGACAGAGTCTCGGCCTTCTCATCCCTTTGCCACACAATAAGCGGCGAATCTGTCGCTAGTGCGCCAACAACGCTTCCGAGGATACCATCATCCAACATGCTCGTTCTAATGGCCTGTAGCGCGGCGAGAGCCTGCTCATTCCTGCCCAAAGTCCGAGCCAGCTCGGCCATCCGTTCCAACTTCAGGATGAGCTGTGCCTTGTCTTTCTCTGCTGCCGACCTGTGCTTCACGCAATCGATCGAGCGACGGAGAGTTCGCAAAGGCGCCACATCCTTGGGGTCGGTTGATTGTTGTCGTAAAACATTATACTGTAGATAGTAAAAGTGCGAAATTTTGACATGGTACATGCTCTGCGAGCCGGCAGCGCCCATGTCCCCTATGTATTCCAAGAGCAAAAGACAATCGTTGAGAATCGAATCCATAAAATCCCAGGCCAGCCTCTTCTCTTCGAGGCGGGTCTTGACGATGATGAATGATGAGTCGAGGGTATGCTGTACAG
Organism: Neurospora cerealis; assembly: GCA_009806085.1. Lineage (NCBI taxonomy): Eukaryota > Fungi > Ascomycota > Sordariomycetes > Sordariales > Sordariaceae > Neurospora > Neurospora cerealis. The sequence goes on along the minus strand of RAOY01000003.1, from coordinate 2,093,903 downwards.
ACTGTAGGAGTAGTTGACGGCGTTGTTCGTATCTGAGGTAGTCCTTGGTGCTGCTCTTGGGCTCCGGGGGTTTACCGAGCCATCGTAAACAGAAACGAGGACATTGGAGGACGAATGATTCTAGGGATTCTCGGCAATTGGAAGTAAAATCAGCAAACCCGTCATTTTCCTTTTTCAACGGAGAAAGAAGAAGCTTCATCGCTGCCCTCCTGACTGAGCAGACGTTATTGAGCAGTTCGTCGAGGTCACTGGAATCACCCCGCAGGGGACCTGAGAGACCAGCAACTACCTCCTCAAGAAGCTGGTTATCATGACAGTACTTTACCGGGTCCTTGAGTTGGAGAGACAATAGTTGGGCTGAGATGGAACATATCTTGGCGACGGAGTCCACCTTTGGATCTACCCCTTCTTTGAGCTTCGTCGCCCAAGAAACAGCATCTGCCAACTTTCCTGCCTCTCGTGCCAGAACCGCCAAAACCTGGTAAATCTGAGAAAGAGGTGTTCGTGAAGCTTCTGAGGGTTGTGCTCCATAATGATCGAGCTGAGAGCGAACCCTGGTAAAGACTGAAAAGCAAGTGGCATAAGAAGAGCGCCCACTCTCCTGGCTACGACGAACGAATGCGCCCATGTACCGAGATAGAGGCATGATGATCTCCTTTTCTGCATCGCCTTTATGTTTGGCCAACTTCCACCATTGTAATCTCGTCTCCAAAGCAAAGGCCTGCAGCTCCATGGCGGATACCGGGGAGATACTAAGCCGCGGTTCTATGCTGAGCGTGTCGTCCTTGCTGGATGCGCTGGGGGTCAACGAAATCATGCATTGAGCCAGAGTTTCCATCTGGCGGGCAATCTTGGCAACATCGGCGTCCTTTTCAGTTGCTGACCGTAGGAGGAGGGCAGTTGGTGATGAGTTATGGTCCTGGCGTAAGAGAGGAATAAGCGCCTCGATCGCATTTGGCTTTTTGTTCGCGGATAGGAGGCGCAATGCCTGTATTTGTGTTGTGATGACGAGAGTAAGGGCTGGTCCCGAGGATTTCACTTGGCCAAAATCGAGGATCTCCGTGTACACTTGCGCCGCCGTCTTGGGTGGTTCGGTAGCAGTCGTCTTGGTTGGCTTCTTTGTTGTTGTCGAACTGGCCGGTGTCTCCAATCTCTTCTTCAAGATGCGCAGTTCCTTGAGAGCTTGATCGTGTAATCCTAGTGTAATCAACCTGGTGGTTAGAGAAGACATGCCGGTCTCGAGTTGTAGCTCCGGGAGCGTGAGCTTGCTGGACGTGTGTAACTGGCGCAGGGTGCCCAAGGCAACACGAGCGCATTCGACCGTGGCGAGGAGGTTCGTGTCATGTTTCGGGGCTTTGGCTGGCGAAAGGGAGCGCTTCGAGAGGGCCGGAGAAGTGGTGACCCTGTTAAGGGCGCGAGGTTGTAGGGGAGATAGTGGTGTCGAGTTTGTAGAACTACACCGTTGAAGCGGGTTTCTCGTCGTGGCTGACCTTAACAATTCCTCCTCTTGGGGCGCTGGCCGCTTGGTAGGCGTTGGGGGTCTCGCGGTAGTTGCTGGGTTCTTTGCATAGTCGCTCAGGGCGCGAAGGGTTCCGTTGACAACGTGTGTGGCCAGTGTTGCCTTTTCCTTGGGCGAGAGTCCATCGTCTTTCTTTGCTGCTACGGTAGCCTTGGTGGCTGTGTTGTTTGCTCTCGATCGCGGTCTCGTTGTTGATGCTGTCTTTGTTGTTGCTTCTGTCGCGGCCGTGGCATCATCTTTGGGTAAAAGCAGGCTCTTGAGAAGAGCGGTGATGGCGGGCGTACATGTTGTCACCGAAGAGACGGCGCTGCGCACGGCGTCAGCTTGGGAGTGTATGGTATCCATGAAGCTGTCGTAATGTAGAGGAAGAAGGTCTAATGGGCTGATTCCTAATCATGTCATCGCCTATAACGTAGGACTAGGGACACTATCCAAAAGACGGGAAAAGAGTGTAGTGCATGAAGGATGGCTGGATTGTATGCTGTGTAATGGGAAGTGGAAGCAAACGGTAAGGTGGATCACGAATTGGTGTCCAACAATGGAGCTCCCCCGGCCACGAGTCCGGATGCCTTGACGGGGAAGAACCCTTGTTGGCGGGATGTTGACTTGGTCGCAACAAAGATTCAACGAGTTGCCCGGGCAACTGCAAGGCAAGGATGGCAAGGTACGAAGGGTACGTACCTCGCTGCTGAAGACAGGACGCCGGCGATGTGGGGCGCATTGGCCAGCCAGAATGACAGAAAGACCCCACCTTTGCCTGCCGTGTGGGATGTCACTTCTGGGAATTTAGTGCTGTGTCAATGCAACTGAAGTGAACTTTTGCCGAAGAACGGAAGCTTCGAGTCTTCTCACTTTCTCTTCAGGATCTCTCCAGTTTCTCTTCAGCAACACTTGACTTCGACAACTGCCCCGATCCGTCGCAATCCCACTCAGGCTTCAACAGTCACCGAATTCCAACACAAGACAACCCGACATTTCCGAATTACTACCATGCACCGAACTGCTCTTCCTCAGCGCCTTGGGTGCAATGCGCATGCTGCCTTGCTCCATCGTCAACTCCCCTCGACAGTTCTTCGAGCTTCGTTTTCGACTTCGGTCCGCCTCGCGAGCGGCGCCCCGGATGTAATCGTCCCTAGAGTCGCCAAAGTGTCATTTTGGAAGTCGTTGGTTCCCAAGTTCCTGCGATTCGGCGATGACTCCATTAACCATACAAAGATGCCGAAATCGAACGAGTGGAACCCGGCCACCTTCTTTATCATGATTTTTCTAATGATCGGTTCCATGGCTATCCAGATGATTTCGCTCAAGAAAGACTTTGCGGCTTTTTCGCGCCAGGCCAATGTCAGGATTAATACCTTGCGTGAGGTGGTCGAGAGGATACAGAAGGGTGAAGAGGTGGATGTTGAAAAGGTGCTGGGCACTGGCGATCCGGAGAAGGAGGCTGCTTGGGATGAAGGTTCGTTAAACGCAGGTGGACGTGATACGGAGAGCACCGGCTGACATCAAGATTCAACAACAGTTCTCAAGGAGATCGAACGCGAAGAGATCATGCACAAGGCAAAGCAACAAAAGACGGCGAAACTTGCCCAGCAAGCCAAGGCAGAGCCCGCAAAGGAACAACCCCAAACGCAGACCGAGACCCAGACGGAGACAACGCCCAAGATTTCTCCCGCAGCCCTCAAGGGTGCCTTCTTCTAAGTCGACAAGACCTCTATTATTCTATTCAAGACGGGCGCCCGTTAGGGGACCCGTTCGTAAACGCCGTACCAATGGGTACCTCGGTCACCATGGCTCCATTGTTATAACTCTTGAGCTCCTCCACGAGCGCCGGTAATAGTTTTTCAGTAGCCATCTCCACTCTAACCCCATGAAGACCGGCCATCTTAGGGTCCAGATCTTCAAAGAACATCTCTTCGCGCCTCACACCACCGATGCTCACAATGGCTATAGGCATTCCTCGGAGCTTTGCCCGCTGTGCCAGCCGCCAGGCCGAGTAGGTCGCGAGGGAGGTGCCCAGGATGAGCATCCGTCCGGCATTGTCGATGGCCTTTTCCGCGTCGCGCTTGACCTCGGCGCTTATACTCTCTCCAAACATGATTACTGCCGGCTTCAGAACTCCCGCAGTACTGGACGGTATCCATGCACCATCTTTGTCAATTTCCACCCATGTCTTGGTGCCATCTGTGAGACGCGGCGGCTCCTTCAAACATGACGGACATGCTGGGTAACGAAACGTGGTATAGGGTGCCTCGGCCAGGTCCACATCACCATCTGGGTTCATCTTGATACCCCTCTTGTTCCGTTCCTCGATATCCTCTGTCTCCAGGGCTCCCGACGCCAGCGCCTCGCGAAGGAAGTCGGCCCAAATGGGATTGAGCCTGGCCAGTGTGGTCTGATACTCGTCTCGAGAGAACTGGTTCTGGCACGATGTACAAACAACCGAGGCTAGACTCCCGTGCAATTCGACGGTTCGTATATCCGGATGGCTCATCTTGTGGAAGGAATCGACGTTCTGCGTGATCACGCCCGTGATGCTCTTGTTGTTTTGGTCACCGCTGTAGCGCTCGGCAAGCAGATCCCCTAGGTCTCGGATCGCGTAGTGGCCCGGGTTCGGGCCGGCCCGTCCCAGACCCCTCCATCCGATGTAGCTCCGTGCCCAGTATCGCTGCCGCGTCTCGTGGCTGGTCAGAAACTCGTGGTGGAAAATCGGCTTGTAGCTCTTGTTGACCCGGTAGGTGCCGTTGACGCCGCGGTAGTCGGCTAAGCCGCTGGCCACGGAAAGGCCGGCACCGGTGAGGATGACAGTTCGATCGGGTAAACCGGACGGTGGAGGGGTGGTGAGGAATGACTTGAGAGCAGCGACGGCGCCGGGCAGGGTCGTGGCGGTGGCAGGAATAATGGTGGTCGGGGGAGGAAGCTCCCGGTAGGGAATCCGCATTCGGAGGGTGCCGGCTGCTGTTGTCGCAAGGGAGGACATTTTGATGTGCTGTTGTAGGATTCAGATCTGATGGATGGTAGTATTAGTGGTTGGGGATCACTCGGCGGCGCGCGCCGCTTTTTACAATGTCAAGTCTTCATGTTGGTTGTTGTGAAGTTTGTCTCCAGATGCAGAATCGTAGTGGCACTCGGAGAGATCGGTCAGTGTCGTCACCGAAGATGGTCCGAGGAGCTTGGGCCACCTTGGCATTTGCGTGAGCTGCGGAACAAGAAACATTTGTTTACTCACCCCTTTCGAAAAAAAGATGGTCATTGACAACCAACGGATTAGCTTGAACTTGATAAAATCACTGTTGAATCCTTCCAGACGGTCTTCTAATTGCAACACTTTAATTGAAGAGGCGTGCCTATCCTGTGTTCCTGTTGTTCTAGCTGTGCTTACACCCTTACGGGATCCTATCCCGCCCCTCGCTTGGTGGGCTGGCTGGGTTCCTATTTACATAAGACGCTAATCTGGCGCTGCCTTTCAGCAAAGTCGTATGGTCTAATGGTTATGATTTCTCGTTCACATTAGTTGAATCTGATCCGAGAAGGTTCTGGGTTCGATCCCCAGTACGACTAACTTTTTGACTTTTTCCTCACCACGACCACTATGTAGGGAAATGCGTTCCTATCACTTTGTCTGTTGTTTTACCCTTTTGCTTTTCTGTCTTATATTCCTTCTTTCAGATGCCACCGGTAATGGCGCCTATGAATGGGATCAAGATAAATTTGCAGCCAAACCTGGAAGCTTCAAATCGGCTTCCAATCTTGGTTTCAATATCAAAACGTTCAACAACGTCACGGTCCATCTTAACAATTATTTGAACATTTGTTCAAACTGGTAACACTGATTGACCTGATCCTCTCCCATTTACGAAAGCTCGAATATTTTGTCGAACGAATGCCTTTGCGCAAGCACCATTTGTTTAGCCTTTCTTTTTGTAACATTGTCTTGTTGCACGGCATGATCTTGTGTCAACATGATGGATCAACACTCAATGCGCGTCCCCTGAACCCCTTTTCGAGTTTGTTTGTATCCAGTGTCGCATATGGTTCCAGCGAATACATGATGCCTCACCCTTGGATTTCAGACAGCTATGCGAAGACACTCGATAGCTCCCTACTAGCTGCCACCATTCGCACAATACAGTCAGCAAAAGTTCCTTCTTAGTTGAAAACGGTTGGATCTCATCCATTGTCAGATGCGAGCGGACGGTTGAAGGTCTTCAAAGGTCCAATTGGCGATGGCGTGTGAATGGCCATCGAACGTTGGAACACGCGGAGAGGGGCAGTGGGGAAGTGGACCGGCTAAAGAGCGAGCTTGCTGCCCTGGAACATGCGTCGAAGCCAAGCTGTAACAGGGACAGGTCCCCGCCGACTCAGCCGCGCCAGCCCGGGATGGCCTAGTCAGTTTAGTAGGTAGCAGTCAACCGACAGTCGCTGCAGGCAGGGCCAAGTATCGGTCAAGTACCCGCCTCTACTAACCTCCTGGTTTATTACTGGCAGGTACCCCATCGGCCGGTATCGATTCCCAAACCACCAAAACAAACTCCCCCCTATCTCAGCTCTACAGTAATCCATAATCGAACCCAAGTCTCTGGACCTAAACAAACCCGAATATTATTCCCTTATTCCTACCAGCTACCAGCTAGCAGCTTACTGCCTCAATTCCTCCCGATGTCCGGCCGTTTCGTCAGAGCGTCGAAGTATCGTATGTCGATCCCCCGTGTTTGTCCCCAAAGTCCCCTTAGCACACCAGCTGGATGGATAGCTCCAGAGGTAGCGCCGTATCCACGATAGAAGTCGCGACGAGCTTGAGAGACTGACACGATAGCCGCGACTGCTAGGACACGTCTTCGGCAAGCCTACGCGCAAGGAGTTCTGCTATGACAACCTCCGCATCAGTCACAATGCCTGGGACACCAACCTCATAAAGGTACCTACTTATACACTACGCTCCTCTCCACCACTTGCGCCCTATTGATAGCCTCCATGGTCATTATACTGACCTTTGTCTTGTCCATACCTAGGCCAACCCCGAGTACTTGGCCGTCAACTGGGAGTCGAGCGGTGGTGGCGCCTTCGCCGTCATCCCCCTCAACGAGCGCGGCAAGCTTCCCGACCAAATACCGCTGTTCCGTGGCCACACCGCCGCCGTCCTCGACACTGACTGGTACGCTCTTACACATGCGCTACAACGACCCGACAAGATAATCTAACCTAAGCTCCTCTTAGGAACCCCTTCAACGACCGCTTGATCGCGTCTGCCTCCGACGATGGAAAGGTGTTCATCTGGCAGGTCCCCGAGAACTTCACCCTCTACACAGACGCCGAAGAGCCAGCCGATGTCTCACCCCTCAGCAAGCTCTCTGGTCACACGAGGTACCATCTACATCCGAAATAATATCCAGAAGCTTTGCGCTCACACAAATACAGAAAGGTCGGCCATGTCCTCTTCAACCCCGCCGCCGAAAACATCCTTGCCTCGACCTCTGGCGACCTGACGGTCAAGTTCTGGGATGTCGAGACCGGCCAGGCCCCGATCACCCTCAAGCACCCCGACATTGTGCAGTCTCTGTCGTGGAGCGCCAACGGTACCATGCTTGTCACCACCTCTCGCGACAAGAAGCTGCGTGTGTGGGATGTGCGCCAGCAGTCCGCAGTCCACGAATACCAGGGCCACGAGGGCGCCAAGAACAGTCGCGCTGTATGGTTGGGTGAACACAACCGTATCGCTACCACTGGTTTCTCCAGGATGAGTGACCGTCAGGTTGCCCTGTGGGAGCCTGGCAGGCAGGACCCCATCGGTGGTTTCACCTCGCTCGACTCCATCTCTGGTGTCTGCATGCCTTTCTGGGGTAAGTCAACTGCTTGAGTTGCGGCTCTTGTGTGCGCCGAAGCTGACTGTTGTTCCGTAGATGACGGCTCTAACTGCCTGTACCTTGCTGGCAAGGGGTAAGTTTGTCGCACCCTTGATTATGCAGGATAGCATGCTAACGTTCGCAGTGACGGCAACATCCGTTATTTCGAGTATGAGAACGACAAGTTGGAATTCCTGGCCGAGTACAAGTCCGGCGACCCCCAGAGAGGTATCGCTTTCGTGCCTCGCCGTGGTGTCAACGTCCACGAGAACGAAATCATGAGGGCCTACAAGACCGTCAACGATCAGTACATCGAGCCCATCTCTTTCACCGTCCCTCGTCGTGCCGAGACCTTCCAGTCCGATATCTACCCCCCTGCGACCGGCCTCAAGCCTGCTGTGTCCGCCAAGGAGTGGTTCGACGGCAAGGACGGCATCCCGGCCAAGATCGACATGGAGAGCATCTACGAGGGTACCGCGCCCAGGGAGGTCCCGGCCGATTACAAGCCTCCTACTGCGGTCTCGTCTCCTGCCCAGGCCCCCGTGCCCAAGAGGGAGTCTACCCCCCCACCTGCTGCCCGCGCGCCCCCGCCGACCGTGTCGGACCAGAAGGCCTCCATGTCCGCTATTGCGAACAAGTTCCAGGATAACGAGGACGCCGAGCCAAGCGAGGGCGAGTCCTCTCCCTTCGAGGAGGTTTCGCGCCCCGGTCCTAGAGCCGCCGCCCCGGTTTCCGTGCGAACATCCCTTCCTCCCGCTTCCGCCGTTAAGACGCCTTCCCCGACGACCTACCAGACCCCAGTCCAGAAGCTTGCCTCGCCGGTCAGGACCACCGCAGCCGCCCCTGCGCCTGCTCCTGCCACATCATTCCCTGCTGCCGCTGCCGCTTCCTCGGCTGTGGGATCCGTCGAGGCCTCTCTTTCCCAGATCACGCAGCTTCTTGAGCAGCAGAGCAGGATTATTGGTGCCCAGAGCGACAAGATCCAGGCCCAGAGTCAGATCATCAGCCATCTTGCCACCGAAGTCGAGACCCTCAAGAAGAGGGTCGGACCCGGCCCGCAGGATCAGAGCGAGAGAATCAGACAGTTGGAACTGGAACTCGAGGCTGCTAGGTCGTAGGAGTCAGAGTTTTGAGAGTTTTGGTCCAAAGTTTCTACGTCTCTCTCTCTCTCTCACTGGGTTATACTGCCAGACTAAGTCCTTGAACATACGTCCTCTCTCACCGAGTTATAATGAAAGTCAATGTTGGGGTAAATAATTGTTGGACACGTAGGGGATAGGATGGATGATTGGACGACGATGATAGCTTCAAATGGGGAATGAAACGAACGAAAAGCAAGCAAGCAACTTGAAGAAGATGAAGAAGAAGAAGAAGAAGAAGGAAAGCATAGCCAAGGCAAGCAAGGGAAAGCGTTCAATTGGTGTCTATGGAGTATAGTAACTAGTTTTTCAACTTGTTCATGCTGTATAATGTTAGTGTGAGCTCTCCCGATTGTTTATATAGGGGAGTATCTGCAAGCTAGGTAGGATATGGATATACTGCCCGGTCATGATTATGGCATGGAATGAAGGTTGGAAATCTGTACTCTTGCGTGAGGCAAGTTGAACGAAGAAGCAACCTGTTGCGGCACCAAACCCTTACCTACGTGACATATCAGGCGGGTGGCCAGTTAACACTTGTTCATCATTGACTCTCGAACATGATCTACAAGCGGGTAACTATCCTCATCCTCATCCTTATGCTCATCCCCATCTTCCTCTTCACTCCCAACCCCCTCTCCCTCATCCCCTACATCATCATCATCATCGTCACAGTCATCACCCAAAAATCTCAAAATATCCTCATCATCACTAGCATCAGTCAAAATCTCCAACTCATCAGCCAGCGGCGGTCGCCATTCTTCTTCATCCTCTTCCTCCTCGTCTTCAGTATAATCAAACTCAGCCAGTTGTTGACGAGTCAGCTTCCTTCTCCTCCCTCCTGCTGCTCTTGTTACTGGTACTGGTACTGGTAACCTACCGGTACCCGTACCCCTTTGCCCCTGCCCCTGCCCCAGGCTAGACCGTTGGCTAGTTAGCCACTCAGATATATTCTTTCCCCCGGTCACATTCTCCCATTCGTTTTCGTTCTCGTCGTTGGAGGCCGAGGAAAGCCACCACGATTTATACCCCTCCCTCCCACTTCTTTCGCCCCTCCACTTGCGGAAGGTATTCTTCCTAATGACTTTGGCGAATTCGAAATCGGTCGGTTGGGCTTCTTTGGTCCAGAAGTTGTGAAGGCGGGTGTGGCGGCGGGAGAAGTATTCGGTGGGTGTGGAGGGGGGGAGTTCGGGGTCGGGGTCGGAGGTGTAGAGGTCTTGGTCTGGGCTTAAACCTGGGGGTGAATCTGGGGGTTTGGTGGTATTGGCGTTGTTTGGAGTGAGGGTTTTTGATTCATCGGAGGTTTGGACTTCATTTTTCTGTTCGTTTTCCTTCTCCTTCCCTTCTGTCTCTCCACCCCCCTCCTCACACCCGCCCCCCTCCCTCTTCCACCTCTCCAACATCAACTCCAACTCCCTCTTCTCCTGCTTCCTTCTCTCCCTCTCAATCGCCTCCTTCTTCTTCCTCCTCCGCATCTCCACCATATCCTCTCCCAAAAACTCCAACCCCCTTTTCCGCCAAGTTGGCAACGCAAAATTTCCCTGCATATCCTCCTGGGTCAAGAACCCTCCGAACCGGCTTTCAAGCGGTAGGTACCCCCCCACTGCTGTCAGTGCCTCTTTCTTGCGGGTGTTTGGGTCGAAGAGATAGGAGTTCATGACGTCTAGGATTTGGGTCCGAACAATATGAAGCAGGTCTTCTTCGCGACCTTCTAGCCCGGAGGCCCTGACGTACGCGATGAAGGGGATTTCGCGGGTGAAGAAGCGCTTCAACCCCCCTCTCCCATAAGCAACCAAGTCCTTAACATCCCACTTCGACACCTCCACTGCTGTTACGGCGGCAGAAAGGGGGTGACCCATCCACTCTTCCCTGTTAAATTTCTTCCTTATCTTCACCTTCTCTTTCCCCAGGGCCTCCTCCCACCCCTTTGGCTTCCATATCCATGATCTCTCTTCCTTCCGCATGTAGTCTGATGATATTTGTTCTGGTGGTGAGGAGGGTGGTGGGGGAGGTGATTCTGGGTGTTGTTTGACTGGGTGTTTGACTGGGGGCGAGGAGGGTGTGAGGAATGGGGGGGAGGTGGTAGAGTTGGTGGACTTGATCGACCTTTTGGAGAAGGAGGTTTTGGAAGAGACGTTTGACTTGGCGTCGGAATCGGAGCCATCAGGATCTGGGTTGCTGTCGTTGTCGGTGCTGTCGCTGTCGGCGTCGTAGCCGGCTATGTCGGGTGAGGTCGAGTTGATCCTTGTCACTACCGGGCTAGCCTTTGAGAATTTCGTTGACTTTCCAGACTTAACAGTCCGTTTAAACTTCCTCGGAGCAAGGGACCCATCCACATCCTCATCCACAGAATCATCCGGATTCTCAACTCTCCCTATCCGTCGTGCCCTGCTCACCAGTGAGTCTGAAGATATCTTTTCATCATTCCCACCGCCATGTCCTCTACCAACACCCAACTCCTTGGTAACACTCACCTCACCAGTCTCCTTCTTCCCGACCATCCTCCCCATGCTGTCCCCATCAAAAACCACCTCCCCCTCCCTCGACCTCCCCGGACCTACAACCGGCACCCACGCCCTAGCCCCCGTCGGTGCTCCATTCGGTGCTCCATCCATCTCCCTCAATACACACCACTCAATCCCATCCTTCACACACCTCGAGCATTTCGCCTGTAATCCCGGGACGGGAAGAGGAATGTCCGGTTTGTTGATGTACATGTACCACGGCGGCGGGGTGTTTTTGGGGCGTCGTTTGTGGTCACGGTGGTCGCGGTGGTTAAGTAAGTTGAGGAGGGAGCACCGCGGAGAGGAGGAAACGAGGGTGCAGTGGAGGCAGGGGACGGAGGGGGTGTAGACGGTTAGGTCTATGGGGGAGGGTAGATAGGGGAGGCGGGGGAGGCGGGGTGGATGGGGACGGGGCTTGCGGGGAGGACGGGTTGCATTGGTTTGGAGGGTTTGGGGGGACATGGTGGGTGTAGGAAATGAAGAGGGGACGGGATGGGGGTAGTTGTATTTTGCCTTGGTCTCGAGAGAAACATTGGTTTGTAGGAAACATGGGCTTGTAACTGGTGGGAAGATTCCAAAGGTTGGAAGTTTGCTCTCTGAAGGGTTGGTATATATGTTGACATTCTCCCTTCTTCGTGACGACACTGTTGATGTTGTCTCGTTATCTCTTTGTACCTTGCGATGAAACAACAAAAGCATTGTGGTACGGGCGGTGTCAGGGTCTGGAAGTCCATAGTGTCCCTTTGAACGTTGAGAATGTCCCGGTATGATTTGGGACAAAGAACAAGGGGTCAGTATCCCTCCAGTCTTCTCTAGCAATCCATATCAGTTCTGTTCTGTCACATTCGAATTCTGAGCCGTCTGAACCATGAACATAAACATAATCGCAGTTTCACACCAACCGAAACAAGCCTTCATTTTTTTTTTTGGGATCTTAACCACCGTAAACGGTTTACCTGACAGACTTGGCAGCCTTAACAAACTCCCTGATCTTCTCCAAGCTTTGCTTGCCGCCCTCCTCAACACCGCTGCTCACATCGACACCAATCACTCTCTCACCCAGAGCCCCCAAAGACTTTACCGTCTCAGCGACATTGCTAGGTTCCAGTCCACCAGCGAGCAGGACAGTAACCTGCTCATCCTTCTCCAACTCCTTCTTGACAGACTCCAAGTCCAGCAACGTGCCAGATCCGGCGCCCGAATCCAGCAGCGGCACGGCGTGGTACCCACGAGTCGCAAGGCCGACCTGGCCGGGCTTGAACTTGCGGATGACGGGAACAGGGATAAGGTTGGCCCACTCGAGCGGCTCGTTACCGTGGAGCTGGACGATATCGAGATCATAGAGGCGCTGCTTCTCGAGGACCTCCTCGAGAGGCTGGTTCATGAAGACACCGACCAACAGAGGTCCCCGCTTGCGGATGACCTCGGCGTTCATGTTGAAAAAGTCCCTTGCGGACTTGGAGCCTTGGAATGGGGCCTCGATGGATCCGGTTTTCTTGCTCATATGCACAGCCTGGGAGATGGAGAGGGCGGTCTCATGGTCGACGCAGCGCTTGGTGCCCGGTACGAGGATCATGCCCACAAGATCGGTACCGGCCTTGATGGCTTCCGTGGCGGCCTCGGCAGAACGGGTGCCGCAGATCTTGACGAGGAGCGGCTCGGCGGCGGACTTGGGCGCGGGGCCGGTCAGTCCGGCGCAGAGCTCACGGATGAACTGAGTGGCGTCGGGGGCACGCATGATGGCCTCGCCGACAAGAATGCCGTTGACACCATCGCGCTTGCAGTCGAGAACGTCCTGGTGGGTGTTGATGCCGCTGAGAGCGCAGAGGAAGGTGTCGCTGGGGACCATGCTGCGGAGGCGACCGGTGGTGCCGAGGTCGACTTCGAAGCTCTCGAGGTTGCGGTTGTTGACGCCGATGACCTTGGCGCCGAGCTTGATGGCCGTAGCCATCTCCTCGGTGTTCTGAACCTCGACTAGGGGCTCCATGCCGAGAGAAAGGGAGTACTTGTACAGGCGCTCGAGGAGCTCGTACTCGAGCATCTTGACAATAAGAAGAACGGTGTCGGCACCGGCGAGTCTGGCTTCCAGGATCTGGTAATCATCGAAGATGAACTCCTTGCGGAGGACGGCGGGCCGGTTGGGCATGCCGTTAAGGACCTGGCGCACAGCTCGGAGGTCATCGATGCTGCCCTTGAACCACTCTGGCTCGGTGAGGACCGAGATGACACTGGCGCCAGCAAGCGCATACTTGCGAGCTTGCGACGGAGCGTCGATATCAAGCGCAAAGACACCCTTGGAGGGAGATGCCCTCTTGATCTCGGCGCAAAGAGCGACATCAAAGGGGGAGTTGCGAAGACGGTCGACAAGAGAGATCTGAGGAGGAGCAATGCTCAGGTTATAAGCAGCTTGGAGGTCGGAAGGTCTCTGGGAAGGAATCTGCTTCTGAGCATCCACAGCAGCCTTGCGGTGGGCATAGATCTTTTGGAGGATGTTGCTCTTCTTGGGTGTGGAAGGGCCGGACTTTGTGCGGGCGGCGTTTGCCTGGGCCTCCTTTTGCAGTCTCTCGTTCTCCGCCCAAGTGCCTCCCTGCATGTGGAGGAAGTTCCGGAACATGCCACGACCCTCGGCGGACAGAATACTCTCCGGGTGGAACTGAACACCCTCAATGGTGTACTCCTTGTGGCGGACGCCCATGATAACGCCCTTGGAACCATCCTCCTTCGCAATCCAAGAGGTGACCTCCAAGCACTCGGGAAGGGTGACATGAGTACCGGCAAGAGAGTGGTATCTCGTCACTGGCAGATCCTGAGACAGACCGGCATATGCGCCCTTGCCATCGTGGCAAAGAGGTGAGGTCTTTCCGTGCAGAATCTCGCCGGCGAAGCTCACATCGCCGCCGTAAACATCGAAGATGCACTGCTGGCCCATACACACACCAAAGATGGGGATCTTGCCGGCAAAGTGTCTGATGGCATCGCGCGAGATACCGGAGTCGGTGCTGGGATGGCCGGGACCAGGGCTGATTACGAGCTGGGTGGGATTCTTTGCGATGAGCTCGTCAATGGTGATCTGGTCGTTGCGGAAGACGGTCACCTTGGCGCCCTCGAGCACGAGATACTGGTAGACGTTCCAGGTGAACGAATCATAGTTGTCGATGAGAATGAGGTTGGAGGCGGTTGGCACCAGGGGGGAAGGATCGGAATCGTGGGGGGAGTGGTCGATGACTGAGGAGGACGACATTGTGATTATCCTGACCTGGGAGTGCCGTATTGAGGTGTTCCTGAAGGAGCAGAAGTGCAGCTGTGGTGTAAATGCTTGGGTGTAATTACCAAACGGAACACGAACTCCAAGACGCCCGACTTCGGATGCAGCAAGTACTGGTTGTTGGTAGGTAATGTAAGTTTCAGTCCTCAATAAATACAGTAGATCTTTGTAAAGACCAAAAAGTGACAAGAGTCTACTTTGCGTACCTTGTGGTTATCTGAGCCTGAAGCAATTCACAAGTGCTTGTGCAAGGTGTCTTTTGTGAGTGAGTCACTTGCACTTTGTTCAATGTTTAGGCGATGAAGGCGGCCTTTTAGTTGAGTTACTTTGAACTGTGTATTATACGATATATGTAAAATCTGTCAATGAGACATGTAATCAGTGGCGCTAGAACCCAGTTTACAAATCACCTCTCAACGCCGGATGCAATTCCCGATAATTTGGGCAGTGCAATGGCTCTCAATGGCTCAATGGCTTCCCAAAACTGCCATGAATAAGAAAGTGGGTTTTCGTCTACGAGCTTTGTGAGCTTCATGGTTTCCTTGCCTCCAGCTCCCGTTTCGCGATCTGTATCAAGAACAGAAAGAAAGAAGAGGGCCCAAGCGTCGTCCCGTTCGAACCGGTTGTCCCCGTTTTGAATGTTTTGAAACATTGAAATTCCTTATCGCTTATCGGAGAAGCTCCACCGAAAGTGGAAATGCTTGGCACACTCACTGCCTTGTCGCAAAAAAACACAGTGGGAATTGGTCCCGCGCGTGGTTCTGGCTGCCCGATTCTTTGGCGGGAAAAGCGTTGAAGCTCGCTGCTGCTGCTCACTGCACACATCATTGCCAGCCGCGTCAGGGAAGGGAAGCGCGTCAAGCAAATACAGCAGAGCAGCCAAGCAACCAACCAACGGAATCTCGAATCCGCCCAAAATATTTACATCCCAACACTCCTGTCAACATCTTCTCCAACCACCCAGCTAACGGCATATGACAAAGAGTCAAGGCTGAATCAAGCTCTACAGTAGCTCCCCCCGTCGTCGACAGTTCGTTCTCTTTATACATCATCGCCCTGCCCATCTCTCACAACCGTCGACCAGAAATACCCGACGACCATACGACGACGACGACGACGACGACGACCCCGACGACAGCATCGCTTCGCGAGGGAACCTTTTCCCACAAATACCCATTCTCCCAAAGTTGGCCCCGGCCGCTGATGGAGACCATCATCACCAATGGCCTCCTTGACCGATAAGACATATTTCCCTCCGCTGGAGGAGTGTTTGACCGGCAAGAACATAATACTGTCCTGGAAACTTGTCGCTTCTGCGCTTGCCGACCAACATGGCGATCGCATTACCAGCAATGCCGTCTCTTCCTTTCTAAAAGATGGCTATGTCCAGCAGCTGCTCAAGAACCCCTCCAAGACCTTCGAACCTCCGACCTCCCAGACGAAAGCCGATTTCGAGACCAAGACCGCCGCCATCAACGTGTCCCAGACGCCCAACGAGCGATTCAATATCAAGACCATCAAGGACGACGCCATATGGCTCAGCACCAATGTCAACATTAGCGAAGTTGCCGCCCTGCGCATCGTCGTAGTCGAGTTTCAGTCGCGCGCGCAAGCCCACCTCGTCGGCCCTCTCTCTACCCAGGATGTCGACAATATCCAGGAAGCTGCTGGAGTCAGTGATGCGCAAACGTCCAACATCCTCGCCCTCCTCAACCTCTCTACCGTCGCCGATGCCGAAACCACATGGGCCGAGTTTGAGAAGGACGCCAACCGCCGCCAGCGAATTCTGGCCCACTACCTCTCCGAACGCCGGTCCTTCATGAGTTCTGCCGAGTCACTCGTAACCTTCATGCTGCACTCGAGCGCTGCCATCTTGAACCAGGAGACGCACAACCTTCGACGGGAGATTGTGAAGGAGGCATTCGAATATGACGAGTTCGACGACCACTCCGAAATCAACATCAGCTTGTTCGAGGCCCTTATACCACGATACTTCACTCACCTCGAAGATGCCATCAAGCGCGCGCAGACCGGCCCGGCAAACGTGGAAGAGCGCCTTCTTACCGAGCAGATCAACGTTGACTGGACCAGGACGGCGCTCACGGAGGCTATCCATGCCATGACGGTCTCTTTCCAGATTCTCGACCTCTCGGGCCCCATGTTTACTACCCCTGAGATAATAACTCAGTGGTACCAGATCATGAACACCTACGAGTTCCTGGACAGCATCGGCAGTGGTTATGATCTTGTTTCTGAGCTCGTCATGCCCCTGAAAAGCTTGGTATGCGTCATCTCGCTCAGGCTCATCAACCTCAACCGATCACTCATGTACTTGAGCCAAGACATCGACCTCCTGGACTTCGAGGAGCCCTACCTAGCATCATCCGAGCTTCTAACAATAATTCATACCGCCGTGACCAATGCCGCAAATGCTGGTTCGCCAACTGCGAGCCCCGTCATTTTGGCTTGGTCCTTGATTCTGCAGGAGATGTTTATTGGCTACCAGGAACGCGCCGAACGACGGGATGTTGCTCAAAATGCTCGCGCTCAAGCCAGTTTCGAGTTGGAGATTCAGCCGAACCCTAGCGGACGTAGGAACTCAGCGGGAAGCATTGTGTCCATCGAAAGGTCGCCATATGACTTATTCCTGACCTCGCAGGCCCTTGAGCGGGATAACCAGTTGGTCGAGGCGCTCGCCTTTACGGCTACCGCTCGTGGCCAGGTATATGAGGTCATGTCGGAGATGGCAGCCTGTCTTGGCCACAGCCAGCTCGCTGCCTTCTCTTCCCTGTTAGGAGCGCGCGTACGGGCCGTTTTCCTCGAAGTTCTCAAGAAGAGCTTCCCTATTGTGGGATACCAAAACGACACCGTCTCCTGCCTACTTACCGTACTGTCCGGAGGGAGACAGTACTGGGATATTTCTCCCAGGAACGCACTGTCCCCAAGCCAGGAAGTTAATTCAGTAATGCTTCGGGATGATGAGCTCAAGCAGAACTATCTTTTGCAGGCTCGTAACCGTTACCCTTACGAATTCTTGCCGTTCGTCTCCTTCACTCGGGCTCTGTTGACGGGCCTTCTTGCGGATAGCGAAAACTCCGACTGGGTGATCGGTCTGCTCCTCAAGTCTCCTACCTTGACCCTGGAATGGAGGTCTGAGTGGGCCAATTACGAACTCATTTTCGAGGACGAGAACATCAACTCCTTCCAGTTGATTGGCGACCTTGATCTCTTCGATACCTCCAAGGTTACCAGGAGACGCCCCGAAAAGGAGGAAAAGTTCACCATTCCTGCCGGTACTGTTGGACGCTTCGTCTCGGACAGTGAGAGGATAGCAATTCTGGAATACGAACACTCGGCATTGGCCCTCCTGGGCAAGCGCCTTGAGGTGTCCTTGAAGGCTGACGCATACAGCAGTGCTCTCCCAGGGCTTACTGCTGACGAGGTGGCGGAAGCGGTACTACTGTTGGCAACCGTTGTCCGAGTCGAGACTCTCAGAACTGCTGTGACCGTTTCGAGGGCTGGCTCCGAGGCCGGCATGGCAATCTTGAAGGAGGCAAGCAGAGCTCTACCACACGCCAAAGATATCCTGACGGTTGTTTGTGACCTTATGGACACCATCATTCAAGACGATCTTGTCAACGTTGATGGTCCCAGAACGGCGGTCTTGGCAGCCTGCTTACAGTTCCTTGATGCCGCACTGCCTGTATGCCCAGGCAGGGTTTGGGCTTATATGTCTAGGACTGCCCTCATCAATGGCGAGACAAGAGCTGGACGGCTGTCGAGGATTACCGGAAACCTTGACATGCCGTCCGAGCGCTTCGACTTCCTTTCTTCTGCCATGAAGTTCTTCTCTAACCTGATTGAGATCGCCATGCTCGGTGCTGTTCAGCGTAAGGTGGTAAGGGAGACGAGCGCTCGTTCCAATGTCGACGCCAACGCATGGCTAGGAACAAGCGAGAAGGTGATCTCTCGGGTCTCTCTTGCCATTGCCCAGACCGCGGTCGATATTATCGAGAACTCGGCCACTTGGAGGTTCCCATCCGAGCTGGATCGCAGTGTCGTGGTTCGTGATGTGGTGGGTATCATGCAGAAGCTCCTCTCGTACACGTATAATCTCGGTGACACTGGGCCTTCGAACACCTTGACTGGCTATCTTGAACCTGCCGCTAGATACGTTCTCGAGAGCTTTGTCACCGGTTCGTCAAACTCACTCCGATTCCAACCTCTTCTAGCGACACTTCTTGTTGCCTTCCAAATTCCCGATTCGACTCTTTACCCCCGCCGGGCTGCCGTTGTCTCGGAGAGGCTCCTAGTTGTCCTCGACTTTGCAACTATTCTCCTCCGGGTTTCCAACTACCTCGATCTGCCTGTCATCAATCTCCAGACGCAACTGTTCAAATCTGCGTCTCTGGTCGCCCGTCTTCCTGCTATCAGGCTGTGCTTCAAAGTACCGGCGATAGCTCTCCTGAGCGCGCTGGTAGAAAGTGCCGGGAAGGGCAACGCCGAACCTCCATCACTGCTGGGATACCTTGGGCCACAAATCTCGCGGTCATTCATCCAGATCGCTTCACAGCTGGATAAGCCGTTTGACAGGGTACCAGAGTCGGTCAGTATATGGAAGTTCTTTTCGACAATAATGCGGAATCGCCAACAGTGGATGGCAAACTGCCTCCTTACTGGCAAGACTCCCCGCGAGGCCTTGAAGGGGGATGGCAAGATTGCAGAACTTTCTCCCGACTCGGTTCTTTCCACGGCCATGGAGAAGCTTCGCTCTATCAAGAAGTTGCCAAGTCGGGAGGCCATCGCCATTCTGGACTTTTTCACCTCGGCCCAGAACTACTGGCCTTGGACGATCTTCGCCATGCAAAAGGATATGTCCTTCCTGACCGACCTCCGAGCATACGTACGCGATCTCAAGTCGCCCTCGATGGTTTCCAGGACAGACCCTAAGGAGGCAGCTTACCAGGCGAGGATAGCAGCTTACATCGCCGAGGCATTTGCTATGCAGCTGTACCATCTGCGTCAGATGCGGCAATCACAAAAGTTCGCGAACGACGTCGTGAACGATCTCGATTACTTCCTGCGTAACGGAGTTCAGGTTTCGGGGTACAACGCCTCGTTGCATTCTAACCTTGCAAAGAACTTTAGCCAACGATACCCGGGGATCTCGGTAGAGGATTTCAAGAGGACACTTCTTGTTCCTCGTGATCTGGGTTCCCAATTTTACTATGCTTTGGACTTTGCCGAGTCGATGCTCAGTTACGATGTGGCATGGGATGGGTCGCGCAAGAACGGCTTCAGGCATGAGATGGAGAAGGCTAACCTGAACTTGTCTCTGGTGGAGGCTGAGATTGTAAGTTTTTCTGTGTTTCCTCTCGGGTGATAACAAACACTAACATGATTCAAGGCCCTCTTCCATGCTTGGGAGTATCTGCTTCTAGAGCTTAGCATCTCGCTTCTCCCCAAGAACGAAACCGTTGCCAAGCAGATGTCACAGGTCGCTGAGCAATGTCTGGATGCCAACCAACGGGCTCAACCGCCAGACAACATCTTCGTCCGACTGGCTCACGCTCGGGCAAACCTGGCTTTGACGCTTCTTCAACGCCTCGCTGATGCTTCCCACCTGCCCAAGGACATCACCAAGCTGCTCACCAGCATCACAAGGGCCATCAATAATATTGAGGTTCCCTTCGATAAGGACCAGATCTCCTACTTCCGCACCCTCCTCAAGATCCTCTTCGTCGCTCTCCGTGGAACCAGATACTCCGCCAATGCCCCTGCGCCCGGCGCCTCCACCATGTCGCAGTCCGGTGGTGAGAGCAGCTCCGTGGCCGTCACCCAACTGATCCTCACCATCCTTGACCGCGTCGTCGCCCAATCCTTCAGGTCCCTCGTCGCGCTGGTGCACGAGCCCACCTCGCCAACCACGCCCGAGGACCTCGCCCTCCTCACCGCGATCCTGCAAGCCTGCCTGAGCGTCCCAGGCGTCGACCAGTGCCAGGTGCAAATCCTCAACATCATGGCCGGCCACGACGTCTTCCAAGTCGCCATCTCGCTCTTCTCCTGGGCCGACAAGCTGACCGACAAGTCGGGCGACCCCATCTACGGCGAGCTCTCCTTACTCTTCCTGCTCGAGCTCTCCGCCATGCCTACCATCGCCGAGCAGCTCGCCTGCGACGGCCTGCTCGACCACCTCACTTCCGCCAACCTCGCCGGCTTCCTGCGTCGTGCCAACGTCGGTCCCTTGGCCGACAACGCCGGCGCCGCCCGCTGCTACTCCATCTGGGCCAAGGGCATCCTGCCTCTGCTCCTAAACATGCTCGGCGCCTTGGGAGCCACCATCGCCCCTGAGATCGCTTACGTGCTGAATCAATTCCCTAATCTCCTCCGCGCAGCCGTGGATAGGTTCGAAGCACCGGGTACCAATCGCACCTTCTCACCCTCCAAGTCCACCTCTTTCTCCCCCACGGGTCCAAACGGCGGAAGGGACACTTCCGGCTTCATAACCCTAACCGCCATCTCCGAAATCCACTCCCTCGCCCTCCTCACCCGCGTTTTGTCCGTAATCAGACTGACCAACGTCGGAGGACACTCGGCAAGAGATATCCCGCAGATTGCCGGAGGGTGGGAAGACGAGGCGAGACAGAATTTGTTGGAGAATGTGGAGTTTTGGTTGGGGAGTAGGAAGGTGTTGAGGGAACGGTTGTTGCCGTTGGGACAGAGGGAGATGGAGTGGAGGAGCCAGAAAGCTGGGGAGGGGTCGGCGTGTGAGAATAAGTTGGAGGAGAAGGCGGTTGAGATGTTGAGTGGTGTGGCGGAGGTTTTGGCGTTGGGTGCCGGGGAGGAGGGTGCGTAGAGGGTGTTTTCAGTCAAATGAAGGTTTGTACAAGGTGAGGAAGGGGGTTATTGAGGGAAGGAAGTGATGATGATGGTAAAGGGGTGGATGTGGAAAGGTGGTGTGTTTACGGGATGTTACGGGATGGATGGATGAATGTTGTAAAAGTAAGGAAGGGGGTTGAATGGCTGGTTACCTTTTAGGCAGTGTAGCAGGAGACTGAGTTATGTGTTTTGTTTACTTTCAAATCTTGAGCGGGATTGAATGGTTGTGTGTTGTGCGGCACAACTGCTGTTTGGGCATGCTTGCTCTGATGTTGCTTTAAAGGTTCACATAGCATTCTAAAGTTCGGAGTTCTTTTGAGCTGTTGTTATGCTCTTGACCACCGTATTATCTGGACGTTTTTTGTGACTTGTTCGTCTACTTCTTAGGAGAAGGTTTGTTGTAATTGCACTCTTGATGACCAGATACACCACCTACATAGAGATTTGTAGCATCGTCACACAGCGGATTTGGGTATCTTGACTTTTGTGAATCCCTTATGCCAATCTGCTCGCTTGATATCCTGCCATATCCTCTGCCGCATATTCCTTTCCATAGGTATCATGCCCTCTGACCGGATTCCAGTGATACAAACTGCTAACTCCGTTGTCCCCAAATTTGCGATGTCCGGATTTTGAGATGGCAGTTGCAACTCCTAGCCAAAGCCGGCCAAAGCGAAGCGCGTCTGGGTATCATCCCAGGTATCAGTATCCCCATATCCCCATATCCTCCCTCCTCACCATCCATCTCTGACAAATCCGTATCCGCAGTCACTCATTTGGTATAGATTCGTATGCGCATCGACTCGTCCTCAACCAGCCATTTTTTTTATTCCAATGTAGGTGTACATGTTCCGCCTCTAGCCCCCCTCTCTTGTAGTATACAATTTACCGCCTCTGCATCTCAGCAGTCATGGCAGCATTGAGCTCGCCAAAGCGCTCGCCCAGGCGGGTTTGGGTCGACATGGACTTGAGCACGCAGCGGCTGATGCAGCCGGACTCGCGGCCGGAAAGGGCCTTGGAGGTGAAGTCGTCGACGCAGGCGGTGAAGCAGTTGTCTACGAGGTTGCCAAAGACCTGTTGTAGAGGAAGAAGGGGGTGGGTGTTAGTTATGAGTCTGGAGGTTGGGTCTGACTTGGACTTGGGATAGATGGGGGAAGGAAGGAGGGGGAGAGGTTGGATGGATGGGAGGTAGGGGTTTGTTGGTGTGATATTCGACGTCTACTTCCGCCTCCCGATGGGCATGAGACGCGGGGAGGTAGGTTTGAAGGGAGGAGGGGGAGGTAAATGGTGAAAGGTGGGAAAGCCGGGAGATGATGGAAGCCCGGCCTGGGATAGAATTGATGATGGGATGTGGACATGGGATGTATTGGCAGAAAGAAGCTGTTGGCGCATAGAGGTAAAATAATAAAGAAATAAGGAGAGATGTATGCGACGACGTACACTCATAAACTCCTTAACCTGGCGCTTCTGGAGGCGCTGGTCGAGCTCGCGGCTCTCGGCGGCTGTAAGTCTGTTTTGTTTGAGTTTGACGATGACGTTAGTTTTTGGTTTCTAGTCTTGTTCTCTGTGTCTTCAAAAAGACAAGACAGAACCACAAGGTAACTGTTGTTTCCCTTGCTCTCTTGCTTACCCATCCATTGTTGTCGACTTGGTGTTGTGGTTCGGTGATGATACCGAACTTTTGGGAATTTAGAGTTGTATGTAAGGTCCTGGTCGGTTGGCAGAGGTGGAATCGATAACGGATGGATGGATGTCGTCGATGTCGTAGGGCCCGCGCGCGCGCGACGGCACGGAGTGCGATGGATTAAAGCAGCTTCTAAAAATTCACCGCCCGGCAGAGCTCGTTGCTTGGCGCTTGGCATTAAGGCTTGGCAAGGCCGGGGGATGCCAGGCGAGATCGATGGCGGCAGGTGGGTTGAAAGCCGGACAGAAAAGAGGGTCTGTGCGCTAGCGTTCGCTTTCAACATTGAACCACTCTCCCACTGCACAAACTGAATGCTGACTGCAGCTGAACCAACAACCTCTGCTGCAACACTGCAACAATAGCCGACGACAAGTGAGGAATGACATCACACTTACTATGATCCAACAACCTCTCGTCTCGGGAACGATGCCAGCTGAAGTGAACCGACAAAACGGACGGACATTTTCAGAAAGTGGAAGTCTCACTGCCGCTTCGCTTCGTCAGGTTTGGCCTTTGTCTTGTTCGTGGACAAGAAAACTGAATCCCCATTATCCGGCAATTCGTCCCTGCATCACCATTCAGCAGGGCGGGGAAGTGAGTGAATGTTCTCATTGGTTGTGCGTGTACAACGGCGGCATGTCCGCTGGCTTCTACTTGTGGGATTGATGTCCATTGGGCTGTTTTATCTCTCCGTGTCTTGTGTGTCTTGTGTCTTGTGTTACCGAAAGGCTTCGTTACTTTGGCCATGGCTTTTGGTGTATGGTGGTGAGGAAGAAAAAGTGGTGGGATGTGAGCAATGTCTCCCGTCGACGGTTATTTGCGGTAGGTGAGATATGGTGAGGACGTCGTTTTTCTTCATCGCTGCAGTGTTCATCACGTTTTTCGGTGCTTACAGCTCGTGGGAAATCGTGGTGTGCTCCCGGAAAATAAAACACCAACAGTAGTATCGTGGGCTTACATACAGCCTCAGCCAGAGTCAGCCTATGACGTCCACCTGGGAGGGATCTCGTGTTCAGGGAGAATTATGTCTTGCCCGCATATGTGAGGCTGAAAGATGAAACAAGACCCGCAGTTGATGGGTGCAACGTGCTTTTTACTTTTCAAACCGTTGTAGCATTTTGAGTCGTTGGGCCTTTTGTCTCCTCAGCCGTTATGGTTTTGATATACCCACCATTCCATAAAGCATTTGGGTTGGAGGCTCTAGGTGGAGTTATCGGTCGCGGCAAAAGATCGGTCCGTCGGGTAGGGGGAAACGCAATATGTTCCTAGGCGGCTCGGGAAGACTTCCTTCATCAAGCGGTGAGAATACAATGAGCCGAGCATGAATCGGCCGGTGTCTACGCTACGAAGCTGAAAGTTGGGGTCTAGGGATGAAGGGTTGCTGAAGCTGTGGGAATTCTTCGCACGGTGAACGCGACTGCAAAACCTGGCGGCGAAGCGAAGCTATTTTCTGATCCATCACGATTATTTTCCACCTCTTGTCAGTGTGGCGCATGACATGTTTACAACCGCCATTCTTGGTCTTTGGCGAAGTGAGGGGAAACTCCCTCTGACCACATGAGCATGTTTCGCTTGTCTCACCATCACTGCCGACCAAAAGTCATATTGTCGCGAAGCTGCAATGGGACGCTCTTCGGTCTAGCTCCCCTCCCAAAGTCTGGAGAAGAGCACACTAGCGTATGTAGGGTTTCCGGGCACTTGCGGGCGTGCCAGGAATGATGTGCGTTGGAGTCTTCGGAAACCACGCGAGTGTACGGGGAAAGCAGTCGTCTCTTATAGTGGCAGTCCAATAGAGTCTGGACTTTGAACACCGGCTGCGGTCCCAGCTGGGCGATCAAGAGACGATCGCGGCTTCAGAAAGTTTTCCTTGATCAAGTTGTGGACAGATGCATCTCTAGGCACCTTCTTGGACGCTTTTGACCTGTCTAACCTGTCAGGTGAGCAGCCACCAACTCAAGCGTTGGGCATCTTGCCTTTCTTGGGGAGGCGAAAGTGACGACGACGCACGCTTCGCCATTCGTGTCCTTTCTGAGAGCTTCGTTGGGTGTTCATTGTGGTGTCGTGTAGTGGCCAGAGTTTACTATGTATCTGTCTTTTTTGTTGTGTAGTTATTGGAGTTAGAGTTCGGTGTGAGAACAACGGATCCTTTGCCTTGGGGAAAAAGCGTGGTACGTGCACTGTGTGCTATATTTGGAAATGGATTGGCATCGTGAAATCCAATGGGATTTTTCCAGCACCTGACAATTCAAAGTGGATTTTGGCGGGCAATATGGTGGCTGGGCTGCTGTTGAACAGAGAGGTTGGAAAGCAGAAAAATTAAGACAACATCCATGATATTGAACAATGGAGAGGAAGCACTTTCCTCCGCACCACCTGAGGTGTAATGGAAATATTTCGAACCCAAAACGTTGTCCAGTACAAGGAAAGGACGAACGACACCTGTACGCCGGTCACACCTGCTGCGTGCTGCGTGCTGCGCACTGCACCGAGTCGCCGTTTATTGCCCGCTGTAGGAGAAACACTGCACTTGGTGGTACCTTCACGCTGACCTACGTCATTTTCCTGTTGTCAAACACAGTCCCAATTGTGCGTCGAACTTGCCATGCAATGCCCAATTCTTACCATGACAGGCGGTTTTGTTTCAACGGGATAGAGGTCAATACTCCATAGCCAAAAGAAGTGGACTATAGTGGATCTGACATTGGGAGAAAGGTGGATGTACGGACTTTGAAAAAACACCAGCCATCTTTTGGTGATTGCCGATGCCTAACACAGATTAAGCAGTCGAACATCTAAGACAATAGTCTAGAGTCTCTACGCTCATGCCGGTACTAAAGCCGGAGACCGAATGCCGAGAAGGTTGCAGATGTTGAATTGTATAATGGCAGGATCTAGACCTTTGCCAAACGTATAGAGTACAGTGTCTATCTCTAAGCAGCTAAGACCCCAGAGTGGTGGTTGAGAGGTGCGGAACTCTCAGGTATTGAAGGGTACTCAGCTCTTATAGCAACTTCTCAATGTCCAGGGGACAGTCCCATGGCATACCAACCGTTGCCAGGAGATAGCTGCTTTTACAGCCGGAGACGTTGCAGACTCAGGTTGGAACACTGGCTATCCTGGATAACTATAGCATCATGTGTCGGTGTGAAACCCTGAACCGGAGCAGATAGAGATCAAGAGACTTGAATCTTTTCCTTATCCTGAACTTTCAGACTGACGTGTACGCAAGACATTCCAAATAGATGCTGCAGGAAAAGGGACCGGATGCGTCGCCTGTATGGTAACTGAAAAAAAAAAGAAGCACAAAAAAAGCACATGCCGGTGCTGCACGGCACTGCCATACAGTGTGACAGAAAAGCATCCACACAGTCGGCGAAACCCCCGGAGAAGCCATTGATCCCCTGTTGTTCTTTCCTAGATCACTTTCTCGGTTTTGAGGGAAATGGAAGCAGCAAAAGCCACAGCTTGTCAAGGGCCCGGCCATCTTTTTTCTTTTTCTTTTTTTTCCTCCTTTTGTTGTTCCATTTTGTATGCGACGGATGCATTGAAACGACATACAACGTCGAATTACCTGCCACTCTCCCTGCCCGCCGGTCAGCAGTGTTACCAGCACCATTCCGTCACTATACAGGGAGACGGGTACCCAAGACAGGACGAAACAGACCCAGACGAGACGAAAGCAAAGACACGTCCCGGTCGCCCCGGCGACGAGCCAGATCCCCCGAGATCCCCTCCCCCCTTTCTCCCGGCGCCCTATACCGTCTATACGGCCATCTCCTGAGAAAGAGCCCCAGAGCAAACAGCTTTGCGACCAGGTTGAAGCTCTTCGACAACCGGGTTTCCCTTCTCCTTTTTCAGCCATTACGACGATCCACGCCCTGCCAGAAAGGCTTTCAGCTCGCCAGCCCCCCGGCTTCCAGTGCGCGGGTCCTCCACTTCGATCAGCCTGGCCAAGGAAGTGGGCGAGCAGGAACAGGAACAGGAACAGGAACCGACAGGACTGGTCAAGACAGGGACAAGAGGGTCAGAGACCAGCCAGACAGGCAGGACAGCCGACAGGGTCCCATTGCCGCCAGCCGCCCCCGTCAAACCGTGCGGTGCATTTCAGTTGCATGGGTCCAATATCCACTGCCACCACTATCCGCAAGTCGTCAGCGTCCACTACAGCACTCCAAGCTGCATCACGTCGCAGACAACCTCCTTCTTACAACATTGACCTCGACCTTGATACCGGTACATACTGCTGCTGCTACATAGCACCGTCTGCAACCGTTGCCGACGCTGCTTGTGTTGCTGTTACTGCTGCACAGACTTTAGCTTGACAGTTCGAACCCGCCCTCCAAGCCTGCATCCTCCCATCTCGTCCTCGCTCGGCTGCCCCACGCGCATCCCCTCGGTTGCTCAGCATCCTCCTTCCTCCGTCATCGTCTCCCGGTCCTGCGAGTTCGAGTCCACAACGTCCGTCCGGTTTTGCGATCTTTTTCTGCCACGCGCGGGTGACTGTCGACCGCCTCCTCAGCGTTTGCCTCTTCCGGCACCCGACTGATTGGGCACCGCCCGTCCCGTCGCTACGCCCGCCATCCCTCCTCCTCCGTCACACGGTCACCGTCATTACCGGTTCCCGCCATGACGTCCGCCGCCGCCGCGGCGCCCGTCGCGCCCGCCCACGTCCCTCCACCACCGGCTCCAACCTCGCAGCTGCAGCCGCAGTCGCATACGCAGACGCAGACGCAAGCGCAAGCGCAAGCGCAGGTCCAGGCTCAGGCTCAGGCACAGGCACAGGCACAGACCCAGGCCCAGGCGCATTCGCACTCGCACACCCAGTCGCTGTCGCAGCCGCAGCATCGAGCATACAATCCCTACAACGCCTTTGCGCACCAGCCGCAACCTCCACCCCCGACAAAGCGGGACCTCAAGTCGTGGTGGAAAGGCTTCAAGCTACCCTCGAAGCACCAGGAAGCACACGGTATAGCCACCCCGTTCACTAGATCTAAACCCTACCGATCAACATCCTTATTTGCGGAGGACATGGAAGGCTGCCTTAGCGACCTTCCGGAAGCTGCGGTCCTCTTGCAGGAGATAGTTGCGCAGGAGGTCCTCATCGCAGCCCGAGCGAATGCCCGATCTCAGCAAACAAGTGTGAGCTTGAATCGGATGTCCACTGGCGCACTTTTCTATGAGAAGCCTCTTCAACTAGACACTCTTGCTCGCTTCCTTAACTGGCGTCTTAGTAGGAGATGTACTGGCGAAGATGGACCCTGGCCGGTGCAAGACCCCGCTAAAACAAAATCAGTAGTAGCAGAACCGCCCAAAGGCATCTTTGGCGTCCCCCTTCGCGATAGCATCAAGTACGCCAATGTTGCGATATCCCTTGTCGACGAAAATGGGAAGAGCTACATCTACGGTTACGTCCCCATCGTGGTCGCCAAGTGTGGTGTTTTCTTGAAGGAAAAGGGTTCGTATAGCACCACCCCCGTCCTCCCCCCCACCTTCCATCCCGTGGCATACTTTTGGAGAGTCCTAACTTTTCATCCAAGCAACCGACGTTGAGGGCATCTTTCGTCTCAGTGGGTCAGAGAAAAGGATAAAGGAACTTAAAAATATCTTCGACTCGCCAGACCGGTACGGCAAAGGGCTGGTGTGGGATGGGTACACAGTCCACGATGCCGCCAATGTCCTCCGTCGCTACCTCAACGACCTCCCAGAGCCGGTAGTCCCTCTCGAACTGTATGAGGAATTCCGAAAACCGTTGAAGGGAGCGACTAGGCAGGCCGCTGGCGACACCGATGGCCCCCAATTCGTCGAAAATTTTGATATGGACGCCGCCATCATCCGATATCAGCAGCTGATTACAGAGCTGCCGCCACTCAATCGCCAGCTGATGCTTTATATACTTGATTTGCTCGCCGTCTTCGCCGCCAAGTCCGACATCAACCGCATGAACTCGCAGAACTTGGCCGCCATTTTCCAGCC
Source organism: Neurospora cerealis (assembly GCA_009806085.1). Classification (NCBI taxonomy): domain Eukaryota; kingdom Fungi; phylum Ascomycota; class Sordariomycetes; order Sordariales; family Sordariaceae; genus Neurospora; species Neurospora cerealis. Next base: position 2,065,100 of record RAOY01000003.1, on the reverse strand, counting down.
AGGCATGCTCTCGCATCCGGCCCACGCTATGGCACCCGAGGAGTATCGTCTCAACCAATGTGTGATTATCTTTCTCATCGAAAACCAGGATCATTTCCTCATTGGCATGCAAGGCACAGCGGCCGACGAGAGAACTGTTCAGGAAGTCCAGAAGGGGACGCCTACCATCAACGCCCCGGGGACACCTGCAAAGTATCAATCTGGAGTGAACCGTACAGCATCGAATGCCAGCGCTGGAGCCGAAAGTGTTTCGAAAGAAGGCATGATTAGGAGGAACAAGTCGACGTCTTCAAGACGTTCCCTTGCTTCGAATGGTGCACCGAGCCCGGGAAGCCCTGCGTTGACTTCGACGCCTACGGGAGGCTTGGGCCGGAGCAACACCTTGCCATCGAAACGATCGCCTCGCGTGCCGCCCGGAAGGTTCGCGCATCGGCATGACGCGTCTAATTCCCCGGTCGGTCCCTTGACGCCGGTTCATCCGCCGTCAGTTCCTGGAGTTACGCCTCCTACGCCGACAGTACTGCCACCAGCTCCAGCGGTTGTCTACGAGGTCGCTACACCTCCGGAAGAATCTTCGGTACCATCCATAGCCACGTCCACGGCTCCTTCGAGCTTGCTACCCAATCATTCTGTTCCAGCTACCAGGAGTCAAGAAAACCTGCTGGATCCCAACGCTGAGGCCGCAACCCCCTCCAAGGAACGCCGCATACCCAACATACCAAACATCTTCCAGAGAACGCCCACTGGGGAAAGCGAACTTCGACAGCCTAACAAGCTGAGGAAGAAAATGCCCGGAGCCGGAGGTCATTATAGTGCTCATAGCTCAACGATATCGCTCCCTCGCTCAGCAGCGGCCTCGCCCAGTGTCGAGGCTGCGAATCCCATGGAAACAGTCCCACCCTTGCCCGGAAACCTTGATGCGGTAGCGTCTAGCGGACAACCAGCGCCTTCCCCTTCCGACTCTACGCCGAGGGCATCCCAAGCACCTTCAGCGCCCTCAACCACCTTGCATCCCAGCAACGCCTCTGAGGCACAACTCAAACCACGAGAATCTCCGCCCACTTCGGTCACGTCATACAACGACATGTCTGATCCCGATCAAGTCGAGACACAGACCACTGCTAGTTTTGCTAGCCCAGAGGTGGCATCCCCGGACAGGGATAAGCGGAGGCGGTGGCGCCTATCGAGGAAGAAGGAGGACAGCATATCCTTGAATTCTCCTCCAAACATCAGCCAGCCTCTCATCTCCCCGCGCATGCTGGGTTCGAATTCGCAGGCTGAGGGGAGCAACAGTTCTGTAGGCAGTTCTGGTTATTTCCATCATAGACCCCGGGCGAGCATGAGCGGGGATGTTTCTGACGCGGGCATGATGAGTAGCCTCGATGACCGTTCGATGATGAGCGACGCAACCAGAGAAGGCAGAGACCGCGACCGAGACAGGGACTGGGACAAGAGTAGTGAATACCGCAAGTCAAACATTGCCGACTGGCTGAAAAACAAGTACCGCGAGCATAGGGAGACAGCAGAACAAAGAAGGAACAAGTCGCCACCAGCACATGATGGTCGATCGGCATCCATTGGGGAAAGAATTCGCAAGAGCGTGGATATGAAGCGGGAGATGAACAACGGGAGCGAGAAGGGGTATAGCGATGAGCATATTCCGATGCCACCGCCGCCCATGCGGGAACCAGGACCGGGAAATTCGCAGACATCCATTCAATCTGCTCCCCAATCTGTCCAGCACGCTCAACCACAGCCGGTGCAGGCTCAGCAACCCCCAGCACTTTACCAAACCGAAGTGCAGTCGGTCGAGGTGCAACCTGTTGCGCAGAACCTTCCAGCACAGGTTCAGCCCAATGTCCAGCCAGAGCAGCCTTCGTCGCAACATCCTCAACCCCAACAGGCTTCGGTACATCAATCGCAGCCCCAACTGCAGCAAGAGCCCCTGCCGCAAATACCAGAGCAGCCGACTGAAGCGCCCGTGCCCACTCCTTCAAGGCACATGGATCTAGATGAGTAAAACAACCGATGCAAGCCTGATGAACAGGGCACAATATTCTACCAGTGTTCAAGTCAACCATACCCGTTTTGTGGCCGACCACACAACCTATCACTCCGTTTTAATGTCTAAGTTAGTTTGTCTCGGATGTTCTGTTTTCTGCTGCTTTTTTCAGCGCGAGAGAGCGGCCAGGTCGAGGACTTGTTGCGCGAATACCCCATCCAGAGATACCCAAAGAAGATTTTGTTTGTCTCTGCTACAACTTGCGGTACCAAGGACAACAGAGTCTAGGCGTCTTTTACTGGCTCGAATCGTTGTTTATAGACTCGGGGATACTGTTCTGCTTGTTACATGTTGGAAAACCATTTAACAACACAGAGATGTATTAGAACTTCATGTTTGTGTCTTGGGGCATAATCAGTCAGGCATTATCAGCGACACCTCAACAATCACCTACGACCGACCACCTAGCGCTCACATCTGTCAACCCCCCACCTTGGAATTCTACAACAAACCATGCATGGCTCAAAACTTTTGATCCCCCTTTTTTTTTCCCCCCGCATCTGTCGTCTGCAGTACGGAAGAATCGAAGAGATAATGCTTGGCCACACACCAACAAAACATATACAAACATGTCGATGGACTTTGGGATGGTTGGGGGAATACCAGATGATACACAAAAATAACGAATTCACGAAATTTGGATGACGATTTCCTTTCTTCTTGTTTTCACGTTTGTTTACCAGAAACCTAGTGTGGAGATCACTTCTTTCTTCTTCTTCGACGGCCTTTACCGTCACCCATCCGGGATTGAACATATAAAGTGTAAATGGAATGCAAAATGTACCTACCTGTCTACACGTGTGTTTAGTGCAAGTTGTGTAAGATTTTGATGATACATGTCCATATGCATGTAAACCGGTACTTAGACTACTATCCTATCCACGTCTGGACCATCTGTCGTAGGGAAGATCTTTTAAAAGTTTCATCGCCCATACACTACATAATGGCAACCGACGCACGGCGAGCGATAAGTTCCCGTGCAGATGAGATCAGATCAGATTTTCATGATGATCTGAGCCCCGGCTATGTACACCAACATACATCATCAAGATGAGATGCACACAAACACGCACAGTAGAACCAACTCACCGGTTCCGCCGTCGGGTTACAGACGATCACCACCCAGAGAGAAGCGAGCCGAGAGTCCGCTTGATTCTGGCTGAGTCTAGACTCCAGTCTAAAACGAGTTACATGTGTAATGTAGACTGTAGTGTGCATGAAGAAGCCTTTTAAGTACCGGATGGAGTTGCGGGGCCGTGGACTCTGTTTTAGGTCGGCTTGTGAAGTTCAGTTTAGACTTTAGTTAGTACCGAGTCCGAGTCCGAGAGACTAGACTAGCACACTGTTTCATACTTGGGGGAGTTGGAAGGGAGACAATAATCAAGCGATAGTGGATCGATCAGTAGTTCCATTTTTAACAGGTACACTACTTGTTGGAAGAGCCCGCTTAGGTAGTTCTGATCAGCTCGTTGCTGACTTACCGACACTTCTACAGTACCAGAATCGACGAAGGAGGTTGATTCATCGACAAGTGCAGCTTGGCTGGCGTTCTTGGGGCATCTGTAAAACATTTGAGAACTTGAGGCTCTCTCAGCCGTTGTCGTTCGTAGCGCGGCACCATTCCGAGCTGAACCGCTGAACCGCTCAGTTCTGTCTTGACAGCGGAATTTAGTCTGTCGAGTGGCGTGCATGACCTCAGCTGTCAGCCGTCACTGTCCCGTGTACAACCGTTCTTCCCGTTGCTTAATTCCGCCTCTCTCTCTTTTCTGGAAGAGGGGCGCGAACGAACCAAGAAACCCAAGAAAAGCCAAGTGATTGGCGAAGTCTGGAGAAAAGCTTGGGAGCTTGGGAAGATGATGGTTTCGGTAATGGATATCCGAGAACACCTCACAAGCAGTCGTTTGGGATTTGACATGCGAGCCTGCGGTTGCGGTTGCTACAGTTCCCAAGGCACATCTGTCGTGTGTTCGTGTTACATCCCGTTTTTCGATATTCGATGGTATTTCGATCTTCGATATGATCCTACTGCAGAGGGCGACATTAATTGAGACTACCTTACCTTACCGAAGATGGAGTTTTGCACATGGTCGTTAGAAGGTGGTGAAGCGTCAGAACTATGTACTTAATCGGCGTTAATGTAGAGTACAAGTGCGGTCTCGTCGCCGATCTGGCAAAGTGAGAGTGAGTGGCAGGAGTCATGGGGGTCCTAACGCCGAAGTTCCTACTCCATCATCAATGGTTTTCTTCAAATTTTTTTTATTTTTTTTTATTAGAGAATCCACTTTCATAACTCTTCTTCCCCCAGTACCTGTAGATCGTCGTCGTCGTCGATGATTCACACAAAACAGAAAAGGGGCAGCAACAAGGAAGACAGGAGGTTGGCTTTTTAAACTCCGTATTTCGGAGTCCAACACCGTGACCGTCAAACACGAAGGTGGAAAAGCCGCGCTAGAACAAACCGGGAAAGGCTAGCGTCAATCTTTTACTCCATCTTCTTCCCCGCAAAATCACACAGACCAGGTGTGCCAGGGTTGTAGCACCAACCTCGGGCTTGGCGCGGGGTAGGGGGGGTTGGCTTTTTGCAAGTTGCAACCGCTTTTGATCTTGGTGGTTTCTTGGCTTTCAATGGACTTGGGAGGTGTGGGTGATGATATCCGGGAGATGGTGTCTTGCCTCTCGCTGTTTTTTTTGGTGATCGGAATTGGTGGAGGAAAGCAAAATGAAGAGATTCTTTCAAGAGAGGTGCGATGACGGTCTGAACTCTTTATGACTCCAACAGCGTAGCATTCATTCACCGATATCCGGCGTCCATCCAGCTCAGCAAGCTCAGCTCGCCCAGGTTCGAGACCGAGATCGCTCTCACCTCCATGTCGTTGTCAGGCCCGGTGAAACCTCATGGGAACTTCTATGCCAATCAACAATGGGCATTTCGAGAAATCAGTGACTCCCGGCTCTCTTCTCCACCATCTCCACCGCAGAAGCTCACACCGGCCCCGTCCCCGTCTCCATCCCGCCCGCCGTCGTCGGGCCCGCGTTCATCATCACTTCTCCACCGCCTCCGCTGCCAAACCTACACGACCAAACACTTGCATCGCGGCTCCGTTGCCATGACACAAACAATCCAAAACGCCAATTCCTTCTGTCAAAAATTACATCACACAAGCGATAGGGCCGAGAGTTCAAGGGATCTACCTACCTAACACAGTTTAGTAGGAAATGTAAGCCAAGACGCATGGAGCGAGTCAGTTTACCTACTGCCTAGGGTGTAAAAGCGAGATCGCTTGCATTCCCGGTGCGGCGTCATTGTACTATGTAACTTGTAAGTGTAGGTAAAAGAAGAAACCTGAACCCCAAGAAGGCGAATCGGCCCCGAGACAAAGAAAAGAGTGCGAGTACAGACTACAGACGGGATTTTACTTGCGAAACTTGTATAACAGAACTTAACAGGCGACAGTAAAACGGGAGTGGCGTGACGCCTACCGTTCGTTTCGTGTGTGTCTTGGTTTCACAAGAGTTGATGTTGAAGTTTGCCAAGGGAGCGAGGGGAGGAAGAGGAAGAGGAAGAGGAAGTGGAAGTGGGAGTGGAAGGAAAAGAAGAAATATGGAACCGACGAAAGCTGTGTTCGGTGCGTAAAACACTGTGTCCTGTGATGTTCGTTCCCGTGGAAGCAAGCTGATGAAATGGAAGGATGGAATGGAATTGGAATGGTTGCGTGCGTCTTCCTTCTCCTGTACGTCTTTACTCTCTGCACTACATGCGTACACGTGCATAGGAGTAACAAGGGATTCGACAGGCAGAAATGGGGGCGAATGGCGATATCATATGAGAGTCGAGTGAAGGCCAATAATTTGAACATTCAGCTGAAAGAAAAGATCGACCGCGGCTCTTCGAACACTTCATCTTCTCCTGTTGTCCGGATCGTTTCTAATGGCTTTTTTGCATCAACTTGATTGGGCTGAACATACAAAAGTTGCAGAGAGGCTGGAATTGGTAATGGTGGTGGTGGTTAGCTCCAGGGGTGACAACCTCAAGTGACACAAGGTGACAAGGTGACAAGGCGCCAAAGAAAGTTACGGTAAACCATCAGTCACCCCGCCTTTCCCTTTCCCTTGTCTCCAACCCCGTACTCCGGGAACGCTCTACCGAACACCGAGCTTGCCTCAGTCTGGAAAGTTGTCCGTCGGAGGCCGGGACCCCTGGATGGGGCCCAAAGTCTAACAAGTGGACTGGATGGACGGTGGATGCAAAAATGACAACGGATTGGGAGAGACTAGAGTTCCCAATGGTGGAGGCGACACCGACGATCCAGGTCACCACCGGCCATCCACCGGCGCACCCAAGCGTGCCCCAAAGGACCGTTCGTTGGTCACACTCATCCAATTATGAAAGAAGGGATTGATGTCGGTTTGGGGTGACTCGAGCCTAGCATCCTTACTCAGTCATGTAATCATGTACCATACCAGATGCAACCGTACCTGCACTGATGGATGCATTGCACCGACCCCGACCGACCGGCGTCCGCCGTGTCCGCCCGCATTGCGTCTTTGATACATGTTGACATCGCGTCCGACCCTACCCAAAGTATTTAAACCTCGAATCCCCGTTGCATGGCCGATCGTCGCGGATCTCCTCCCCCTTCTCCAGCTTCTTATAAACAACACTTCTTCCCCTTCCCCCCTTTCCCTCCCTCACCTTTACTGTGCTTCTAGGTGGATGCTGCTCGGGAACCAGAAGCTGTAAGACAAGAATCATGTCCGATACCAAGGACCGTAAGTTTACTCCTCACCCCGCCTCCTCATCTCACCCTCGCCTTCACGTCCCCTAATACTCATCATCATTCATATTCTAACACAATTTCAGTCTCCCTCGGGGAGAAGACCCATGACCCATCTGGGTTCAGCAGCTCCGACAAGGGCGCCGAGGCCGGCCGCATCTCCTACGACGTTGGTCCGCACTCCCCCACGACCGTAACTCCTCTCTCGCCGCCCGAGGGCACCACCGAGTCGGCCATCGTGCGCAAGATCGACCGGCACATCATCCCCTTCATCATCTTCCTGTACCTGCTCGCCTTTTTGGACCGAGTCAACATCGGCAACGCCCGCTCCTTCGGACTCGAGGCGGACCTCAAGCTCGAAAAGGTCGAATACAATACTGCCCTAACCATCTTCTTCGTCCCTTACATCATCCTCGAGATCCCCGGTAACATCCTAATGAAGAAGTTCTCACCCCGAGTCTGGCTGTCCGTCTGCTGCGTCGGCTTCGGTCTCGTCTCCATCTTCCAGGGTCTGGTGAAGAACTACAGCGGCCTGCTAGCCACCCGTTTCTTCTTGGGAGTCTTCGAGTGCTCCATGTTCCCCGGCTGCTTTTTCCTCCTCGCCTCCTGGTACAAGCGCGCCGATGCGCAAAAGCGGTACTCGCTCTTCTTCTCCTCCACCTCGCTCGCGGGCGCCTTCGGCGGCTTGTTAGCCTCCGCCATCGGCAAGATGGACCACTTACGAAACTACCGCGGCTGGCGCTGGATCTTCATCGTCGAGGGTTGCGTTACCGTCCTAGCGGGAGTCGTCTTCTTCTTCACCTTCCCCGCCTTCCCCGAGCAGGCCCGCTTTCTCAAGCCGGCCGAGCGCGAGTACGTGCAAGCGATGCTGCAGGCCGACCACGGGCACTCGGCGGCCGAGCGCAAGATCACTTTGCGGGACGTCGGCAAGGCTTTGACCGACCACCGCATCTGGCTCGGCGGCATCATGTATTTGGGATTGATCGTCCCCGCTTACTCCTACGCGTACTTCTCCCCGACCATCATCGGCACCTACAACTACTCCGCCATCCAAACGCAGCTCCACTCCGTCCCGCCCTGGGCCGCCGCCTTCGGCTTCGCCATGCTCACCGCCGTCGCTTCGGACTATCTCCGCCACCGCTTCATGTTTGCCATCCTGGGCATCGCCGTCGCCATCGTCGGCTTCGCCGTGCTCATGACCGTGCACGACCCCGCCCACGTCAACGCGCAATACGGTGCCCTCTTCCTTGTCGCCATGGGCGCGTATAGTGCAATGCCCATCATCGTGTGCTGGTTCAACATGAACTTGGGCGGACACCACCGCAAGGCCATCGGCACGGCGTGGCAGATTGCGTTTGGCAATATTGGTGGGATTATTGCGACTTACTCGTTTGTGGCGAGCGATGCCAAGAATCATTATCGTATGGGGTACGCGATTTGTGTGAGTTTCACTTGTTTGTCAGCGCTGGCGTGCTTGTTGTACGCGGTTAGTGTGACGATGGAGAATAAGAGAAGAGCTAAGTTGCAGGGGGATGGGGGGTTGACGGAGGAGGAGAAGGCGGATTTGGGAGATTTGAATCCCGAGTTTAGGTATATGCTTTAATTGTGCCTGGATTGGGATGTGGATGATGATACCTTAATGAGGGATGGAAGGGAAGGAAAGGGTTTTGATGACATGATACCATGAGATGATCAGGGAAAGGACTACTTCCTGGTGATGATGACTTGTTTTGTTGGAGTATATACCAAGGCTTGTTACATACACTGAGTGTTTGCTCTACTCCGAAGTGTGTGGCCTGCTAAATGATGAATTCTAATGATTTACCCATTCACGCGCACTCACCTTCGAAGCCCCTTCCATGACTGCACATTGTTTCCTCTGTCACTACTATTCCGTGGCCTCTCTTGGAGGACACCCATCGATTCCGTACAAGCCAAACAAAGAAGCACGTTACCAATTCCAAACAAATCCATCTACCTGTCCCGGCGAATTATTAACCCCCGAAAGACACACCCCGTGATATCATCGTAACACCTCCCATACACTTCTATCCGGACTCCGATGTCTGGCGTCTGTATAAGGTTTCACTTGTACATGTAGTGTTCTGTGTTTGGAACGTGACGAGAATAGGAACCAAAGAGCAACTCGATGGGCAAAAACGGAGGTGCCCGCTGGTGACGGATGTGACACATTCACTGACTGACAGGCCCGACGTTCCGACTCCTTTTTACTTGTGAAAGGTTATGCAAAGGCCGTCACGATGTTCCAGAAGGATTCCAAAAAGCCCGATCAAGGGTGAGACGGTCGCCGAGTTTCCGAGGTAGCCTAGTCGCGAGAGTGTTGTGTTTTGTATGACTTGTGGAAGTGTAAGATGTAAGGTGGGGTGAACACACTTAGTATTGATTTTGGTTCATGGTGGTTTCTTCCGGTAAATAACTATGTTACATGGTGGTATATAAACGTTTCCCATATCCCGCTGACGTTAAGGATGATATAGATATTCCCAATAATCAATCTGATATCCGCAAGTCCCTGGGTATTCGAAGATTGAAGAAAAACCAGTTGCGCCCGGGTTACAACAAAAGCAGTGCATGCTGAGTGGAAATGCAACACGCCGCCCCATGCTCATCAAACATTATTTAATGTCCCTCGGACTTCTTGACGGTTGGAAGTTCCTGCAGGGCCTCTCCGATGGTTTTGATAGCACCCCGTAGCTCTTCCTCGGTGATGACTAGTGGAGGGGCGAAGCGGATGATGTTGCCGTGTGTAGGTTTCGCCTACGTTCTGGAGTTAGCATCATCATTAGTTGTTGTATAAATGGACATTACTCACGAGAACACCCTTCTCCTTCAAGAGAATGCACAAATCCCAGGCTGTCCGCCCAGAAGCCGCAGACTCATCAATAACCACAGCATTCAATAGTCCCTTTCCGCGAACAAGCTGAACAATGGGAGACTTGAATGCCTCCACACCCTCCCGGAAGATCTGACCCAGCTTCTCTGCCTTCTCTACCAAACCCTCTTCCTCTACAAGCTCGAGCGCACGCAGCGATACCGCACATCCCAGTGGGTTACCGCCATATGTGGAGCCGTGAGTGCCCGGTTCGACAACGAGCATGACCTCCTTGTCGGCCAGAACAGCGCTCACGGGGTACATGCCGCCCGAGATGGCCTTGCCCAGGGTGATGATGTCAGGCTTGATGTTGGCCCAGTCGGAGCAGAGCATGCGACCCGTGCGGGCAATGCCGGTTTGGATCTCGTCGCAGATAAAGAGGACGTTGTGCTTCTTGCAAAGCGCGGAAACTTTCTGGAGGTAGTCCTCGTCGGGAACAACAACGCCAGCCTCGCCCTGGATAGGTTCCACGATGAAGGCAGCGGTCTCCTTTCCATGCGCCTCCAGCACTTCTTCTAAATCGGCAATGTTGTTGTAGCGGATGGTCTTGCCGGTCGAAGGGGAAACGGCGCCGATCTGGGGTACGTAGGGGCCATAATTATCACGCGACTCGGGATCAACGGAGAGGGAGATGGCTGTCATCTGTAGGAGTTATGGTTAGAATACCGGCGTAAACAGCTTGGCGCTTAGGACATAACTTACCGTCCGTCCGTGGAAGTTGTCAACAGCGCTGAACACCAGGGCCTTGTCATGTGGCACGCCCTTGACCTTGTACGCCCACTTTCTCGCAATCTTGATGGCTGTCTCGACCGCCTCGGCGCCGGTGTTCATGGGCAACACCATGTCGTACCCAAAGACGGAGCGGACCTTTGCGGCCCAGACGGGGAAGACATCGTTATGGAAGGCGCGGGAACTCAGGGTTAGGCGCGAAGCCTGCTCTGTGAGGGCCTTGACCAGCTCTGGATGACAATGACCTTGGTTTACGGCGCTGTAGGCAGACAGGAAGTCAAGGTAGTGCTTGCCCTCGGGATCCCACACATGGACGCCCTGAGCCTTTGCAAAAACGACGGGGAGCGGGTGGTAGTTGTGGGCGGCATACTCGTTCTCGGCGGCGATGGCAACGTTGGTCGCGGCAGCGTGGTACTTGTCGGAGCCGGTGATGAGATGGTCGAGCGAGAGGGTGGAACCGCCGTTCGAAGGAGTATCAGCGTGTGGCGCCATGATGGTTGTGGTTTTGGTGTCTGTAGAGGTAAAGGTAACGGTGGGCAGTCTGGCTGAAGAAAGGTAAGATGAAGGAAGACTCGGGAATAAAGATTCCAAGTTGAAGCAATTGAAGTGTCTGAACTTGTGGAATTGGGAAGATGGAAATAGAAGAGGATGACTCAGGAACTGAAAAACATGGAAGAATTAAAAAGGTAGAAGACTTCCACTCGAAACAAGGAGAGACAGACAAAGGGGACGGAGTTTTGAGGCAACGAGGATCAACGAGGAACCTTGCTATGGTAGTACCTGTCTTGTAATGCAATGATCGCTTAGAGGTGGGCGTGGGTATGCACTAGACCCCTAAGTGATAAACGTCCTGCACTAGACCCCTAAGTGATAAACGTCCGCATCACCGCCTTGCCGTCAGATCAAAGACAAGGGAAGGTGCAGAACATGACATCCGCCAACCCTCCACGTGGACAGCCGCCGCCGCTGGATGCAAGCCGAAGGAAGCCGCCCTCACCCCTGGATGATGATGATGGATATACCTGAGCTTCACATTCCTGTCGACCTTAGTTCTCGAATAATTCCTCTGAATAGCAAGAGTTCTCATATAGAGTATGACTAGCGCAAAGGCACTCTTTATGTAACTGCCGTTTCAACTGGATTTCAAGGAGACGGACCCTCAGTGACGGAGGGCCGGCTCCAGTCCTCTAAGGTTTACCCCGCCATTATCGGTGCTGTCACGGAGGGGCTCCAATAAACTTGACGCTAGCCAATCATGGCTCCGCTGATTACCGTGCTCCGTGATAGGGCTGGTAGCTCTTTGCTTCAGCGAGCGCGGGGGCTGTCAGGGAGAGATCTGTCAGCTGGCATGTGCTGGATGAACAACTGCCAAGATGAGGACCTCTTTGGCCCCCCCCTGGAACGTGCCTTAACAATTTAACATACATGACAGAAGTACCTTCCTGTCGACCTCAACATCACCCAAGGGCATCACGCCCAACACTCCAAGGTCAAAACATGTCTGATGAACCGGCTATCTCCAAGCCCACTGAGGCTGAGAGAGGTATCACCGGAGATGTAAAGGCACAAAAAGCACCACCCACTGCGGTGCCCCCAGTAACAAAACCTCACCGGCATGTTGTCTCTGCACAGGTCTACGACGTCCTCACCTTGCTCCTCGTCTTTCGCTTCATCAATGCCATCATTCTCCGCACTTTCTTTCAGCCAGACGAGTACTTTCAGGCTCTAGAGCCGGCATGGAACATTGCCTTTGGAGACCGAAGCGGTGCTTGGTTGACCTGGGAATGGCAGCATCAGCTTCGCTCCTCTCTCCATCCTGCCATCTTTGGTCTGGCATACAAGGCTGCCCATTGGTTCCTGTCCCCGTTCTTTCCTCCTGCTTTCGAAATGTTTGTTCTCGAAGCCTTGCCCAAGGTCATTCAGTCTGTCTTTGCCGCCTTGGGTGACTTTTATACTTGGCAGCTGGCAACCTCCATCTTTGGTGATGAGAGCAATGTCCCATGGACTGCTGTAAGTCACAAGCCCATGTATTATACGTCTCGGACAGCCCATTGACTGTTGCCTCTAGCTGTGGATGACAGTTCTTAACCCATGGCAGTGGTACTGCTCCACAAGGACTTTCTCGAACTCCTTGGAGACCACTCTGACCATTGCCGCCCTCTACTACTGGCCCTGGGATCTTGTTCAGGATGCCAAATCCAACAAACAGGAGCCTCTGCAGGTCAAGGGCAACCTGGGCAGCCTCCGAGCCTCACTCATTCTTGCTGCCGTTGCCGTCTTGCTGCGCCCAACCAACTTGCTCATCTGGCTTGGAGTCCTCACGCTCGCCGTCACACGGTTGACACTTGATGGAGAGTCTCCTATCAACAGATCGACATTGTTTGTTCTGGTCAAGGAGATCATCGTCTGTGGTAGTGCAGTCCTTGCCGTATCACTCATCTCGGACCGCCTCTACTTTGGCTTCTGGACCTTTCCGCCCTACAAATGGCTGTATTTCAACATCTCTCAGTCTCTCGCCGTCTTCTACGGCCACATGCCATGGCACTACTACCTCTCTCAGGGAATTCCCCTGCTCACCACCACCTTCCTCCCCTTTGCGCTCGTTGGTTTGTACAAGGCAACTTCATCTTCCAAGACCTTTACGGTGTTACAGTCCAACATCCTCAAGACGCTTTCCTTCGCCGTCTTGTCCATGGTCGGCACTCTCTCCATCATCTCCCACAAGGAAGTCCGCTTCATCTACCCTCTTCTCCCCATCCTTCACATCCTAGCCGCTCCCTACGTCTTCAAGTTCTTCACCGTCCCAGCAGCAACAGCAACAACCACAGCTTCAGCCGAAGGCAACACCGCCGCCACCACCTCAACAGGCCCCGTCACCCTCCGCCACAAAATCTCCCTCGCCAACCTCCTCTCCCTCAACCTCCTCCTAGCCACCTACCTCTCCATCTTCCACCAACCCGCCCCGCTCTCCGTCATGACATTTCTCCGCACCGAATTCGAGCGCATCCACCCAGACTCGCTGTCCCTCGATTCTTCTCTAAGCGAAAAACAAGAATTCTTCGCCCTCTTCCTCACCCCCTGCCACTCCACCCCCTGGCGCTCGCACCTCGCCTACCCTGCCCTGCGCGCCAGGGCTTTGACTTGCGAGCCCCCGCTGCATACGCAGCCCGGGAGTGTGGAGAGGAGGGAGTATTTGGATGAGGGGGATCGGTTTTATAAGAACTCTGAAAAAGAGGATGGGTTGTATGGTGTGGAGTTTTTGAGGGAGGAGATGTGGGGTGGTGATGGTCTTACTAGTGGCAGTGGTGGACACGGAGAGGAGATTCCCAGGTTCATCGTGGGATTTGAAGGGATCGAGGAGGTGTTGAAGGCGTTTTTTGAACAAGACAAAAAGGGGAGGGAGATGGGGGTTGAACTGAAAAAGGTATGGGAGGGATGGAATGGGGCTTTTAACGAGGATTGGAGGAGGAGGGGGAGGTTGGTTGTTTGGGATACGGGGGTGTATGATGAGGTTGTTGCAGAACAGAAGAGGAGTGTGTTTTGAGTAGGTCTGGCGGCTACCTAGGTTTGAAGAGAGCAAGATGGCTGAGTTGGGTGGTTTATAAGAAGTGCTCTAATTAGGTGAGGGAAAACTAAAATGCGCCGAAGAATAGGCCCGGCGCAAAAATATAACAAAAGAAAAACGCAATGTAACAGCGAAAAGAAAACAGCAGAATCTGAAGAAATATGTACAGCGAATTTGAGGAACAGCCGAGGATATCCGGGTTCCATCGCAAATACCAGCTCAAAGCCTCTCCTCTCTCAATCCCCGGTCCTTCTCACCATGGGGCATCTCCTCCACTCTTCTCCCTCCCTCTCTTCCATTTCCGTTCTTTTCCTTGCTTTAGCCTCCTCCGCACCCAACCTCCCCCCTCCTCTCGTGTTCCCTTCCTTTCTATATCCCCTCATTTCCCATATGCCACCCCCATATTCTATATCCAACAAATATACCCTCCTTCCCATCCCTTTCTTTTTTCTCGTCTCCCCCCTCATGTCAAAACAGGATTATCATCGTAGTTCCCAAATTTTGTCTTCACCGGGCAACACGACGCTTTCAGCGAGCACGGTCCCCCAGGGTACCTGTCCCAGGGCGGGTCGCACCCGTGCTTACCCGCCTTCAGGTTGTCCCGGTTGAGCGCGTAGTATCTGTCGTCTGGACACCGGCAGATGCCCGGGACGCAGTTGTGGGGGTCGGCGCTGTTGAGAGGAGTGAGGAGTTAGTACACAGAAGAGAGGAATGGGAGAAGAGGGGGGGGAAAGTGAGGTGGAGGATGGGGGGTAGAGGGTTAAAGTACGTTGAGGGAAAGGGAGAGGGGTAGGGTAAGGAGAGGGAGGGGGATGAGAGGGTGTTGAAAGATAGTTGGTGATGTAATGGAGCGGGGGAGAAAGGGGGAAAGAGGAAATCAAAATACATACAAGTAACCGCATTTACTCTCCGTATCGACCCTCCCCTTCAGGATGTGGCTCGCCACTATGCTCTGGACGAGTTTATCGTCGGCCGGGTGGGCTGATACTCTTCCTGTTCCTGTGATGCTGATGATGATGCTAGCGGCCACAAGAACTAGGGCGTTGTTGTTGACTGTGAACCTCATCGTCGAGGTCAGGTTCTCATTCGATGCTTATTCAATATCGAGATGCTGAGTAGGTGCTTTGATGTGTTCCTTGTTTTCCTTCTTCGTTCGTTCCTTATCTTTGCTTATTGTCTGCGATGTGTATGTCGAGAGTGTTTCGAGTAAACAGTAGACAATATGCAAGAGTCAAGTCGGAGAAGTTCTGGTTTGGTGACAGTTGAAAGGAGTGTACAGAAGTGGGAGGGAGAAACTTCCAAGAGTAACAGAAACAGGGGTTAAGAAAAAAAAAGGTGGGATGGAGTGCCAAAGTGTCTTTATATCTCCCAAAGAAGTGATGAATAAACGAGAACACGTAACGCCCCGTGTGGCTGAATAGCCCGGTCGGGTGGTCTACTTTGGTCACTTCTTGAAGGGAGGAAAAAAGGGTGTAGTTTGGTGTTATAACAGGATGTTGCCGGTTACAAGGTAGCTCCGAACACTTTCTCTTCGTGATACGGTGCGAAATCATCTTTGAATGGTCATGGACAAGCAGATAGACATAGGCATACCAGTGGTTGGGAATGAGGGAGTCATTAGACAAGGGGCAGGTTCAAAGAATAAAGACGGCACACCAGGCAAGGCTTTGAACAAACCCACCCCTGACTGACCATGGGACCAGGGGAGTTTCTTTGTGAGTTATCGTGGTACAACAATGATTGTTTCGTCCCCTGATCACCGCGTGCCGCCTTTTGGAGAGACTATACGCTAAATATACTATTGGCGAATTCAAGGGCTGAACAACATATAAAGGCAGAGGACAATCCTAAGCTGGGATCGACCTGTTGACCGGTCTTGATATTGTGTTCTCCCTCTTCCCATGGGTTCATCCGGTGGATCAGAAGAACCACGTGGGGCGAGATCGTCTCCTGGGAAATGGAAGTCACGAGCTTCAGTTAACTGTGATGAGCGATGGTTGCTTGAGGGTCTTCGAGATGGCCGGACGTATGGGAAAGAATGAGTCCATCCAAGCGGAAGATATCTCGGCTCTTTTGAGTCTGCGTCTCATTGCAATATGAGCGGAAGCACCGGACACCGGACTGTCTAACACCCGAGCTATTGGCGCCAAATGCATTCCAGGCGAGGCAGGCCCCGTACCTCCTGCCCTCTACCTGTAGAAGGAGCGGAAGGTAAGGACGACCGAGCAGTTCGACTGCTTCACTCTTTCCACTTGCTCTTCATCGCTCCTTCTTGTATAAGGTACCCTCCGACCGCCAGTCTGCTGAAGGAACGACCCGACGGTCTAAGTCGCGACTTCGAGGTTCGAATCCAAGTTCCACATGCCCTAGTCGAGATACCATCCTGAGAAAATTAACAACTGTCAGACTGGACTTGAAACCACAACACCAAGGGGCATCAGACAGCAATCAGGCGGTACCTCGCAAGCCAAGCAAGAGCCGAGATACCCGAGTCTTTATATATTGATGTTCACTATCCAGCGTGATCGCCGTCGATAATAGATCGACAGAAGGACTCAATGTCGTGAAGCTATCATCGCGAGAGTCCCTTCCATTCTGTCTGCTCAAAGCGGCTCATCTTTGTCGAGTGTCCATGGAGCATGACCCTTGTCCATTGTGCTACCGAGTCTTTGTTGGTTGACATTGTTTGACTGAGGGAGGGATTTAAAAAGCCGATTGAAATTCGCTTTCATCGTGCTTGAGTTCTTTGTTAGATTATGAGATTCCTATTTGGACTGCCAGGTTGAGGAACTCCATGGTTGTTTTGATCTTGATGGCGTCCACTCACCAAGGAAAACAAATGGACTGCTCTTACCGTGGTGACAAGCCCTCCGACTGCGGAGTTTCTTGCAATCAGACATGAAGATGGGTTGGCCCGATAATTGTGTGTGATGTCAGGCTCGAGTGTAGTCCGTAGTACACATGGTGTTTTCCTGTCCAACTCGCTTGAGTCGAGGTCCCTGACGGAGCACGACTAACTGATTCGTCCTCGAATGGCAGAGATAGTAGATGACGCCTTGATAGGACCCCAACGCCCTTGAGCAAGCTCATATCGTCGCCTCCCTGACAAATGGTGATAATAGTTGCACCACTTGGCTGTAGTCACGTTAAAGGTGTAGATCTGCAATGGACAGCACCTTAAGACCGCCTCATCCGACCTACCGACCTACCGAACGTGATGAGTAACTCACAAGTAGTGTACACTTGTAGATAAATGACCCACATGTACCTCCCCGTTACGGAGATATCGTGTGTATTGCGCCATCACTTGCGGCATCCATACCAGAGATCTTGTAGTGTGTAGATCGGCAAGGTTAATGCCAGGCAAGGTCAGGCCAGGCCAGGTCAGGTGGTGACCGATCACATAACCCACCTTTTCGGACTCCCGAGGACAAGGACGGGGATTATGAGATGAACGAATTGCATAATTGACCAAGCATAAAACATACAGTGTCGTCATGCATCGACACATGTACCTGCTGAGGTACACACACGATGCATGACACCACAACGAACGGCCCGAACAGGTTCACTCATTCACTCACTCACTCACTTCATGTCCAGACCTTGAAAGTCTCACCTTGCTTTCCGTGATTCCGTTCCCGCGCGGCCGTTTGGCGTTTGGATGTTAAGTTCCCTCACCGCTTTCCCTTGTTCCGGTGAGTGGCTGGGCTGAAGGGGTGTGGGCGGCGGCGCCGCGGGTAGTGGTTTTTCTAGAAACTCCCACCCGAGAAGCTGGAGCCATGGCGGCGCCGATGCGCCGTAAAGGTTCAAGGGTGCTTGGAACGCATTATCGTGGGACAGCCAGTCTCGCGGTTCACGAATCGGACTGTTATTGCGAGATTCCGGGGTTTGGGGTTAAACTTTGATGTCTACTGTTGTGTGTAAACTCTTGTAGAAACGAAAACGATTGAGGACTCGTGGGATTGAAGAAAGGTAATTGGAAGAGGCGATGGTTTTGTTTCCGTACATACACACTTGTGTTTGAATGTACCCTAGTCGTCGTTTTTTGTTGATGATGACGGTGACGGCCCGGACTCACAATCATCCAACGACGAACACAGAAAGAGGACGACGGGAAGGAAATAGTGAATCTGCCTGTCCCGTACTCCCGTCACAATAAAGATGGCGGGCTGCTTGCTTGCTACCACACAACACAAACTGTGGGGGAGTGGGCATGAAATGGGCGAGGTGGGTTGCCTGTTGCCAAACAGATTGAGTGGTTACACCAACTCCATGTAGGGTCCCTACCTCTACACTCCCCAGAACCCAAACTTTCCCCTTTCCTTCCCCCCATCTCATTATTATTTATTGTCCTATCGAAATTCGTCCATTTCGTCAACAACCGTGTAGCCCAATGATCCCGACCCGAATCACCATCAAAAGGTCCGAACAACAAGAGAGTTGCGAGGCTGCCTATTGTTGCGCTTGATGGCATGAAGTTGGGTTCGAACCGAGTGGGGCCAGGACGTACATGAAGACGCTTGATGCTGCAGGCCACTAGGCCACTGCCTGCAGCATGGATATCGCAAGGCAGAACAGGAACCGCGCGTTTGCGTTGAAGGAGGTGATATCGAAAAAGAAAGAAAGAAGAGTCCAAAAAACAGAGGCGGCGCATGTTATGGGCAAGAAATACCTTGCTGATCATTGATGGTGGATGTTGACTTTTGGAGAGTGGCGGCCGGGGACAGTCTACAACATCATATAGGGTTTAGCGCGTGGGGAGGGAGATCTGGGGAAAACCGCTTGTCAATGTCGTGTCGTTCAGACATTGTGCTTGTTTGGGCGCCATTGTGTTTAGCACCATTCATTCTCCATGCCAATCTGTCTAGGGTCAGTCAGACTCTTAAACATGACAAGTCCAGTCCGGGGTAATGTTTCTTATCAAGACTTCTAAGTTACAACCGACGTACCCGCTAAACCCCTGTGTAGCGCCGTAGACGCAAGACAAGGGACGCTCGCCCGTTGCTCGATGTATCGACGACGTGCTGGGCCTTTTTAGGTTCGATATGAGAGAAAGCGATATCGCAAAGATCAATACCTCTAGCCAGCCAGTAACCATCCTCCTTCAACCCTTTCTTTTGCATCTTACATGTCGATTGGACGGCGCTATCAAATCCCCAGATAAGGGGTGCTGGATGCGTTGCCTTGCATATGTATGTGTAGGGTGGTGGTGTTGAAGTGGTGGGTGGGCGTCTTCACGTCAAGAGCGAAAGAGCAACCAACACCGAGCTCCATTTCGAGCTTGGGGATTGGCCAGCATCACAACAGCCTCACTCGCACTCGCAGACAGGTCGAATACGTCCACCTACATACAGGTGCCCCGGGGTTCTTCTTGTGCTTGTGTTTCCAGGTCGGTGCCGTAGGATGTGCGCCCCAGTGTGTCCAGCCAAGCCAACAGGCACAGGGTCGACAGGGTCGACACGGCCGCCGAAAACGGTACGCCGTGGAAGACTGTGTGCTGCAAGGAGGAGTTTGTGTGATGAATCTCGATCGCCATGACCGGGCAAGAAGAGTGAAGACTCCCCAATGCCCATTCAATTCTTGACCAGATAGGCGAACCTCGCTGCTGATGCCTACTGCGCAGAGGTTTTATCTTGGGTTGTAACTGGTGATCAGGACCGCCGAGGATGAGCAGATCAACCTCATGCGCCAACAGAGAATGACACAGCTATTTTCGGTAATCGCGTGCTCTGCTAGCTGTAAAGCCAGCATGGTCGTTATCGCGCGCACAATCCTGATTTTGCGTTTGAGATTACCATGAGCTCCAAAGCTTGTTGGTTGGGGTGCTGCTTGGGTGCTTTTGGTGCGACCTGGAGGCTTGCCACGTCTGGGGACAAACTCTCGCGGAATCAAGACGCTCTGATCGATTGATAAGCATGTCCGACACTGTCTTGACTCTTTTAAAAAGTGATGAGAGAAGTCGATTATTGATTGTCTCGACTGGCATGAATTGGTTTTGCCAGTGTGTCTTGACCTCGTAAGGCAATGTTCCATGGCTGTGACGGGAGAAGCTCAATGGCTGGGATCGCTTCATGCAAGTCGTTCACGCCCGCATGCTGATGCAGCTTGGGGATCAACCAGGCGGGACTCGCTACCTGAGATTCTTGGTTCCGGTTGGCTGGTCATTATAACTCTTGGTACCCATACAATGCGCACAGTGGTTGCGAATTAGTGTTCAATGAATTTGTGGTTGATTGTTCTGAAAGTTGAGATCAGAGTCTCCGATGTTATTGCAGGGCGTTTACTCGCCTTTGTTTGGAACAATAAAGTAGTTAAGCCCCGTCTAGAAGCAACCGGAGTCTTGAATTGAAGGTCCTTGCCGATGACTCTTGGGAACACTACCGGGGAGCCGGGCTATCACCTTCGACTTGAAACGGAAGCAAGATAGAAAGACAATATGGATAATAGCGACGGGTTGATGCTTGATGGACATGAAGAGACTAGCTTGTGTAAAACATGTCCATCAATTGCGACTTCGTGGCAGTCCGCTACGTGATTTTGGTACACACAATGCCTCGTTGAACGCCCGGCCCCTCAATATCCACTGCTATCCGGGGAGTTTGGTCCAAACTCCAAAGACGCAAGACAAGCGGTAAATGACAGGGACAACAACACAACGCGCTTCAACATCGAGACTGGCCCGTTAAGAAATCCCATAGCCGACAACCTACCCATCCTTCCAATGTGCTCGGACAACAGGTCCAAATCATTTTTCGAGATTTCCAGGCTGTCTGTCCGTGGAGAAGCAAAGGCTTCGCAGGTGTCAGTGTCACCTCCAAGCGGTGATGTTATCAAGCTGCCTTATCACCACAGAAGAAGGCCGTTTTAGCGTCGGGAGTTGGGGCCAATGGCCGGCCGGCAACGGATGTCTCCACTCGCTACGTAACAGGGCCATCGTACCGTCTGCGTACCCCGGGCCCACATGATCCCTTCTGGAAAGGCGGAAGAGCTGGGAGAAGGCCCTGGATGGAACCACAGGGGTACCCACGAGTTACATCGACTGGTGCGGACCATGTCGAGGCATGACTGGAATGACTCCAGTGCACCTGCACGGACCAGCCCCCTTGCACATCACGAGTTCAGGTGTCACTTGCAAGTCGCTTGGGACGCTGCCCCCTCTGCTGTGGTGCTGGCTGGTGCTGGCCTGCCCATCGAGGTTCCCTCTTCCGTTTGCCGTCTCCCCTCGCTCGCAATCTGTCCGTCTGTGACACTGCCATCTCAACTTCCTCCCGTCTTTTTGAATCGAGACTGAAGATAACGTCTTCCGTCTTTGGAAAACACGCATATCGCGACTCACAATCTACCGCGCTTCATTGTCCAAACCCAAGAATTGCCTGGGCAACGGCTCTTTCGCGCGCTCCGCCCCGGGCACAAATCGACGACTCTCCAGCCCGGCCGGCCCCCAGTCTTGTATCCCGCTGTTACGTCGATACCGCCTGGGTACCTGATACGGTCGTAGAGGTACTGGTGCGCTATCACTTATCGCTGTCCATCCAACAGTCCACTCCTTCCTGCGTCCCTCGACCGCATCACCCATCCGCGACTGTCGACCACGGCCACCCAGACACTCCCACGACAGGACCACACCCATTCCCCCCGTTGCGTCAGGTCCCCATCCACTCATCGTCCGCAACAACTCCTAGCACCGCCCTTGGGCCCTTCAGGATCGCCCCCCCCGGTCGACTCTACCGGACCACCTTCGCGTCTCTCTCCCCCCCCCATATCGCCCATATCGCCCATTCATCTCTCCATCCTCCGAGTCGCTGCCCGTCAACGTTACAGCTTCGGTCTTCCTCTCCGCTGTCTCCGGTCGCGCACCCCCGGGTTCCGATCGCCATCAACGGGATCCATCGCATATTCAACATTTATCGCCATATACCACACCCATACACCCGACACCACCCAACTGTCGCCGCTTCCGCATCAACCGCATCAACTGCCTTATGCCGGTCCGGCCATCGCATCATCCTGCTGCTCTCGACACCCGTTTCCCATAGACGCTACCTAGTACAAATCTGCCCTCCTATACATACCCATTACACAACTAGATATAACCCGGCCGCAACCCTCGCCGCTGTCAAGAGATCAGACGGGCCTAGTACTGAACCATCGAATCAACTGATACGGACGAGGCCAGCCTGCGGCCGATCGGATCTGAGTCATTGAGTTGACATAGGACGTCAGTCTGCCACGGTGGAGGAAAAGCAGCTGTCGATAACCACACTTCCGTACTAATAGTAGACGTCCAGGTACAACAGTGTCGGTGTCGGAGCTTGGACCCTATTCCACTGTGCCTTGAGCCTTCATCCGTCCGTCGTTTCCTCCATCGACCTGCTCGACTGCCTGTTCATTCTGCCGTTTCTCCGCTCTTTTTCGCATCGACGGTCCATCGGCCACCCGTTTGGGCACACCTAGGCATCCCGTCTCCTCCGCTGTCCTCCGACTCCCCCAGACCCTGAAACGATTGTACTGAGCTCGACCCCTTTCGCACCTCCTCTTCCATCCCATAGCACCATATAGTCTCGCTTCGTCCAACCCAGCCTCGTCGTTGCCTGGCTGTCCATCTGCCATCCCATTTGAGCCTGGCGCATAACATATTCGAGGGAACCATCAAGGTACCTTGTACCCTGAACCTCTTCCCTCGACCACGCATTCGCCGTTTCATCTTTGGCTTCGACACGTCCTCGACCTATCATCTCCACCTGCATCATTGTATAACCGAACGCCTCCGCTTGCCAATACATCGGCCTTATTAATACAAACTTCTCCGCTTCTGCCTTGGGCTCGTCTTCATCATCCCAACCACCTAAACCCCAGATCGGTAGCACCAGACCATTTGGCGTATACATGCCTGCCAGACTTGAGGTTGACGTCTTCCGAATAGTTTAGTCCCTTGGGCTACCTACCTTTTACGCTGACTTCCCGTCATCAACACATACACCAGGAAGCCATGTCGGACCGAACATCTGCCTCCTCGTCTTCGAGGAGGACGAGGCAGAGTTACGATGCCATTGGATCCTTCGTCATTGACCAAGAGATAGGAAAGGGAAGCTTTGCGAAGGTTTATCTGGGCCGGCATAAGGTCAGTGAGCTCCACAGCCTCCTCTGATCGATCTCTTAGCGTCCCATACGGCCTTGACCTCACATCTGTACCGTGATTTGGGCTGCTTGCTGACGTATCATGCCTATAGGTCACTGGCGCATTGGTTGCTGTCAAATCCGTCGAGCTCGCCCGCCTAAATAAGAAGCTGAAGGAGAACCTGTACGGGGAGATTCAAATCCTCAAGACCCTCCGACACCCTCATATCGTCGCGCTCCATGACTGTGTTGAGTCCTCTACCCATATCAATCTGATCATGGAGTATTGCGAACTTGGTGACTTGTCGCTGTTCATCAAGAAGCGAGACAAGCTCATCACAAATCCCTACACGCACGACCTTGCGCGAAAATACCCCGTCTATCCAAACGCCGGCTTGAATGAGGTGGTGACTCGCCATTTTCTAAAACAGCTGGCGAGCGCGTTGAAGTTTTTGCGCGCTGGGGATTTCGTTCATCGAGATGTCAAGCCCCAGAACCTTCTTCTGCTTCCCTCTCCTCAGATGATGGCAAACAACAAGACGGCAAAACACATCATGAGCGGCAGCTATGACTCCTTTACGCCTGCTGCCGGTCTAGCCTCGGCCCCGATGCTGAAGCTTGCCGATTTTGGCTTCGCCCGTGTACTTCCGTCAACATCCCTCGCCGAGACACTTTGCGGCTCTCCTCTTTACATGGCACCAGAAATTCTACGGTATGAAAAGTATGATGCGAAGGCGGATTTGTGGTCCGTGGGCACGGTATTGTACGAAATGGTGACGGGAAGACCGCCTTTCAAAGCCAGCAATCACGTGGAACTTTTGAGGAAAATCGAATCATCGGGCGATGTGATCAAGTTCACAAGGGAGAGTGTTGTCAGCCAAGAGATGAAAGGCCTGATCCGTGCTCTCTTGAAGAAGAACCCGGTGGAGAGGATAAGTTTTGAAGATCTATTTGACCACCCTGTTGTCACAGAACCCATTCCGGGACTTGTGGAAGACGACATCCCCAAACCACCACGTCGTCGGTCTGTGAAGGAGGAGAGGCCTGTTAGCAGGGCGGAAGAGTCACTCGTACCCTCGCGAACGCACTCTCTTCGGAAGAACCTGGCAGACCGCGAGGGTGTTCCTCAGACGGCTGGTCCCTCTTCACCAAAACCTCGGCGATCGTCTCCTCTAGCGACCCCCAACGAGCCTGTGGATTTCAGTAAACCGAACTACTTCCAGATGCCACCGAGAGAAGATCGTCTTAGCTATTCTCCCCGACAGGAAGCCGCCGAAGGGCTAGGGATTAAGCGTCCGCAAGTTCAGCCGTCAACGTCTGCTCCAACCCGTCCATCTTCGTACGTAGACCGACGACATCGCCCATCAAACGCCTCGCTCAGAGCTCCTGCCCGAGAAACAAACGCTCCTCCAAGTGATGTCGCCAGGACAAAGTCGAGAAGCTTGGTCACAAAACCCATGTCAGAGGAGGAGAGGGCAGCTCAGGATATTGCGTTTGAACGCGACTATGTGTTGGTGGACAAGAAGCATCTCGAAGTGAACGCACTTGCGGACCAAATATCGATGTATCCGCAACAGCCTCAGTCCCCAAAGTCAGCACAAATTGTCAGACGCGCAACTCAACAAGGCACACCCATCTCGACGAGTGGCGCAGTTCCGAGCCCACCTTCCAGAGCACTTCAGTTGGCCCAGGGTCATAGCCGTCAAGGTTCCTACGATAAGGCACTTGGCACGAGTCCCAGCAAGGCGACTTCAGTGATTTCCAAGGCTATTCAGGATGCGAGCTTGCGGTTATTCGGATTTAAATACGCCCCTCACCTACTAGGCAAAGGCCCGTCTCCTGTGCCGCTGTACAACCCATTCCCGACCTATCCAGCCCCTAGTGCCCCCACCGGCTTGATTTCCGATGGGAAGCAAGGCACCCCCGTGGACGAAGACTCCCGTGTGGCCCAGTGCATAGAGGATCACGCAACAAGGAGTGATGTTGTGTACGGATTTGCCGAAGTCAAGTACAAGCAGCTTGTCCCGCTCGCTCCCTCGATGGACCATGGTCTTGGCGGTGCGCCTATTGAGAAGTCGGCGGAAGAGGATGGGCTTACAGCCGAAGCCATCGTCTCGTTATCTGAAGAGGCGCTGGTTCTATATGTTAAGGCGCTCACCCTTCTGGCCAAGTCGATGGATATCGCCAGCCTCTGGTGGTCACGGAAGAACAAGGTTGAGTCGAGCAATAGTATCACTTCGGCAGCACGGGATTCAGCAAACTCGGAGGCCTTGGCTCTCAGGATCAACGGTGCTGTCCAATGGATCCGTTCACGCTTCAATGAAGTCTTGGAGAAAGCCGAGATTGTTCGACTCAAGCTGGCTGAAGCACAGAAGCGACTACCTGAAGATCATCCCAGTCATCCAAACAACCATGCGAACGACTCGACCGCTTTGAACAGTCTCAGCACTGTCGGCGTATTCTTGAGCGAGGGTATCAGTGCCGAGAGGCTGATGTACGATCGCGCTATCGAGATGAGCCGTGCTGCTGCGATCAATGAGATTGCCAACGAGGATCTCCCTGGATGTGAGATTTCTTACGTCACAGCGATTCGCATGTTGGAGGCTGTTCTGGATCAGGATGACGACCATCTTCCGAAACGAAAGGTTTCTGGCGCATCGAAAGAGGAGAAGGCTGGCGCCAACGAACTATCAGACGAGATGAACAACGAGGACAAGCAAGTCGTCCAAAATGGTAAGCCAACTTTCGTTCTCGTAAAAAAAAAACCAAAAATGTTCTTTGCTAACATGCATCATTATAGTGATCAATATGGTCAACAACCGACTTACGGTCCTTAGGAAGAAGCTGCGTTTGATTGAATCAGCTTCGAAAGCACAGCAACAACAAGAGCAGAAGCAACAGAATCTGATGCGTCGGCGCAGTGGAGAAATGACATCCCGCAGCGTCCCTGCTTAGCAAAACTATGCGTTTTTTTAACGAATGAACGACACAGATCCAAAAGCGAAGATATCGGCATTACAAAGCTCATATGCCCCACGGCTGCTACCATACTTCGATCGCGCCTCTATGGCCTCTCTCCACTTCACTCTCATCTCTGTTGTTTTCATCTATTTATTTTTGTTATCGTGCTACATATCGTGGAGTTAGGGTTTGCGTTTATTTATTTCTTCCTGTTGTCCACCATGAACTAGCTCTTAGGAGATGGTCTGGTTTGACAGTACACATTGCGCTGGCGCCAGAGGTTCGGGCTTATCTCTCCATTGTCGAAGGCAGTACCAAGCTTGGGCGCTTGGCAGAGCTTCAGTGGAAGAACTTGGAAGTTACCTTCGGACGGTTTGACTTAACAGAGGCGTTTGAGGAAGGAATACATTTTTGGGGGGGATTCTTACTACCAGATTGTTGATAAGACGGGTTTTTGCGGAGTGTCATGTTAGCGGCTTCTTCTGACTATTTTTGCTTTCAGTGTGTTTTAATATCTTTTTTTAGGATCCATTGAGGTCAGGTTTCGGTTGTTACTAGCAAGTTCATGCAGTTCATGGTTACTGGCAGATATCAGGCTCAGTGCCTGTCATTTGGATGAAACAATAAACTTATATTTTATATATCCATGCCTCCCAGTTCCCACATGCTGATCAGGTCATGGTCTTTCAACATGCTCATGTTATATGCTGTCAATCCGTCCGCGCCTAGCCACGGAAAACATGTCCGATCACGTTCGTTGCTTGTTCGTGATCTTATGATTGTATTATTCTGCCAGAGGACTTTGGGTATATCATTAGACTATTCTGAAGTCCTTTCTCCATATCTCTCCTCGCCAGCGCGTGTAGAAACCTCAACTTAAACCCCCTTCGAGAATGTCTGCCCACCCATCTTCTTATCGAACTCCACGCACTCATTCAACCCACAAAGCTCAAAGAGCTCCCTAATCCCACCCGGCACCTGCTCCCCATTCTCCCCCTCGCCCTTTTGCTTTTCCGTAAACCCAGCCGTCACCGCCCCCGTCTCCATCAACTCCCTCGCTGCCTTTTGGTAAGCCAAGTACGCATGCGTCATCGCAAAGCACGGCCAAATCGCAATCCTGTACCCCAACTCCTTCGCCTCTTTGGCGTTCACCAACGGCGTCAGTCCTCCAGGAACAAGATTAACCAAGCACGGCGTTGGGGCCATCGCCTCGTTGAACTTCTTCATCTGTTCCCGATCCTTGACACCTTCCAAGAACGCCACGTCCGCGCCTGCTTCCACCGCCGCTTTCAACCTGCTAACCGCCTCCTCGAAACCCATAGACTGAAGCGCATCCGTCCTGGCAATAATCACCAAATCACTCCCCAGTCTCTCCCTCGCTTCGCGAGCCGCGCGGATGCGCGAGACGAAGGTTCCCACGTCCACCATCTCTTTGCCGCCCAAATGGCCGCAGCGCTTGGTGGTTACTTGGTCTTCGAGATGGAGACCGGCTACACCGCCCAAGATGTAGCGCTCGACGGTTCGGGAGACCATCACGGGCCCGCCGAAGCCGGTGTCGATGTCGGCGATTAGGGGCACGGAGCGGTCGAGGGAGGAGAGCATGGACGCTTGGCGGACCATGTCGTCGGCGGTGGTTAGGCCGAGGTCGGGCATGCCTAGGAGGGAGATAGCGGTTCCCGCGCCGGTCTGGGAGGTTTGTTAGTATTTGATAGGCAAGAAAGGGTGGTGGTGGTGAGAGGGTGAGGGGGGCCAAAAGGGGAGGACGGGGAGGGTTAGGGATACAGGTGTGGCTATTGCGGACTGCGCACTGCGTACTGCGAACCGATTGCGGACTTGTCAAACTTACCATGTACAAATTCTTGAAACCCTGCTGAAGACAAACCCTAGCGGAAAGACCATCTTGAACGCCGGGACAGACGATGAGTTCATCCGACTCGAAGAGTTGAGCGCGGAGCTTGGCTGCTGCTTGGTTTATTACTGCCATTTTTGGTCGATTGTGAAGGTATTGACTACTGCGAAGATTTGGATGAGGTGAGTGAAACGTCAATGGATCAATGAACAAGTACGAGGAAAACAAGAAGGATTTGTAGGTTTTATTTGACTCAGAGACCGAAAAGAAAGACAACCGATCTGTATACCAACGTTTACTAATCCAACTCCGCATCGCGAACATTCACCGACCGCTCTCCGGTGTTGGCGGAGAGGTTTTCGTTTCAAATCAGAGACCGCCCCCGGAGTTAATGGCGAAGGCGCAGGTTCTGAATCGTTGTTGACATCACTGCATGATCCATTGATCTCCGCTCCGTTTTCGGAGCTGGTCTATCAAGCCAGTCCCGGCCTTCCGGGAAGAGGCGGGCTAGCGGGATCTCCAACTTTAAGTTCATGCCGATTGAAAGCGGCAAGAGCGGCAAATGTAGCGTGGGTGGTGGAGAGGAAGAGCGGGGCGGTGGTTCTTGACGGACTTTTGTGGTCATCAAGGTGCCCATTTTCTCTGTTTGTTTGTTTTCTTCAGGGGTTTGTTTGCCAAGATGTCTTGGTTTTGATGTTGGGCGAAAAGCACCATAGACTTCACAAAAGCATTGGCGATGAGCCCGACTTCCTTCGGAAAACATCAACATTTTGCGACCCCCGTTTTACGAATGATGACCATCTTTTTTCCCCCACGCCCGTCTTTCCGTGGGGGAAGACATGAGGTGAGGTCGGAATGAGTTGCCGAAAGTGAGACATTCCTCCGTTTGGCTGCTTACTCCTCAATGTTGCCAAAGTTGAGCCTCAACGTTCCATCGCGGCAATTTCGTGGGGTACAGTAGAGACGAACGTCGTCCGATCTTTCGGCTTCATCCGTGAGCTTCAACTCTGACGGCGCCAATTATTGAAGTTGATCAGTTCTTCATTTGCTAACACGCTTGAGTTGTGTCCTTGCGGTTCGTCAATACCTTGTGAACCACGTCGAGACTCGGGCTTTCCTTTGCGATACTTGATCCTCCTTTTTCAGTCGACTTCTCCGAGTATCAAATATCCACCATTAACTGTCAGGCTGACCCAAACCTTCGCCAATACGGCAAAGAATTCCTTCGAAATATTCCAAACAACCAAAATGGCAACCTTCCCCCCCTCCTGGACCCTCACCCCCTCCGCCCGCCTCGAAATCTTCACCACCCAAATCCTCCCCGCCGAATTGCAACCCTACCTCCCCGTCGTCTCCCCTTCCCCATCCCCATCCACGTCCACAACGGAAGACACCACCACCACCAACCGTCGCCGTCCCCTCGCCATCCTAATAGTCGGCCAAACCGGCGCCGGCAAAACCCGCCTTGCGCCCCTCCTCCTCCGCGCCATGACCGCCTCCCACCCCTCCCACAACCCCCCGGCTCACTTCATAGCCGACACCTACAAGACCTACCACCCTCACTACGCCTCTTGCCTCTCGCAGTTCCCCCCGGCCCAAGCCTCCGTTTTGGCAGGACTAGATGCCCGCCTCTGGCTGCAGATGGCATGCCAGCACGCCGCTGAGGCCGGGATTGATGTGTTGGTCGAATCTGCATGCAGGCATCCAGATGATTTTTGCAAGCTTGCTGAGATTTTTTCAAAGGCGGGGTATACGGTGAAAGTGGCGATATTGGCGGTGCCGGAGGGGGTGAGTAGATTGGGGTGTTTGGTTAGGTATTGGAAACGCTTGCCGGAGGCGGGGTCGAGAGGGTTGCCGGTTAGGTTGACGCCAAGGAGGGTGCATGATGAGAGTTATGAGGGGTTGAGGGAGGCGGCGAGGTTCGTGGATGAGAGTGACGCAGTGGATGGGGTGGTGGTGATTAGGAGGGGGGAGGGGGTGGCGTTTTGGAATGAGAGGGTTAGAGTGGAAGGGGATGGGGAAAGAGTAGAAGGAGAAAGAAAAGGGGAGAGGACGAGGAGGTGGGTGAGGGAGCCTGCTGGGGGAACGTTGAGGGCGTTGGAGATTGAGAGGGCTAGGAAGCTGTCGGTGGAGGAGAGGAGGATTGTGGAGGAGGATGTTGAGGTTTTGAGGAAGTTGGGGGATCCGAAGGTGGATCTAGAGATTGAGGCTATTCAGACGTTGGTGGATGGGATTGGGGTTGGGTTTACTGGGACGTTTCCGCCTTTGGAGCCTTTTGATGCGGATGAGTTTGTTGGGAGTGCTTTGGGGTGATGGCGATATTCACACCAAGGGCACATTTACCGGCGAGTATCATCACCACTTTGCATTACTTCCACCCCAACTGAACGCTGGGAAGCCATTCACAGGACGAACTCATGAGTTCTAGTACGCAAATACCCTGACACGGTACTAGGAGGTCAGATCTGTATGTCTGTCATTTTCGGTCATCGCCCTTCCGTAGACTTCTCTCTCAACTATGTCACTCCATTGGGAATCCGGAGATCTCGTCGCTCAAACTTCTGTCGTCTGAACTCCGCGAATACCCTAATAGTTGGTTTTCATCTGAGCTTTGCTGGATCCTGTTGTACACCTTCTCCTCGTCTCTCAAGATATCACGTATAAGACTCTCATGGACTCAGATAACTCTCCTTCTCTCCATTCTTCTACCATAAAGCTGCCGGTGTTCTCAGTTTCATCTTCAGGATTCTTCTTCTATCGTTTCGGGTCCATCTTGATCAAACTAACGCTGCCCTGTATCACACTCAGTTCCCAATTTATCACCAGGCATCGAATCCTTCACTGGCTCACCTTAACACCACGCCTCACTATCACTGCCAGCATCTCCATCATTATCATCATTACATCTTCCAACACCTTTCCTCACACAAAGCTCAAGAATCCGTGGTATATCAGCCTTCAACCCTTCGCCCGCTTATCCAGAATGCCCAGAGGCAAAGCAGGCACCGGACGACCCAGGCCGATCTTCAGAGGGCTCAACATAGCCCTCTCCGACACCTTCCGCGACCAATGGACGGACACCAACATCTCCAGATGGGTGAATCTCCGGGCCGGCACGTTCAGCTCACGGATGAATGAAGACGTGACCCATCTTGTCTGTACGAAGGAGGAATTTGACAAGAAGGGGTCTAAAGGTGAGTTTTTTGGTTATTCCCCTGCTACCATGCCATGGCGAGACAGATGACATACATATTTGACGGGCAATATCTCTGGTATGGTAGTGTAAAACAGAACATGGCACTGACACATACGATCCAAATCAGTCAAAGCAGCACTCGCACGCGTGTACAAAAAGGACAAAAAATGTCATATCGTCTCCCTGGACTGGCTTGAGGATTCGCTCGAAGAAAAAAAACGACTGCCTGAGGACAAGTTCTCGCATGTGGCTTCACTTAAGGCCTTGAAGGGTAAGGCTAGGCTGGAGAAGAAGATTGCGAAGGGTGTAGAGGAGGAGGATAGGGCTGTGAATGAGAGTAAGTTTGGCCTGTGACTTACCATATACTGAGTTTTGGAAGAGGGTTTGGAACAAACATTGTTGGCTGACAACAGTGTTCAAATCAGACTTCTACCGTGTCTATTTTGACCCAACTGACTTCTTTGAATACAACATTACTCTTACAAGGGACGATGTGGAAATGGGCATCACTGGTGAGAGATACGTGGTCAAGGTGAGCTTGTCACCCTAGAGGATTCCTTTCCGTCTGACAATAACATCTTGGACATCTATTACACAACCAACTTCGTTCCTCTATCCTTGAAAAATACCAAACTGACACCAAGCAGCTGTACGAATCCAACGCCCTCCCTCATCTCTACCACGTGGGCGTCAGATACTACAAAAGCAAGAAGGACACCATGCCGAAGCTCCACCGACTTACCGAAACCCCGGGTGATTTTCAGCGGGAATACGAATCCTTCAAACGCTTTTTTGAGATCAAAGTCGGATATCCATGGGACGAGAGACTGGTCAGGGGCGTGGAAAGTTTGGGAGCGAAGTTCTTTTCTTATCAGCCGCCGGTGAGTGCACATCTCTTCCACCTTACTAACGATACCGAGTGTTAGTAAGGCCAGCGGGGGAAAGTAGTACTGACGAAACCTCGCTTTGTCATAGACGGGTGGTAAACCAGTTGGCTGGGTCCCACAAGAATACATCCCCAAGGAGCCAACTCCGCCTCGCGAGGCAGAAGACAACGCCGGCTCGGAGTCTATGCCGAGTGATCAACCTGTTTTGGTACCTAGCTCTGAAGCTGAAGTTAACACCGGCTCCGAGTCTATGACGAGTGCTCAACCTGCCCTGACACTCAACTCTGAAGGTTACTCATGAAGAAGAACCTACCACTTCCTCACAGGAAGGGAGTCAAGATCAAACGCATCAGAACGATCAAAGTCAGCATCATGATGAGTCTCAGTACACTAATTCTCCTCATACGCCCCAGGATGACAGGCAGGAGACTTTGGAGACAACAACAGAAGATACGCCGCCCACACAAACTGCAGACCCCACTGGAGAAAACGCAACAGTCAGCATGATGCCAGTGGTGGATGGTGAGACACAGGTTGTCTAACCAAATTCAACGCGACAAGAAAAGGTTAGGGATGGGAAGACCATACACTATCGAGAAAAGAGCTCAGCTCAATGGTCGACAACCCAAGCCAGCATTGCTTTTTTAAAAAAAAAAATGGGATGTGAAGGGATGTCTTGCGCAGGAGAGAAATGATTTGAGATCTATGCAGTCCAGTGAAGCAAAAACCGAAGTACCGATGGAGATGCAAACACAGACGGATGGTCCCAAAGGGCGTTATGGGAGGTGCGTGTTGTCGGAGTTCGGCTTTTGCTTGCTCCAAGTCTTTCATGGAACAATACCCATCAGCAAAAGGGCAGTAAGGGAGACATGGGCGATAATATCCCGACTTCGGATGTATTATACCCTAGCGAGTTTAGTCCATTAAGTATAGCGATGAATTACTATTCCCTCAACACAAACCTGCTCCTCCTCTCCTGTGATCCTCTCCTGTAACCCCTACCCCCCTTCCATAACACCCCTCCCCCCTTCTCAAAACCTCAACTTAGGCAACACAAAAACCACCAACAACAGCACCACCATCAAGCCATAAACATACACATACAGCATCATCCTCCCCCACCACCCTTCCCCCTCCGTCATCCTCTGCAACGTGCTCATCCTACCCGTCACTTTAGTCATGCCCTGTTCCGTCTTGTTCATGCCTTCGCCCGCCCTCTCCAGCGTTTCTTTATCTTCCTCCAGATACGACGAAAACGCCTGCGAGGAGGCCTTCAGCTCGGTAGCGAGCTTGAGGATCGACTCGGAGAGAGCGTCTTGCTCGGCCCGTTGGGTGTCGAGGATGGCCTCGGCGGTGGCGGAGATCGTTCCTGGTTGTGATGAAGAAGTTGTTGTGGAGGGCGGGAGGAGGGAGGAGGATGTTGTTTGTGCTGTTGACTTTTCGTTGCTTGTGTCGTCGTCGTCGTTGTTGGGCTGTCGGCGGGGGCGGATTGTTTGTGTAGTGGTTGTTTCGGGGTATGGTTGCTTCTCTGAGAGGGGTTCGGGTTGTTGATTCCTTGTCTCTTCTGTTAATTCCTCCGCTCCTGTCTTTTCATTCCACTCCTGGCCGTGTGGCTGCTGTCCCTTCGCCTCTACGTTTGGTGCCTCCTCTGCTACCTGGTCCTGGTCATCGCCCCAGCCGTGCTCTTCCTCCTCCTCCCCGAGTACAGGCGCACCGGGTGATTTGTTGGAATCGAGGCTCTCGCTTGGTGTCGCTATTATGTCGGCAAGGATATCGTCACTGTCAGACGTATCTTCCCCATTATCCCCATCTCCTCCAGGCTTGCTGGCTGCTTCTGCTGCGGCGATATCAGCCAAGTCGCTCAGGCGCTCCGTAAGCTGTTCGATAATCTCTCGCTTTCTGATTAAATCGGTTTGGATTTCGTTCTTTCGGACATGGATCTTGACCCCTAATGCCTCCTGCTCTAGCTTGGTGAGGAGTGATCGGGCAAAGTTGATATTCTGCGATTGTTCTGTTAGCATGTGAAGCAAGAACCATGGGGTCACGGGTGACTTTGTACTGCTTGCGCCTTCTCTCTTTCGTACTCGCTTGCCCGTAGCCTGGCTTCGCGCTCGGCGTCAGCGCGCAGGATAGTTTGTTGGAGGCGGTTGAGAAGTCGGGTCAGATCCGTCAGGGGATCTGCTGGGCGCGCAACCGGTGTAACGCCCGTTGTTGTTAACCCTGGGATATATCGAACCATTGTGTGTGTGGTAATGATATGGAATTTTCGGTTTTGTGTTGCGATACTCGTAGTTCTCCCGAATGCGATCCCAAGGTGGTTGATGACGATGTTTCAGGCACGAAGTTGGAGGACATTGATGGACAAATGTCCTGTTGGGACTTCATTGGGACCGGCCGCACTGTGAGGCGGGAGCTTGTGTGGGCCGACAGGGGCCTTCCGCGTGGCTTGAGACCTGACATCAGTGCAACGCTGAAGCTGCAGAGCCAAGAGCTCGACCTGCTAAGTAAACCCTAACCCCTGCCTTTGGACAGCAACGTCCGAAATGCGACATAAATTGTGCAACCAGACGGCAACGAAGATCAAACGGTCTGGGGTCATATCGGCAGACTTTGAAATTCTATCATGCCATATTTTACTTCTGGGACACCTAGAACAGCCATGTAAACAGAAAACATCCGCAATCGATGGAAATCGTAAGGGAATCCACCGACTTACACAAGGAGGGTTAGGGTACAGTTCTTATCGATTGGGATTAAATCCCCCAAGAGCTCTCAAGACGAGAAGGGCGGTGGTGTATCACAAACCGAGGCCGGCGAAAAGGGATGAAAGCTCCCGCTAAACCGAGAGCTTAATACCCTAACTTACCTCCTCCTCCTTCTTTCTCGGTAGGAAAACAGTCGAGTCCAATTGCTGCTCAATTGTTCACCTATCGGCCACCACCATGTCCCGGCTGGCCGTGACTCGTGCGCTGCGGAGCGTCCCGCGAGCCTCCATCTTATCGAGACCACCACAGCTCCCCAGAACCCCATCTTTCAGGAACAGGGCCCCCCCATCTTTGGCCAACTACAACACTCGCAACCTATCAGTAACCGCTCGCCGTTTGAACGACGACGAGGATGAGAGAAGATGGTCAACTCCTCTGGCGAAACAGCTGGCTGAGGCCATCACGGTATGTTAGAAGGTCCTCAGAAAAGCCCAACAGAACATGCTGACCCAAGTATAGGCAACAGGCCCAGTGCCGTTGGCCAGTTTCATGCGCATGTGCCTAACTGGCGACATTGGCGGTTACTACACCGGCGCCATTGAGAAATCCGAGCAAAACCGTGACCAGTTTGGCGTCGAAGGCGACTTCGTCACTTCGCCCGAGCTCTCCCAAGTCTTCGGTGAGCTTTGTGGGCTTTGGTATGTCACCGAATGGCTGGCCCAAGGACGTCCGAGTAAAGGGGTCGAACTCATCGAGGTCGGCCCTGGTCGTGGTACCTTAATGGATGATATGCTTCGGGTATGTCTAATGTCACTCTCATCATTTCCTCACTCAGTCATGAAGACCGTGCTAATCATGCGACACCAGACAATACAAAACTTCCCAGAGATGGCTAAGAGCATCGATGCTGTTTATATGGTCGAAGCCAGTCCCCAGCTCAGAATAGCCCAGAAGAACCTGCTATGCGGAGAGGACGCCGCCATGAGCGAGTCGAAGGTTGGGTATCATAGTCGTTACAAGTACGGCGACATTCCCATCGTCTGGACAGAGACCATCAAGTCCATCCCCTACGGTATGTCATGTCCCTTCCCGCTTCCCAATCTACCCTTTCTGTCACGCCCCAACTGACACCATGCCCTCCTCACAGACCCCGAGAAAACCCCCTTCATAATGGCCCACGAATTCTTCGACGCCCTCCCCATCCACGCCTTCCAACTAGTCGAAGTCCCGCCCACAGAACCAGGCCCCCCGTCCTCCATTGCAACAATCACCACATCCGGTCCTAAGCAATCCAAAAAGCCCAACACAAGCGGCACCCCAACCCTCGAATGGCGTGAACTCCTCGTCTCCCCCACTCCCCCCTTTTCAACACACACCACCCTCCGCACCCCCGCCTCCCAAAACCCACACCTAACCCCTCCCCCCGACTTCCAACTAACCTTATCCCCTTCCCCGACCCGCCACTCCCTGCACCTCCCCGACCTCTCCCCCCGGTACCGCGCCATCAAATCCTCCTCCTCCTCCTCTCCAAAAACCGTCCTCCCAGACGGCACCACCCTCGGCGGCGGCCCGGGAGCCCTAATCGAAATCTGTCCCGACGCTTT
This sequence comes from Neurospora cerealis, assembly GCA_009806085.1. NCBI lineage: Eukaryota > Fungi > Ascomycota > Sordariomycetes > Sordariales > Sordariaceae > Neurospora > Neurospora cerealis. Next base: position 2,028,754 of record RAOY01000003.1, on the reverse strand, counting down.
TTTGTTTGCCTCCGACTTCGCCACCCGCATCGGCGGCTCCCCTGCCCATCCCAAACCACAACCTAAGGGAGCAGCGCTGATACTAGACTACGGTCCCGGAGACGGCAGCATCCCCGTCAACTCTTTGCGGGGGATTCGAAAACATCATCTCGTCAGCCCGTTTGCGGAACCGGGCTTGACGGATTTGAGTGCGGATGTGGATTTCACGGCGATTGCGGAGGCGGCGACGAATGCGAGCGAGGGGGTCGAAGTGCATGGGCCGGTGGAGCAGGCTTGGTTATTGGAGGGGATGGGAGGGAGGGAGAGGGTTGAGCAGTTGGCGAAGCGGTCGAAAGGAGGAGAAGAAGAAAGGGAGAAGTATGTGAAGGATTTGAGGAGGAGCTGGGAACGGTTGGTGGATCGGGGACCGAATGGGATGGGGAGGATATATAAGGCGCTGGCGATTGTGCCGGAGAATGATGGACGGAGGAGGCCGGTTGGGTTTGGTGGGGATGTTGTTATGTGAATTTGAAGAGTGTTGTGTGTGAAGTGAGGATATGCTCAGCTTGTTCCTGAATCCAGCCAGGCCAGCTTGTACCATAGTAGCAAGAATTTCATCATGTCTGTTATACGCAAGAAAATGGAATATGCTACCATGTTTTGCCCTCTTGGCCTCGCCCAGCCTAGCTTGATGGTACAGATCTTGATCTAAACGACAAAGTGAATTCTAAGAAAGGAGTAAAATGGTGAAAAGCAAAAAATGCAGGCATCCAGGCAACGCCACCAAGAACAGATGTAGAAAATGAAAGATAAAACATATGATACACGGCCATGTTGCCTCGGCCACAAACCGACAGTACAATTAGGGTGTTCTTCGTCAACACAATTAGACTCGTTATAGTTATTCTAATTCCCCCCTGATTATCTTGTGATTAGGTAGCCCTTTCACTTCTTGGCTCTCACCAGATTGCCCTCCTCGTCGCTATCCTCATCAGAAGAGAACTTATCGCCATCCTCGCCGACCGCAAAGATAGTCTCCCCGTCCATGGAGTCCCGGTGAGGGCTAGGTCTCCTCTGCTGTTGCTGTTGCTGCTGGGATGAGCTGCTGGGTCCAGCTAGATTTCGTGACTGTTGCTGCAGACTAGCGCCGGCACCCGAACCCGAGCTAGCATTTTCATTTTGATTCTTCTTTCCCTTCATGCCAACCTGGGCCTCCTCGTCATCACTGTCATCCGGCGCACCGATATCCAAGTTCGAAAATTCGATAGTGCCGTCATCATCCTGGGCAATCTCGTCACTCATGGCAAACCGCTTGTTGTTCGCTGTCGGCCGCCATACGTACGCAATGAAAGCGACATCGGCAAAGTAGACAAGGTTCGGCCAGCCGTCGAGGATGAACCATCTGCTCTTCCAGTGGAAGGGAACATAGCCAGGGTCGCTGGCCTGAGCAAACGAGAAGCTGTTCCAGAAGAAGAAGCCAAAGATGACCAGGATGGAGATGAGGATGCACCACCACAGCTTCTTGTACATGCCCTCCTTGACGTGCTGCTTGCGCTCCTTGAGGTCCTTGAGCGTCCAGCTAAGCGAGTTGAGCGTCCACACATAAAAGGCCGTCAGGGTACCCGCCAGAGGGAGGATGATGAGCAGAACGAAGGGGCCAGCGCTGTCTGGGTTGACAAGAAGACCGGTCATGGCGTAGACGATACCGAAGACGAAGTGTGCAATGGCGAGCCAGCGGACGTAGATCATGGTGCGGCCGAGTGTGTGCTTGACGACGCCGTAGCCCATGCACACAATCAGGAGGAGGAAGAAGGAGAAGGAGTTGCGCGCGGCGTTGAGGACGGCCACCACGATGAGTAGTACACGGGAGCCAAGGTTCGAGCCGTGGCGGTTGAGGAAGTCTGAAGATCGACGGAGGTTAGTAACGGGATTCACTAGGGAGAAGGCCGAGCTGGTCGCAAAACGTACCATAGAAACCCCATGTCATCAGCATTTCTACAACGAGGAAAATGAGGATAGCTGTAATGTAATTCTGCACAGCCAAGATATCCGAACGGTGCTGGAAGTAGAGGAAACCCCAGAAGGCCAAAACCAGGGCGTACAAGATGGTGATGCCGCCATAGAATGGTAGCTTGGGGATCTGTGTAGCGGGAAGCTCTCCATAAGCGTTCCGGAACTCGACAAGCGCCTCGTATCTATCGGCCGTATACTTGTCCGTAAGCACGCAGTAGTAACCAGTGTTCTTGATCTGGTACTTGACCGGGGCTGATTTCTTGAGATGGATGGCGTCGGTAAAGATAATATTCTTCGATAGCGCAGTGGCGTTGGGTGCAAGGATGTACTCTCCCACGTTGGTGGTATTGCAGTATCCGGCGTCGACATACTTGGGCTCGCAGATGCCAATCCTACGGTCGGCGCCCTCAGGAAGGACACCGACGAGATCCGAGTCCTGCCACTCAAAGATAAGGAGACTGACAATAGGATCATCGCCAGCGTCGGAGCCGAAGTCTGTAAACTTGACACTGATGAAGGGATTGACGGGGCCATCCCATGTCTGTTTGCTGTACATGCCTGCGCATCGTTGCCGGTTCTCTTCGGTTTCGTCCTGCCATTGAGGATACTTGTCAGCACTTCTGTGGTGTCTATCGTAGGATTAATGATGTGTGTGTAGCCTGCTACTTACTAGCTTGACCTCCAGAGCTTGTGCCGTCCATGCGGACAGCACTAGGAGGAAGAAGGCATACGCCCAGCTCCTCATCGTAGCTGCTCAAGAGAATGCCGGTTATCAGCCGTCGTATAGGGTAGGGTATACCGTGGCGGTTTGTATAAATCGTTCGTTCGTTTAGCAGTGCCCCCGAGGTTGCTGCTGTTCCTGGTGTCTCCGGAAGAGATGGATCAAGGAGAGGACGGGACTCGGTCGCGAAACATGGGGTTCGCTATTCTCGGTTACGTATGCGGCTTCGACAGCTCGTGGGACGAAATTAGGCGTCGATGGTCGAAACTCGAAAGGTGTAGAAAAGGAAGTGAGGGAGAGTCGAGGAGGCGGACGGGAAGATGACAAAAGTTGAGATGAAACAGTTGTCGTGGAGCTTGGGAGTCGATCAATCCAAGATCCTGTAGCGGTTTGGCTGCCGTGTCCCTCCAAGTGTAGTGTACTTGTACAGGCACTCCGTCAAGGAAGCCCCAGGCAGTTGTGTCGTTCCGCACCAGCACAGCCTTGCAATTAATATGAGCACAGTAACACTCACACTGTTCGAGTCCCCTGTTGCTTCTAAAACTGGCGCAAGACGGGCACCTCAACGGCCGACGTCAGGGCTGTTCCAGCTTCTCGGTACAGTGCGGATTGTGGGGCGGCTGACGAAGCTCATGTCATGTCATGCAGGCGGATAAGATAAGCATGTGAGACCGGGGTCGTGGAAAGCCAAGGGACCAGATCTGGACTTGTTCCCAAGTTCTAGACTTTGTCGCAAACACCAACCAAACACCATCTTCAACCCGCCGGCTCGACAAGATGGGCAAAGGAACAGATAAACTATACATCACCCACTCCGAGTGGTCATCCTCGGACGCGTACGGCGCCAGTACCGGTGCCAATGCTGGTGCGCGTGCCCAGCGACGCGGTGCCAACTTCAAGAAACTTCCCTTCAACTTCTGCGCCGCCAGTCTCCAACCCTTCAAGAACCCCGTCTGCACCCCCGACGGCACCATCTTCGACGTCGAAGTCATCGGCTCATGGCTCGAGAAACACAAGACCAATCCCGTCAACGGCGAACCGCTCTCGGCCAAGGATCTGATCAAGCTCAACTTTGCGCGCAACGGCGACACCACCGACTCGGACGAGAACAAGGGCGACCTGATCGATCCCGTCACCTTCAAGGTCTTCACCGACAACACCCACATCGTCGCCATCCGCCATGGATCCTACGCGAACGTCTTCGCTTGGGAAACGGTCGAGCGCATGAACATCAAGGCCAAGATGTGGCGCGACCTAGTGGATGACGAAGAGTTCGGCCGCAAGGACATCATCACCCTACAAGACCCCCAGAACGTCTCCGCCAGCCGCGATCTCAGCCAGTTCAAGTACCTCCAAGACGGCCAGGACGCCATCCTCACCAAGGAACAGGAAGAAGAGCGCAAAGGCGGCAGCGTCAACATCGAAGCCCTCGGCCGCGTAGGCGAGAAGGTTCTCCGCGCCAAGGAAGCCGTCGAGCGCGCTCGCGCAGCCCGACAAGCCGGCGGCACTGACGTCAACCGCCTCACCCAAGCCCTCACCACTTCCTCCAACTCCGCCACCAACAACAAACCAACAGCCATCGCCCGCGGCCAATCCCTAATCCAAGAGCGCAAACGCCCCGCCAACGCAGCGACCTACACAACCGGCCTAACCGCCGCCTCCTTCACCTCGACCGGTCTCACCCCCTCCACCTCCGGCTCCCTCGCCCTCTTATCCGACGAGCAATACCTCCTCAAACCCTCCCACCGCATCAAACACAAAGGCTACGTCCGCATGGAAACCAACCTGGGCCCGCTCACCCTCGAACTCCTCCCCGAATTCGCCCCCAAAGCCGTCTGGAACTTCCTCCGCCTCTCCGAAAAGGGATACTACCGCGACGTAGCCTTCCACCGCTCCATTAGGAACTTCATGATCCAAGGCGGCGACCCTTCGGGAACCGGTCGGGGCGGGCAATCGATTTGGGGCAAGAACTTTGAGGATGAATTCGAAGGTCCCAACACGCATTCAACCCGCGGAATCGTGAGCATGGCGAATAAGGGCAAAAACACCAACTCCTCACAGTTCTTCATCACCTACCGCCCCGCCTCCCACCTGGACAGGAAACACACGATTTTTGCTAAAGTCATCGAGGGACAAGATACGACGCTGACGGCGATGGAGAATGTTCCCACCGATGGATCGGATCGACCGTTGAACAAAATTGTTATCAAGGATGTTGTTGTGCTGATCGATCCGTTTGCGGAGTGGATGAAAGACAAAAAAGAAAAGGAGGGGGAGGAGGAAAGGAAAAGGGAGGTGGCGAGACGGGGAGGGACGGAGGATGATCGGACGACGTGGACGGGGAAGAGGATAAGGGCTGATGGGACGGTGGAGGGGCAGGGAATGGGGGAGGGGGAAGGAGGACCCAAGGTGGGTAAGTATTTGGATGTGGGGGCTGCGAAGAAAGCTGCTACGACGACGACGATGACGACGACGACGAGGAAAGCAGAAGAGGAAGAGGTTGATACGTGGGAAGAACCGGTGAGGAAAAAGGCCAAGATGGGAGGGTTTGGGAATTTTGATGGATGGTGATTTTTGTGGACTGGAGTAAAAAAAATGATTTGTTTGAGTTCACTTTGGCAGCTTTGGAGTTTGGTTGGGCCCGGTTGGTACTGACGGAAAAATGGTCATAGCATAAAATGTTTGTTTGTTTACATCAAGGGTTGATAGAGAGAAAAATATTGCATTAAGTACAGGGAAAATTGCGCACCAGAAAACAGATACCTCCATCAGGTCATCAATAGTCCTTTTATGTTCTCCCATGTCTTTGGTATCTTATTATTGACTTTGTACATTTGTTTGTTCTTTTTGTGTGTGTTCACATTGCTTTCCCTCGTTTTAACTCGCAGTGACGGTGTGGTATCGTCCATAAAGCATAGACACTTCGGCCTATTCCCTTTGACCCAGTACGTATCGTACACCCGACGTCTCCGTTTCGGGTTGTACAATCTAATGCTAGTTTTATTTGTTAGCTTAGTACTCCTGGCATACTGGACGTTATCTATCCCGAATTGTCCCAAACCTTACAAGGACAGAATGAATCGATAGGTACGGTTCAGAAAGCTATTAACAAAATTCAACAAGACATATTAAAGTTCGGAAATAGTATATTTAAGGTAAGATTACGCTTTAATCATAGAACGAAACGAATCAATTGAATATAAAAAGGCCTAGGGTGGTTGACCCGAGGTCTCGAGCTAACAAACAAACCAGTATTGGACTGTACATTTGCACCCAAATTCGCAGGTCTCCAAATGTCAGAACAGCTGGGGATCAATCATTCCTTTTCCACCATCCTCCACCATTACCGTCCCACCATGATACACCTAACTCGGCGGTATCATGCTCCTCAAGCAGGTTGGCAACGGTATCTGCTTGCTTTACCCCCGTCTCCATATACAGTGTGCGTAGCCTGCCCACAACGTAACTCTTCACCTGCCCCGTGCATACCGATGACATCCCAACCATGTACAACGGCCAAACCACCGGGCTTGTCGCTGATACCAGGAGGACAAAGCGGCTAGCCTCCTCTTCTGCGTCTGCTGAAGCGGGTGTTACCGGGTGAAGGATGGTGAGGTTCGCGCATTGAATCCTAGCGGGGTCCATGGGGCTCTGGCTGCTACCGCCGGAATCGGATGATCTGGCTGATGGGGAGGTTGGTGGGCTGGGGGTCTCGCGGACTTCGACACTCGATATTGGCGTTGCGCATGAATTGTCGACACTGCCGTCTGTGGGATCCACGAGCCCAAGCAGTTGGGGCACGCTGCCACATATCGCCTCCAAGATTTCCTTCAACTTGCGCTTTGCGCTGGTGAACTGGTCTGCGTAAGGGCTGGATGTTGGCTTTTGGCAGAGCCCCCGTGAAAGCTGTTGGATCTCACAGATAATCGTCTCCAACAGAAGCATCCTGAGCATACGGAGACTGTTCCACAATGTGGTGTCCCATGGTGTGGAGTAGACATTGCAGACTCCGTTCAGCACCGCTGGATGGTGTCTCGTCAGTCGGAAGGTTTTATACGGTAGATCTGGAGAGAATTTGGCCGACAGTTGTTCGAATCCCTCATCAATTCTGAAAAGGTGCGCCAGAATGTTGTCTGAGTCAACCAAGGCCCCGCTCAGGATGTCGGCACGCACTTGCAAGAAGTTGTGCATGAGTGGTAATGCAGAAAGTGTAAGGCCTCCGAAGCCCTTGAATTGAATTGGTTGAGGCATTGCATGCCATAAGTCGATCAGCGGTTGCGGCATTGGCATGGGCTCTCTGGACTGGAGACAGCTCAGCATAACCCGTTGGCAAAGCATTGAGAACATTTTGACCCCTGCTTTTGTCCGGAACTGTGCAGCTCCTCGCAGTTTTGCGAGAGCTACTGCACCGTTAATGTGTTCTTGAAAAGCTTCGACAGTCCGCATGCGGGATGGATGCTCAGCTATCAGCTCAAAAAGGCCGAGGATTAGTACCGAGAGCATCGTAGTGTCTTTGACGGCTTCGATAGGCGTCTCTAAAGCGTGGTTAGTCAAGCGAAGAGCGGTCCCATAGGACTTCCAAGCGGCTTCCATCATATCTGGTGATCGAGTGACGCCTGCGAGACCAACCAGCCCCACAGCCGTCATACTGGCAAGGACGCCGTCAACGTGCCGGTCCTGGGCCACCGATCTAGGCTTCCATACGTCAAAGACAAAACTGAAGTTGTGGTGGCATGTCGTCTCTTCGACAGACACATATCGTGAAAAGAAATAGGCGATGCCTTGCTGCTGACAACTTGGGGAAAGGTCATACAACAGGGCAACTGCCGGGGTAACTGGCCAGCTTCCCGAATCGGGAGACATCGGCACACTGTCGTCATCTTCCGACCAAGCAGCTTCGGATGTCGAGCTTGTGGGTCTCCCGGGGTTTGGAACGAGTAAGGAGAGTGAGGTTTGTCGAGGTTCTGGTGTCGTTGAGCATCTCGTAGAACTGGGAGAACTCGGCGTCTTGACGATGAGACGACGACGTCTTCGAGCTTTTTCCTCGGCTTTGTTCCGGACATGGTCACTCTCATCTCGAAACATGAGATCCACCAGGTTCCGGTATCCAGGACACTCCTCTTTTCTCTTTTGACACTGGCCACAGCCCGGTTCTCTCTGATCGCACTAGCTGCATGTCAACCAATATGTTCTGTACATGTGCATTACATGGGACTAAAGCAAGCCAGAGGGTATGGCGAATGATATGGGACGGGGGAGTTGCGGGGGAGGTCTTAGAGCGCCGCCGTCAAATATCTGGCTGCCCATCCGCTGGGAGGAGTGGGGGCGGTGGTCATCTCTTGAGTTTCTATGACATGACCCGGGAATATGAATAACAGGCAAGGTGTGAAGGAACTGCCAAAAGTGGGGACTTACGCGAATCTTACGTTTCCGGCACACAGAGCACCCTTTGCTTGGCTTCCCGCAGAATACCATGTTCACGACTTCCGAAGTGCCGCACCGAGTTCAGTGCGTTTGATCAATGAAGTGACGAATAGACCGGGGCCTTGGTGTTCAGCTTGCGTAGGGTGCAAATGGTAGCAATAGCCAGAGGCAGCTCGACGCCACGGTTGTGTCCGGATCTGGTAAGGTACTATGGCCTGTACAGTTGCTCGAAGGGTAGACCCGAGCACACCCCCCGACTAGAGTAGGCGTCCAGGTAGGCGTTCTGATGATTGAATGTGGTCTGTATCAAAGAGGAAGGTCGATATGTCGAGCCACTCGTCCTGGTTTGCTGCCTGTCGAATAAGGTGGGACAAGACGGACCTGCCGATGCAAGAAGGGATCCGGTCAACGGGCAGGCCTTACTTAACTTGATGAGATAGGTCGAGGTGGGCTTCGAAGGAGGCCTCGAAGAAGGATATGTATAATGAGTAGTCTCGTCTCGAGACTGGCAGCCTTTTACGTAGATTTGGTGATGGTGCCAGTATGATGAGCCATGCCGAGCCTAAGCCTGTCCGTTCGATCGGTTGTGCATAGGGCTATGGCTATGGCGATGCGCAGATGGGAGGTGCCAGGCAAGAGGGTGACGGCAGTCCGTGAGTGGTGCTCCAGGCGTGTGAAGGACGTGAAGAGAGAACCACTGGGCTGGTTTGCCTTACCTGCTCGGTAGTAGTACGCACAGCCTCACCGAATACTTGGCAGGGACATGGAAGATCAGGACGATGGCGAGTTGATAAAGTCGAAAAGAGAGCGAGACATGGCCACAAGCCTCATCCGCGAGCGCCCCCGTGGACGATGAGTTCCGCACTCGGCTCATGACATGCTGGACTGGTACGGTATCATTGTACGCCGATATCTTCGGGAAAGGTCAAACCAATCCGCCGTGAGAGTCGTGGCGAGAGAAGAGAGCATGGTTGTCGATTGGGCGGGTGTAAAGTTGGTGAAGTTGGGGAGAGAAGTTGAAGCTGCAGTCCAGAGGTTGAGGTCGGAGTCACCTCATTGGTTTGTCTCGACTGCCCTTTCCTATTTGGGCTACCTGTGCGAGAGCAATATTGACCCACTCAAGCCACAAAGACCCACTTGATATTCTTGGCATAAGTGAGTTCGGCCAGTGGGCAGTGACCCTTATTTGTGTCCAGCGCAGTTACACCACGGGATCAGGGGCATCAAAAGCTTGATTGATCCCCGGAACGGAAAGCCGGATCTCTCCACGAACCACTTCCCTTCACAATGATGACATTGCATGTTGAAGGGTTGAGCACCGCCTGCCGTCGACTTTGAATTGGTGATGTTACTCATGTGCGGAAGCGTTCTGGAATGGTTTCACCAACACTCTAAATCTCCGTCATCTGCAAGATCGAGCTAAGTTTACCTGGAACCGTCCCGTTATTGCATATCGTCGACCATTTCAGGTTGAATATGCCTTACTTCCCGTCTCTGAGCCCATGTCCAGCCCGCTATGGCATCAGTTGTGTGCGCCACGAGTCAACGGGAGATATTGGAGCTCTCCTCTCATTGACCCAAAAACGAACTCTAGAATCGAGCTATTTACGAATGAACCCAGGCCCTTGCCAGAACGCCAGTTGTTACACAACACAACTTCCGCCATGGTGTGGGCTGGGCCCTGCTTATTCCGGCGGGAGATTGTTATCGGTGTTCATCAAGACTTGATCTGGCCACTCTCTTAATCCGGTCATTAGCAAGATATCCCACGTATCTCAGATGGGTGACACGAGCCTGATGCTATCTCTATGGCACCAACTGACGACTTGCCTTGGATGACATCGAAACTATGAATGTTATGGGCTGCTACGGTCCAATCTCCATGGCAAGCTCTAGAAACATGCCTCGCGAATGTTTCATTCCGCAATAATTCACGATGCCATGAAGCATGGCTGCGGCGGGGTGCTCAAGCTTCAAGCAGCACAGAGTCTAACCGAGGAATATCATGAAAGGACATTTACGTTACCCATATCGCCGAATTTGTGGATTACCAAGGGACTGAAGCCACCAGGGTCCTATGTGCTTCCATAAACCATACCCACAAGGTGATACAGATGCACCTTTGGAGCATACATAAGGCTTTCATTACCATTCAAGGACAAATCTTCGCTTCTTCTAACCAATCACCGTTGCTGGTGAGCTAGAAAGCCTTACCTGGGTGTTCTTTTGGTCATACAACAGCTCCGGAGCGCCCATTTGGCAGGCCAAGCCTGCAGCCAACTTTCGAGATTGTACACCCACCCACTCAGTGTTACCCTTTAGAATAATGGGCACCAAAGACTCAGTGGAGATGGTGTGAAGGCAAGTCTGTGGCTGTAACTCTATCTCTTCTGGTTTGTGCGGTCCGTCATAAACACCAACCAGAGAGGATTGATAGTGTCAAAATAGTGTCCTTTTAATAATTTTGACGATCCGTAGGGTTCAATCCGCCTTCGAAATCTACCCTGGCGCGGAGGGTTTCGATAACACAGTATAATGCTACAGAGCAGTGATCTCGGTAACCGATAAGGACTACGATGGTCCTTCAACCTGCTTGGTTGATATCGGTGATCTTAAAAGGTTCACCGAAGATTTGCTTCATCAGCATTAAAACCATATCATGACATGTCTGCGATTCAATTTTTCGGAAAGTTGGGTTTTCACGTTCCAAACCATTGAGCATCCGAGTCCACACCAATATACATTACCAAGATGTCACTCAACAAACTTCATTTTTGACACCATAGAATAGATGACGTGACCGGCAAGATAACCGAGCAGATCAGCCGTGGTAAAGCTCAGCTCGTTCGGATGTAACTAAGCGACGGGGCATCGCCGCATCGGTTGGGGCGGTGCAGCGGCTTCTCAGATCTCGCCATGTGATGTTTCCTTGCCGTCCATCTCCGCAAATTATCGCTCCCCCAGTTACCATTCGAAAGCATCTTCATAATCGGAGTTTAATATCGTAGAGAAGCTGCTCATGCTACCTCGACGTTGATGTCGGCTGTTCTCCACAAAACCGGCCCCACATCTCCGCCGTCCCGTCCGGAATCCGGACCGGACACAAAAGAGGGGGCCGGCGCAGTAACTGGCAGCTTTCGAACGGTCTGTTAGGATGGGTTTCGTTCTCAAGCTCGCTGATAGTATTCTTAAATAATCATAGCGCAACTTGGGGTGAGATATACATCTTGAACAGTAGTGTACACACTCCACAGGCTGCCGTTCAACTACGGTATCGCAACTTGCCCGTAACCAGCTCCCAGAAAAAAATAGGAAAATAAGACTGACTTGACAGTCTGTCAGAAAGACAATAAACTGGGTTTCGAAAAATACTGAATTGTCATTAGATGTAAGAAATTCCACAAGGCGGAAAGCCGTCCCAGGGATTCTGGCAGTCCAGAAATGCCAAGACATGGCACTCTAATAGCAGCTTGGTGGGGCATCTTCGAAAGTTACTATGGAGAAATCGCAAATCCATACCCCGCGATGACGGATCTCCGAACATCGTTTACACAAAGACGATTACCATCTCTTCCACGACTTACCAAGGTGTTCTAGTTAGCATCCAATTGCCCAAAACCCCATGAAGAATCTATCAACATGCCGGTAAGTCCACCACCAGTCCATCTCTCTTCTTTTCTTCCGTCGCATCGCTAACCATCCCTTCCCTGCTCCTCCTCCAGCTTATCCTCATAACCGGCCTACCCACCTCGGGCAAATCCACGCGCGCCGCACAACTTTACGACTACCTCACCGAGCGCATCGCCGCCGAGTCCTCCTCTTCTTCGACACCCAAGTTCCGCCTGCACTTAATCTCCGACCAAAGCCTCTCCATCTCGCGCTCCGTCTACGACCTCGACCCAGCGCACACACCCGCACACGTCCGCTCCGCCAATGCCTCCGAAAAGGACGCGCGCGCCGCGCTCTACGGCGCGGTCAAGCGCGTGCTCTCCCCCAGAGACATTGTCATTCTCGACACGCTGAACTACATCAAGGGGTGGCGGTACCAGCTGTACTGCGAGGCCAAGAACGTGCAGACGCCGTTTGGGCTGGTGCAGATTGGTTGTCCCGTGGCGCGGGCGAGGGGGGTTAATGAGGCTAGGATACGGAGGATGGAGCAGCAGGAGCAGCAGGAGCAGAACGCAGGCAACGGGACGACAAAAGACGAGTCATCAACAACAACCTCAACCACGACGACAACAACAGCAGCAGCAGGAGCAGCACCAAAAAGCGGCGACCTCCACCCCGAAACATACCAACAATCCCACCAAAACTGGCAACAAAAACAATTCGAAGACGATTCCACCGGCCCGGATTTCGAAGAAGTCACCCTTGGCCCCACCGATTCTCAAGAACCATACACTCCCCGCTCCAACTGGGAAAACCTCGTCTTTCGCTACGAAGAGCCCAACCCCATGTCACGCTGGGACTCCCCGCTCTTCATCTTAACCTGGGACGACACCCCTACGGACACCCGCAAAGTATTCGACCAGATCTGGGACGAAGTAATCGTCAACAAACCCCAGAAACTGATTAGGGCGAATAAGTCGACGGTGCAGCGGGATAAGGATCCCGGCGGGGATTACTTGTATGTGTTGGAAAAGGAGACGCAGGATATTGTGAAGAGGATTTTGGAGCAGCAAGCTGAGGTCGGTGAAGGTGGGACGGTGAGGTTATCGAGGAGTGGAACTAAAGAAGAGGAGGGGGAGATGTTGGAGGTGGAGTTGCCGGGGAAGAAAGTTGGGTTGCCGCAGTTGCAGAGGTATAGGAGGGCGTTTGTGGCGCTGAATAGAGGTGGGATTGGGTTGGAGGCGGTGGGGACGTTGGCGGCGGGGAGGTTGAGGGAGAGCTTTGTCGGGTATTTGAATGATGCTTTTGAGAAGGAGATGTGAGAAGGGTTGGTTGTAGATACCGTATGGTTGGAGACGGAGGATGCTACAGGATCATAACCATGAAGGTCCACTCACCTTCTTACAACACATAACGTTTTGCGCCCCATGGATACCCAATATCAAATCAAACAAAACCATTGGCATTGACATGCTACCCTGTATTCAGAGAGTTGAATCCTGTCATCTAGATATCCTTGATCCGGTTCATGTAACCCGTTCCAGTCCGCAACACCTCAACCCTGAACCCTTTTTGTAAACCCATTTTTTTCCCCATCCTTATGTGACCAGGTACCTACGCCTTTTCCGAATTTAAGCAGCCCAGCTCTCCAAGTTCTTCAGAACACACCACTCGCCGTTCTCGCCACCCTCTCTGTTGACCAGCTTGCCAATGGTGTAGACCTTCTCGCCCTCAGCCTCCAAGCCCTTGACCACGGCATCCGCAGCCTCAGGAGCGACAGCCAAGACCATACCGATACCGTTGTTGAACGTTCTCGCCATCTCGGTAGGGACCACAGACTCTCTGAGCCACTTGAACACAGGAGGGTGTTCCCAGGTAGCGACGTCGATCTCGGCGGCCAGGTGCTTGGGGAGCATGCGAGGGACGTTCTCAGTCAGACCACCACCGGTGATGTGCGCCATACCCTTGACCGCCTCGCCGGTTTGAGCGAGGACCTTGAGCAGAGGCTTGACGTAGATGCGAGTGGGGGTGAGGAGGCTCTCGCCAACGGTGGCAGAGCTGTCCCAGGGTGCCTTGTCGGTGTAGGACAAGCCGCACTTGTCGACAACCTTGCGGACAAGAGAGAAGCCGTTCGAGTGGACACCAGAAGAGGCAAGAGCAATGAGCACATCGCCCTCAGCCATGGCCTCCTTCCTGGGAAGACGCTGAGCGGCCTTCATGACACCAATGGCGGCACCGGCAGCATCATAGTCATCGCCAGTGTAGAGATCGGGCATCTCAGCGGTCTCTCCACCAACCAGCGCGCAGCCGGCATCCTTGCATCCCTGAGCGACACCTTCAACGAAAGCGGCGGCAACCGAGACGTCGAGCCTGCTGCAACCGTAGTAGTCGAGGAACATGAAAGGCTCAGCACCCTGAACAACCAAGTCGTTGACGTTCATAGCAACCAGGTCGATACCAACGGTGTCATGCTTGTTCATTTTCTGGGCGATAATGAGCTTGGTGCCAACGCCATCAATAGCACCAACAATGATGGGAGCCGAAGGGTATCCGGCTTGAGAAAGGTCGACCTCGCCACCGAATCCACCGATGATAGCATCAGCGCCGGGGCGGCGAGTAGTGGCGACAGCAGCCTTGATGCGGTCAACAAGCTCGTTACCAGCGTCAATGCTCACACCAGATTGGGCATATGTAAGCTTGTCGGACGAAGACTTGTCGTCGCGGAAAGCACGGTGAGCAATATCCTTGCGATAGTACATGCCGTCGAAGTTAATGAGCTTAACGCCCTCGTAAGCCTTGTCGACAGCGGCGCGCAGAGTCTCACCAACGGCCTCAGCAGCAATAACACGACCGCCGGAAGAGACGAGGGAATCGCCAGATAGCTTGGTTCCCGCGTGGAAGATGTTGGTACCAGCAGGAGGTGTAGATACCTGCATGGGAATGTTCTTGGGGTAGGAGTTGGGGTACCCGGGGGCAGCAACGACCACGGTGGCGCTGAACTTCTGCTCGATCTCGACGGGCACATACTTTAGGAGGGGAATGGGGCCTGAGCAGGCCACCATAATCTCAGCGAGGTCGGACTTGAGCAGAGGGAGGACGGTCTGGGTCTCGGGGTCGCCGAAGCGGACGTTGTACTCGAGGACCTTGGGTCCGTTGGGGGTAATCATCAAGCCAGTGAAGAGGCAGCCCTTGAAGGGGAAGCCGTCCTTGCGCATGCCGTCGACGGTCGGCTGGAGGATCTCGCGCTCGACCTGAGCAAGCAGAGCAGGGGTAGCAATCTTGGTGGGCGCATAACATCCCATACCACCCGTGTTCAAGCCAGTATCGCCCTCACCAATGCGCTTGTGATCCTGGGCGGCAGGCAGAGACTTGATGGTAGTACCGTCGCAGAAGGAGAGGATGCTGAGCTCGTCGCCCGTGAGGAACTCCTCGATAACAACCTCGTCGCCGGCATTGCCGAACTGCCTATCCAGCATGATGTCCTTGAGAGCCTGCTGGGCTTCCTCCTGGGACTCGGGGATGATGACACCCTTGCCAGCAGCCAAACCGGTGGCCTTGATGACGACATTGTGGCCCACCTTCTTGAGGTACTCGCTGGCCTTTTCGTAGTCGGAGAAGTTCTCGTACGCGGCGGTGGGAATGTTGTGCTTCTTCATGAAGTCCTTGGAGAAGGTCTTGCTGCCCTCCATGCGCGCGGCATCCTTGGAAGGGCCGAAGACGGGGATACCGACCTCGCGGAAGACGTTCTCGACGCCATCGACAAGCGGCTGCTCGGGGCCAGGGACGACGAGGTTGATGCGCTCCTTCTTGGCGAGGTCGACAAGGGCAGCAAAGTCGTTCTCGGAGACGGTGTTGTTGTTGGTGACCTTGGGGAGGCCGGCAGTACCACCGTTGCCGGGGACCGCAATGATTGACTCAACGCTGGGCGACTGGCTGAGTTTCCAAGCCAGGGCGTGCTCGCGGCCGCCGCTGCCGATGAGGAGAATGCGTAGTGACGACATTGTGATTTGTCTTGTTGTTAGGGGTCTGGGTCGATGAGAATTCGGCGACACCAAATCCTCTTGACCTCCATTTCCATCAGCACAGGAGGAAAAAGGGAGATGGATGGTTGGCGACCAGAAATTTCAATTTACTCCTCGGAGCCCCTCCCCCGCAATCGCACTGGTTAAGCGACTGAAAGAGTCACACGAATTGGCCAATCCCGCGTCACTTTGGGAGTCAGGGCATTGCCAGATCGCTCCGAAAAAGGAAAGCGTGCTTGGCTGTTTCACGCTGGTCGCTAGCTGATAACAGCTTAGCGGCTGCTGAGCATCGGACCGTAGTGCGGTAGAGGCTTTCAGTCGCATGCGGTGTTAGGACGCTATCTTCCATCCTTTCAACTTTTCTGTTGTTGACCTGCATCAATGGCAATTAACACCGATTCTCATCAGATCATGGTGACGGGATGCTATTTATTAACATTGGATCCTATAGAACATTGCGCTGCCTTTGAGCTTGCCCGACGGGTCGCAGTAAGCTAAGTACGCTGTCCCACCTGGAGAATCTGCTAACCGTCTCTGAGAGCAAATGACTGGTATTCAACGCGAGTTTCCTATATCACGCCGAGAGTCTTTTTTTTTGGGAGGCAAAAGAAGGAGGTTTTGGGGGCAAACCGTTCGTGCTGCTTGTCCATGCCATAGCATATTGGCCAAAGAGGCTCACAAGCTCGTAGCTGGGGTGATGGGGTAGTATATCAACAACCGGAGACCTGGGGTGGTGCCATACGATACCGTCGCATGGTAACCCCAGCCTGTGCTACCTATCACGATGATACCAGGCCACGAAGACCATGTCTTAGATGTTTGCAGAGCTTTGAGATGACTCTTTACTGACCTTTGGTTCTCGTCTTCAGCACTCGGACCTCAGGTGAGGAAAACCTCAGTGACAGGCTCTCATGATGTCCAAGGCATTGTGGCCCGGTCACAGGTAGAGATATATCTTCCTCTGGCCATTTCCGTGGGAGCATAGTTGGCGCGTAGTCGACGAGAGCGTTTCACTGCCACTTCTATAGAATGCCCAGCTTGCAAACCGCATATGTCGAGTCCGACATTGCTGAACATACCAGCTCGGATCCCAGCATCTTACGCATAAAGAATCCAGAGCATCGTGAAACCTTCGGGTCCGGGCTTTCGGGTTCGAGAAGCGTGGCTGACTGCGTGAGACAAAAGGAGCTTATTCTGTTGGAACAAGTTGAAAAGAAGAAACCTCAAACGTGACACAGCTTTGTCGTCCAATGCGTCCTGCCGACAGCGAGGCAACCTCGATGAGGGAAGAAGGCGACGGGCGCCCCCTTGCTAAGTACCCATACTTGCCGTGAGGTTGGCGCAGGGCAAGTTGATCAAGTACCTCCTTGGATGTCTCGTGGTTCACGATACTGGGAGATTTTGCTGGGATCGAGTCAGAGGTTGCAGTGGAAAAACAAGAATCTGGCCGCTGGCATCCACCGTCCAGCTTCTTTGATAGCAGTCAGCTATCAGCACAAACAGAAGTCGAGAGCCGTGATCTACAGAAAAGGTGACCACTGGAGACAGTTGGACATCCAACGGACTTGGAGGACTTCATGCTGAACGTCTGAGAGAGATCTCGATGCAATAAGGCTGGGACTTCCTGAACAGGACATAAAGCCACGAAAACAGGACTGGAGAGGGATGTCGGTATACGGGAGCTCATCTGCCAGCTTGACAATGACTTCATGTCGGGCCCGAGCAGCCTGCCTCACCTGCCAATCGACCAAGGTTGCATTCGCTTCCAACATCAGTTGAGGGAAGGCGAGAGGAAAATCACAAAGCCGTTCGATACCGTTGCAAGAGCTGTGTGTAGATCAAGTCACTTGCGCAAGCAGGCAAGCTGAGGCAAGGTACTCGTCGGTTAGGTGCACGCACTGGCTACAGCCATGTGGGGCCACCCTTTGGGGGCCCGCTTACAGCCAGCCAACCGACTCTCATCGTCCTTTTAAAAATCGGGATTTTTATATATATCTTACAAGCAGTATATCTATCAAAAACCTTACTTAACTATAACTCTATTAATTTTAATTATATAGCATTATAAATAGCCTTATTCTTCTGAATATTTCACTATCTTTTTTGCTTGTGTTTTGGTAGAGATATGGATTATTGAGGTTTTTGAAAGATATACCGCTTGCAAGATATATGTAAAAATCCCGACTCTCAGAGGGACGAGGAGAGTCGGTTGGCTGGCTGCAAGCGAGACTCCCAGAGGGTGGGCTCCACACCCAACCGACGAGTACGGTTCAACGGAGCGAATATCAGTGGGCGTCCTTCATGTTCATTTCGTTCCGTCGTGGTGGACCAACAGCAAATCCTGAGTTGCAAAACTTGCGAGGAAAAAGCAAAGCGCAATAGGGTTGATGGACAGGTACCGGGCCGCTATTAGAGGTCAGTGCTTTTGGCTTAATTGTTAGCCAGTTATCTCGTGTTGCGGTGTGATTTCGCTGCATCCCAGCTATCGCTCTAGCAATTAAACAGACGGAAATGTAACGTTCACATCAATGTCAACCACGCTGCCTCTCGCACGCGATCTACCACCCTCGTCAGAAATATCTCGGGAAACGGTTGAAGCTGGTCAGGCATATACAAGTTCATATGCGCCATCCGATCGACTACCAAAGGGACGCTGCTCGACGACTCTTGTTTGATAGTGCCTGATCTATGAGTCCAACCTCTGGGCAACGGCCCCGCCTTGCAACGGGAAGTAAAGGTGGGGCGAGCCGCAGTGTCTGCCAAGAAAAATGGCTGGTGCTTCCCGTCCGGACGTTCCTTCCGTCCATCTTTCCACTCTTTTTCAACTGATCATCAACTTCTATTGCAGCCTTTCATCAACAGCCAGCCAGTCAGCCTTCCATCTGGAGTCCGGGATGCAAACCAACCGGATGACTTGTCATCCCATTCGCGACTATGCGCAGGAAACTAGATGAAGTTCTCTCGACGATGCTACCATATGACTGCCTCCTCTTGCTGCGTATCGGACACCATGGCTCGGTCAACACCAGCTCATCCTGGGTGTCGATGGTCAGGCACCGTCAAATGAGCAGCAATTGAGCAGTGGGTACATAGAAGCGAGCAGCATTGTCGACAGGAATGGTCACGAGAGTTGAGACCCAACCCGTAAAAGACATGGGCCAAAAGAGCATCTCGCTTGCTATTCAGAGAGTCGAGTCGCCTCAAAGCCCAATTGCGACATCCAATGCCCTGCACGGTAGTATTCAACTCACCAGTAATCACAGCTCCTCAGGTCACCTCGCATATCAGCAAGATATCATGTACCCGAAGACTTTTTGACTCCGTCATTGAGTGGTGCCAACAAGAGGCGCTATACTAGACGGACAGATGCTGTTCAGCTCGGGATTCACACCTCCCTCGCTCCGACATTTCGGTCAACCCATTCATCGTTGCCCACGATGTAGGTACCAGGACCGGTCCCACTTGGCCGTTGATCATCCTCTGGCCGGAAATCAACGGTTGAGATGACGCCATGTTACTATTCGGAACTCAGCTGGGACAGGTTTTAACAATGCCGTGTATAGGCTTCAAAGAACTCTCTGGATAGTCCGGCAACAACTCGGCACGGTCTACGGTTATTATAGCGGCCATCATGTGCAAAGGGTGCTCGGGAGACAAGTACCGGAATACTGAAGAGGGGTCAACGGGATTCTTCTCTTTGTTCCTGTCTGGATATTCGGCTAACCCAACAGGTTTTGCTTCCTATGGCCAGGTTGTGAGACCTGCAGATCGCGTTGGCTGCAGCCAAAAGCTCCCCTGGGCACGAGAATCTCGAGCGAATTTCTTTGGGTCCTGCACGAACCTTCGTGTTGCGACAAGATCATCCGCACCACAACCGTCCGAACACCCAACCCAGCCAACCACGAACCAGTCAAGACGGTCATTGCAGGGCGACCTGGATCTGGCGGGTGGTCAGATTTTTGCAGTCATTCCTCGCCAGGGCCAGCCACACGCCCGGGAGCTCTTCAGAACAGAAAACTCCCGATTGCATCGCCAAATCCGGACTCCAACTCACTAGCCTCTACCGTATGTATCTCCACTAGTGAGAGCTGTGATGTACTCTTGACAGTCGCCGCGCATCGATTGCAGCTTGGTGCAGTCGAAAAAGCAAGCGTCTGCCATGCGATCAGCAGGAGTACATGCGGAAGCAAGGGAACCTCTGTTGTCTAAACCACCAGCCAGCTGCAGGTCTCTGTTCTTCACGAAAAACATCTTGACAGTCAACAAACGAGCTTATTTTTCGAAAATTATAGCAGCTATGCAGAGCGTCCAATGCTGGAGAAGCCATATGAACAGACAGAGAAATCCCAGAGGGCTGCCATGATTTTTCAACGTCATCTCACTGCCGCAACGACATCATTGGCAGGGGTTCTGATCGCTCTGAGCCACGGGCCCAGGGAGGTAGTGTAGAGGAGGGTCAATCCCACCCTATGACTTTCAAACCGCGGGGGAACACGAGAAAGTTCTTGGCTCGCTGATTAGTCCAACCTACGATATGGCTTATGCCACTCCCGGTTCTCAAGCCCGTTGATACCCTTCGACTACCATGTACAGTTGACTTTCGAGTGTCTCTGTAAGCCCAGATATCGTGTTCGACATTCTCCTCACAATGCTAGCGAACGCCACACGAAAACGGGCGGTTTTGTGATGTGTGATATCTAGCCCCCCGTGTCCAAGAATCGACAAATGCTGTTGGAACAAAGCAACCAGAAGGGATATGACCAACAAGCTCTCCCCTACCGAATTTGGATGGTGAGGCTACCTCGAGGGATAAGGCTATGGTCAGGGGTATAAATATCCACAGGCACACTTGCTAGCAAATTCAACACCAACGACGATAGTCCTGGACTTTGGATCGGCGCTATCTGACTGTGCGTACCAGGGTTGTCGCCCCGGATGTGAAGGCCTCTCACAACAAGGCTCCATCATCCGGAAGTAAAGATACATTGCAACACAACATAGCGACAGACCGCACATATTGTATGGCCAACCAAAATCAGCCAGATCTAGCAACTGTCTCCGTCTACGGCAGTCCCACACAAACTCCTTGATGGAGCTCTCCCTGGTACCTAGCTTACACGGCTTGGTGGTTGCCCAACCTCGCGGCCCTTCTCTGGATTTCCTGCGGACCCATCCTTCGCTTCCCGTTGTTGCAACGCCGTCAAGCCCCAAGGGCCCATCCCTCTCGGTTTTGGGGTTCCCTGCAGTCCAAGTAAAATGGCAGCCAACGATGTCATTGCAAACATATCCACCTCTTCTGTTGGGTTCTCTGCCTACCTCTACCAGGCTCCAGGGCCCTCGTGGTCTTCCTGCCCCTCTGCTCCCGTCTTGCACATGTATAACAAGCCACCATCCCGTTCCCACTGCATGTCTTCAGTCCTTCTTTCTTCTTCCTAGCCTTCTCGGTCAAGCATCTCCCAGCCAGCCTCCTCAAGTGACTCCTTCGCTAAGGTTACTTAAGCCTCTCGCTTGCTCAACCCATCCTCACGATATCTGAACATATCAGACCCTCGTTACATACCTTACACATCAACAACCCTTAATCGACAAGATGAAGGCCGCTCTATCCCTCGTTGCCTTGGCCTCCTCGGCCCTTGGAGCCAACATCCCTAGAGGTTATGGTCATGGTGGTGATCACGTTAGCTATACTACTGAGGTGATTGTTACTTACACGACTGTATGTGGCTCTCCTGTTCTTTTCTTTATCTCAAGAGTCCTTGATGCTAACAAAATTCGAAGGTCTGCCCGGAGACTACCACGATCACCAAGGGTGGTGAGACTATCACCAAGACGTACACTACCACCAGCACCGTGGAGACCAAGGTTCCCACCGTCATCACCGTTACCGATGTTGCTCCCCCAGTAACCAAGACG
Source organism: Neurospora cerealis (assembly GCA_009806085.1). Taxonomy (NCBI): domain Eukaryota; kingdom Fungi; phylum Ascomycota; class Sordariomycetes; order Sordariales; family Sordariaceae; genus Neurospora; species Neurospora cerealis. Next base: position 2,007,073 of record RAOY01000003.1, on the reverse strand, counting down.
GATGAAGCCAGTATGTGTCTGACTTGACCGTCTCAGTTTGATATGACTTGCTTACCAAGAAAATAGTCATTTACACCACTATCACTGAGCTATGCCCCGTCACTGAGACCAAGGTAGTCGGCGGCTCTACTGTTGAGGTTGTCTGGACATCCACCTCCACCCTCTACACCAAGGTCCCTCATACCGAGACTGTCTACACCACCTCAGTCGCAACGGAGTATGAACACACTAACGTTTACGAGACGGTCGTCTGCCCCGAGACGACCATCACCACTGTTTCCAAGGGCGAGACCGTCTACATCACCAAGACCAACACCATCACCACGGCCGTCACCGAGGTTCACACCTACACCACCGTGATCCCCCAGACCATCACCAAGGCTGTTGATGTCACCATCCCCGTCACCAAGAGCGAAGGTGTCGTTGAGACCAAGTACTCGACTGTCGTCATCTCTGCGAACAACACCATCTACACCCCCATCGCCCCTCCCCCAACCACCGTCATCCTTCCCACCACCTCGACCGTGGGATCTTCGCCTATCAGCGAGACCAGCGCTTCCGCCCCGGTTGTGGGCGCCGCCAACGTCGTCATGCAGAAGAGCCCTGTCGTGGCTCTGATTGCTGGTCTCTTTGGCGCTATTGCTCTTCTCTAGAGTCTAGATGGAGTCTAGTCTTGGAAGAAGATGGAAAACGGTTAATGATACTAACGACGCTCCTTTACGATACCCTTCTATTCATATAATGCACTGGGATACGATTTCACGTCCAGCATTTTACATTTTTGGGGAAAAGGTAATGGCGGGAGGATACCTCTTTGGCTTTTGATGATACGCGAGGAGATCTGGATGAAGGAGTTGGGAAATGTTTACATGATGAATCCACGGCCAGGTCACTATCGAATCGGACTCTCCTGAAAGATGGAGAACTCAAAGAGGTTGGTTGGCTAGCTGCGAAAAGGATATAATGAAGATACCATACCATTCAATTGTACATATAGATCAGAATCCCTCTCGGGGTTTATTTTGGAGTTTATATTTGAAGGATTCCAACCTATTATCCTTTCTATCTTTGCTTTCACCATGGTATTCGAATTATCTGCACTAATTCGAGTCAACTTGCACAATTCTATCTCCATATTGGACACCAAACATCTCCCAAAGAATTGCCGCCAGGGCACGCTTGGATCAAACGGCCGTGCTCCCGGCCCCTTGCGTACGGTACCGTCCAATACTGGTTTGTTAGTTAGCTCGAGACCTCGGGTCAACTTCCCTAGGCGTTTTCATGTCTAAGTGATTCGTTGCGTGCTTATGAATATGCTTTTTCCAAAATAAAATACACCGTATTGGATCTTGTTGATGCCTTTCGGATCCGTACCTAGCTATTCATTTAGTCCTTATAAGGTTTGGGACAATTCGGAAGAGATCTCGTCCAGTGTACCAAGAGTAAGTACCAAGCTCACAAACAAACTAGCACTAGATTGTACCTGATTTCACGTTTTTATATCAAGGTTAGCCTATTAGCGGAGCATTAAATCGCGGTGAAACAAGACAATGGACGAACGAACAAGATAGTAATGCGCAAGGTACCTAAACAGGACGATCACCATGCTGGTATATTTGTAAATATCTCACTTTTACTAGACGTACGAACCACTTGTTATAACGGTAGTAAAGTCGTTCACTCCTACTACCGTTTTAGGTATACAACTGAATTAACGAGTAGGATGTTAGTTTACAGAGAAGTCATGTTCAAAGGTCTACAAGGCACTACACTATGTGGGAAACCAAATCGGCCTATCGTTCCGGAGAAGTAGAGGTATATACATATCTCTCATATCTCCAATTTGGTTGGTTGAAGCTTCGTAAGGTTGGAAACACCAACAAAACCACAAACTTCTCGTCATTCCCGTCTTCCATCCCAAACTTCGACGTCATCCTGGCCAGGGGAGTCAATCAAAGTGCATGTACCCGGCCGTGCCTTCCTCCGCGCAAACCATGATACTCTAGTAGATCTTTGGGATTGAAATTTTTGCTTATTGATTTCAGCGGAGAAGGAGCGATGCCGACGGTTGTCGGTTCGAGCTGGAGTTCTTTCCATCTTCGTGCCTGTTGCATTTGTGGGTTTGATCTTTTGGGCCACAGAACACTGTAAAAGAAAAACACCTCATTCAACTTCAAATCTAGTGAATGCCATTCAGTTCTATTATTCACTCCTCCAAAGCCACACCCGATTCATATCCCCTGTACACTGACTTACCATCTGGCCCATCAACAAGATCCTAACAACGAAATGAAGTGGCCAACAACCCTCTCAACCCTCTCAACACTCATCACCATACTTCTAACCTACTGGCCTCCTCCCACCGCCGCCATGCCCGCGTATTCCCACTCCGACAAGACCGACAAAACACTGCAAGCGAGAACTCTCGGCGGCGTAAGCAAATCTCGATCTTCCGGTGTTGAATACATCAGGTATCTGACTATGAGAAAACAGATCCTCGTCTGCAACGGCCCCAACGCCTCGCAAACGTGTGTCTACAACGTCTACGAAATGGAAACCTGTTACAACCTGCCGGAACCGTTCTTTCGGAATGCGAGCACGTTTGCGCTGGATGAGGGGGTGTGGTATTGTTATCCTTATATGTGAGTGATGTTTTCTCTTTTGGTTAAGTTGTTGGTTTTGTTTTAGCTTCTGTGTTGGTGTTTTGGATATAATTTTCATTGGGGAGTTTGTGTTGTGGCAGGTCTTGAGCAGTGGACAGTAGAGGGAATGAATGGTATAGACTATGGCATGCTGGTTGCGCTCTTCATCCATATCATCATCTTCCTCGAACCAACATACTCGTATCACATCGCCGTGTTTAACTACCCACTCATCATCATCACCTGAACTAGTCAACTTCTCCCCAACGTCGAATGATACACGACATACCTTCTCCCATTCCCTTGCCTCCCATCTATCCGCCCTTCTTCACTGCCAAACGCACCCTCGTGATACAGCATCACTTATACGACCTGCATAAGTACATACTAACCTTGAGCTTGAACCCGATCGGTCAATAGCATGTCTTGCGGAGAAATCTGCACTTCACCCGAAGGCTGTACTCTCGGCGGGGTGTCGTCCCAGTACGAGCACAAGTTCAACCTCAGCGCGGTGGGATGGGATCATCATATCTCTTCGTTTGAGTGCCACTTGGGGGTTGCTCCGTCTGTACCGTAGTTGTCCACCCCATGGGTAGGGCCCGGACTTGGGTGATGAGGTTCCATAACTGGCACGAAGGAAATGGGAAGAGATTGATGATTGACGATGGTTGAACATCCCCTTGGCGAGTTGAGCAGTGGTGTGGTGGAAGATGTGTGGTATTCTCGCAAAAGGAAACAAGATACCACCCAACAGGTGTTTGTGATTTCGAGACGTACATTTGTTTCCGCCGTCTGCTCGCCCTATCAAGCACCGCTCCCATAGAGAGCTGTTCTTTGCTGTTTCACATATCGAATACACACAGGACATGGCAAATGTTCAAAAACCGAAAGAGGTGAGACTGTTGTAGATGATATAGTCGGAACTACGACAACTGACAACCCTTAGATATCCTCGGGTTAGGGTCGGCAATTCGGAGACATGCCCCCATTTACCCAATCATCCCTCCATGCGCTCCCTGTCTCTTGGCCAAACCAATTCCGTGCACAGATGACGGCATTGCATCTTTTCACGGTGTTTACCCCGCCTACACCCGCACTTGAGACAGCGGCATCGGCAGTGAGCTTCAGGTGGGGTAAGGTACCTTTTGACGTGCTTGACCATTTAGAGCTTCAATTGACTTCGAATTGATGAGGGGATATAGATAGGCTTTATACCCAAGCGGGGTGAGCTGATAGGTATTTGTATTTTGGTTTTATAATGATAACAACCGGAAGTCTATTTTACAACTGTTCAAAGAGGAACTTGTCATCTTCCTTGCTCTTTCCACTCCTCAAACGTCAAACTCGCCGCCAACTGAGCAGCATCAAGTCGTCGAGTCCTCCCTTCGTCATCACCTTTCCTCGCTGCTACCACCCAACAACAACACCGGCAACAACCAAACACAACATCACAACAACCAGACAAAAGTCCACAACAGCGAAAACCGCCAAAATGGGTCTCACAGTCAAAGCAACCATCGCCTCCTTCGGCGGCAAGCTCTTCAAGCTCTCCCACCCCTCCACCTCCACCGGCACCGACATGGCCGTGAATCTGTACCTCCCTCCCCAGGCCCTCAAGTCTCAAACCAAGGTCCCGGTCCTGATCTACCTCTCCGGCCTAACCTGCACCCCCGAGAACTGTTCCGAAAAGGGTTTCTTCCAGCACGGCGCCTCTAAGCGCGGCGTAGCTATCGTTTATCCGGACACCTCGCCCCGCGGGCTCAACCTCCCCGGCGAGAAGGATTCGTGGGACTTTGGCGAGGGAGCTGGGTTTTACATCGATGCCACACAGGAGCCTTTCAACAAGGGGTATAAGATGGATACGTACATCACGCGCGAGCTTCCCTCTGTTTTGTTTGGGGACGACTCGGAGTTTGGCAAGTACTTGGATGCTGAGAAGGTTAGTATCACGGGCCACAGCATGGGCGGCCACGGAGCGTTGAGTTTGTACCTGAAGAACCCGGGCATGTATAAGAGCGTCAGCGCTTTTGCGCCGATTGCGAACCCGTGTGAGTGCGCGTGGGGGAAGAAGGCGTTTGGGGGGTATCTTGGTGAGGATAACAAGGAGGAGTGGAAGAAGCATGATGCGACGGAGTTGATTAAGGGGGAGAAGTGGAGGGGACACAAGGATGCGAGGGTGCTGGTTGATGTCGGCACGGGGGATAATTTTTATAAGCAGGGGCAGTTGTTGCCGGAGAACTTTGAGAAGGCGGTTAAGGAGGCGGGCGTGGAGGGGGTGACGGTTAGGTATCAGGAGGTGAGTTCTTTTCTGAGTTCTGTAGTGGGTTTCCACACAATCTGGGGCAGAATGGAATGGCTGACACACCAGTGATTGCACACACAGGACTACGACCATTCGTACTACTTCATGGCGTCTTTCAGCGATGAACACGTTGACCATGCGGCCAAGTACCTGGGACTTCTCTGAACAAAAACGGTTTAGCGGAGTACTATGATAGAACCGCCTTTTTCAAGAATTGAAATGCCTGCTGTATATGCCACGGAAATGCCAGCAAATATTGGAGTAATGATCAAGCGAGACTCCCCGGCAGCACGGATTGCTCCTGCTCGCCGTCCATGTACAATTACTCATCCTCCTACCCCGACTTAACATCAAATAGGTATCGCACACATGGGGGTCTTACCCCTCCCGGCTAATCCTTCTCATAGGGTCTTCACTTGACCCTGGCATTATCGTCAACCCCTGCATCCCAGCTTGAGCCTCAGCCATCTGCACCTCCTTCTTGATCCTATCATATGCCAGCTTCTCAAACCGACTGAGACCTCTCCACCAATGTTGGCCTGCCTCATGTTGCGAGATCCTCTCCAGCAAATCCGCCGTCTTCACCCGGACTTCTCTGTCCTTATGGAAAAGTCCAAGGGCTATGTAGAACAAGCCGGCGTGTGCCTCGGGGGCGACGCTGAGGAGCAAGCAGATTTCGTCGTAGCTGCGGACGTACTTAGCGAACGTCAGGTAAATATCGCGGCTCTGCATAGCGGTTAAGCGTTGCGTGCGCAGTCTATCGTGCATGTGATGGAGATCCAGGCCTTTGAGCGGACGGATCGTGTATAGCTGAGCGACGTCCTTGTGAAAACAGTTAGCATGACTTGGATGTCCGTTACCATCAATTCCCCCTCGCCTTGCAATGAGTGACTTGACTCCGGAGAATGTGATGACGCAAACTAGGAAACTTAGGCAAACTCAACCCTGAACTGAAATAGGAATGAAAGGGGCGAGAAAAGGTGACCGCGAACCTGGATAAAGCTGTAGTAACTCCTAGTATTCCTCCAGCCTTCTATCCTCGTGACGTTCCCTGCTAGCTCTTTGCTCTTTTTCTCGTCGTCGGCCCACACGTAGCCGTGTCCCGTAGAGTTGGTCGTGTGCGGGTAGTTGTCGTGCTCATCACTGCCGATGTAGAGAGCGCTGGCGCCGTAAACGCTCTCCTCGAAGGCGGCGGCAATGCGTGTGAACTTGAGAACCCAATCCCGCCACTTGGCGCGAATCACACGCTCCCCAGCTCTCGTGGCGATGCTTTTTAACATGTCAGCCATGAAGGCCTGATCGCCTGTCAAGTCCGCTGCACTGCTAGAGTGACTCTGGTGCACGAGTGAAGCACAGGATGGATTCTGCTGCTGGAAGTAGACGAGGCCCTCCGTAATTGCAGGCTGCTCGATTCTGCTGCTGATCTTGATCCTCCCACTGGGCAGATCACACAAGATATCCCACCACTCTGGATGATGTTCGAATGTCGGGTTAGTGACACCAGCAATGAAGCCGGGAACTCGCAAAAGGTCGTCGACCTTGGTCAAATCCGTATAGGGAAAGGCGTGGCGGGTAAACCCTCTAAGAATACCGCCAGATGCGAGCGCGCAGGCGGCGAGGACCGCTTCGGCAACCTCGCCGGAAGGCATGTTGTGGCCTAGGAAGATGACTCGCTTTTGGGTAAGCAGACCGTTGACCAACACTATTATGGGGTGTGTGTTGGGGCCGTTCGTGGTCAGGTGGGCATGCAGAGGAAAGGGATGTGGTGATTTCGCATGTGGTTCCGAGAAGTTTTGTATGAGTTTGATCAGGGAAAAATCTCCAACAGTCTCCGGCATGATTGCCGTTGGCACCTTGATCGGGATAGGGATGCCCTTATACATAACCCTGCTCTCGAACTCGTGCGTGTCACGAGGTACTGCGTAAGTTGACTGTCCCTCGAGGTGCGCTTTCGTCCCATGTCGGAAAATGCCAGGCCTTCTGGGCGGACTCCTACTCGCGTCAAAAGGCTGGTCCGCAAGGCCATCTCGATCCTCTGAAATCCGCATCTGAATCATCTGTTCAAACTTTTCAACGAAAAGGTCCTTGTTATTGCTCATTTGTAGCAAATGCCTCTCCAGGAGGCTTAGCTTGGGCATGAGCGACAAGTCCATCTCGTTGACCGCATTAAACAGCATGGAGAGGGTCTCTGGAACAGGAGACTTGAAGTATTCTTCCAAAGCCAATAATAAAAGGGGCTAAAAGACAAGTTAGCGCTTAGCCGAGCGAGAGCTGCGCTTAGGGTGCAATTACCTTGTATATATGAAGAAACGGATGCCGGGTGCAGATGGCCATGGCCTTTACCACTGCACCTCTCTTGACCGTTTTGTCGTGTTTTGTGTTGACAAGGTTGAGAACGTATACTAACGGAGGTCCCTCGCCGCCTTCAGGCTCGTCGTCGTCGTCGTCAGTGGACTCATCGTCATCCCAATCGTCGTCGTCCAGGTCGTCATCTTCATCATCCGACTCATGTATGATACCCTGTTCGCGATCCAGTCTGCGTTTCCTCCGTCGACGTCTCTCCTCCTTTGCCTGACGCTCTGCCTCGTCTTCCTCGCGGCTAGAATCCTTGTGCAGAAAGAATATGGTCCAGTCTTGATTTCGTGCGTGGGCCTGGTCTGGAAGCATGAGCTCAGCTAACATGTGCTCATCTCCGGTAATAGCGACTGGATATTGATGCTCCATGACCGGACCACGGTCGATATCAAAGGAAGCGACCAAGATGTACTCGACATGGTTTTCGGTGCTCCCACGGGGGTACTGCGAGCGCAACTTGCGGCGAGGACGACCAATGGCGTTGTTGTACTGACGAGTAACGCCGGCGGCAGAGAGCGAGCTGTGTTGCGAGGAGAAGCCAGTGCCACTGGAGGCAGTCTTGCCTTTGGAGCTCAGATTGGAGATCCGATCAGGTTCGGCGGGAGGCGGCTGCGGGGAGCGCGAGCGATGAGCTGGGCCATGATGCGACATTTGAGATACCGATCGCGACTGGGGCGGAAAGGAGGAGAGAGACGGTTTTCGATCGTGAGCCGTTCCAGTCGCTCCGTTGACGTGTTGCGAACTGTTGTTTCGTGAAAACGAAGGCCGCGCCGGCTGAGGAGATGCCATGTTTTACTTTGTCCGTCTGCTTTGCGGCAGATGGTAGCTTATGTGAAACGAGGTCCTATATGCTGTGCTACCAGATATCCGATATGTGTCCCTCGTTGGACCACCCGTGATCCGAGGTAGATAGATGTAGTCGATTGCGCCGGTCGCTGTTTCGGGATGATGTCCCTTGGGTAACACCGGCCGAGTTCTAGGTCGTGGTCCTAATCGTGCCAGTCACCACGCGAATATGCCTATCGACCAGCTTCGATATTCTGGCAAATATCAACGCAGTCCAATCTCGTGGGGTATTTGATTTTGTCTGGGGATCGCGGCTCGGATAGGCTGTTGGGCCAATGTTGTTTTCTATGGGTTCCCAGCGCGGGGAAAGATGCGCCTTCGTGGTTGTGGCAGCTGGCGGTAAGTAAAGGTACTCGAGGTGAAACTCGAAGGATGAAGGCCGACAAGACGAAGGGGCATAAGAGCCCAATGGTCTTAGCTCGAAGCTGAGTCTCCGAAGGAACTACCTAGTAATCAGATGAAGATGGAGGCCAGGAAGGTGTGCAGCCCAACGGTGGTGGACTCTCCTGCTTGGGAGATTCAGGGACCTGCATTTAAACGACCCCAGCTTCGACATTTTGGTGGAGTGCGGGCGGGAGCTGGACCGCTCTTGTATCGTGATTCGGCCGTCCATTTTACTTCTTCATATGATACCATACATTTCAGGTATCTGAATTTTACCATGATACATTGCTTAAATGATAACAGTATACGAGCCACTACATGATACCTTCATCCCTAACAGCCAACGAACGCCGTACGTACAATTTCTTAGAATTCCCGAGAACTGTTAAGAGGCTACCCCTGTAGTCATTCCGAACGGCTTCTCCTGACAGGGGGCCGCATCTCTTGCAACCGTTGATGGTGGAGGTCACTGGAGGAGGGGTTTTATGGCCTGGCCCCTGTTGCAGTTGTTGTTCACTGCTCCTGTTGCTGCTTTCTACCGCCTGCATCAAATAAAGTTGAAGGCTTGAATACACGCCGGAGCCAATCAGAGCTTCGAATCATGAACCCCGCCAAGGCTCAGCTGCCTGAAGCCCTGAACAACCTCAGAGCGCACCGAACAACCGCGCTGTAGCATGGGACGCACCAGCCATTTTAAGATCCAAGTGCTGCGGCTTTCCCTGAAGTCGAACCGTTGTCTGGTCGCTTTTGTTTACTTTCAACTCCACTCTTCTTCCATCGTCGCCGGTTGTAAACCGAACACTGATTGACATCGCGAACCAGCCCATTGCTTCACTTGGTAACACCAGAAGCTCTCCTAGTACTCGCATGGCTGGACAGAAGCAAACATTCATCTACCTGGCACGCTCAGGGTCTATTTGGCAAGCAGCGATCACCAAGAAGAAATCCGGGGGATCGTACAGTACAGGGCGCATTCGTTCGTCCATCATCCGCCAGCCCAGCAAGACAGTCCCTGCTCTGTCAATTACGACCTACGTCACTTTATATAAGTGGGAACCAGAACCATGGTGCGCGATGCCCCGTCAAAAGAGTCCAATGCACGATTTCCAGAGTCCAATCGCTAACCCCGTCCCGTCTCGCGTGTCATCGTAACAGGCGACGCCAACAGCAGGGCCGTACAAACCATCCCAAGCATCCCCACTGGGATCGTACGCCTCCCCAATGGGATCGGGCTCCCTTGGTGCCCCAACTGCCACCAGGAATTCCCCATTCCAACGCAGAGCTGTGTCCCCAGTGTCCCCGTCCCCACTCCGACAAGCAGCGACATCTCCATTGGCGACACCGCCAGTCAAGCAACAGCGACAACAATCGTCGCCAGGAGGAGCCAGTGTAAGCGAGTTGACGTCCCGGTTCGCCAATAACATTGCCAACAGCGGCCCGCCGACTACGCCCGGAGCTGGACCTGGACTTGGAGCTCCTGCGCCTACGACAGCCACACCGACCAGCCAGACCCAGTCCCAGGCCAGCTGGACACCTAGAGCTTCGGCATCGGCACCGACCGTAGTCAACCCGCCGCCGCCTAACCCAATGTTTCTTAACGGCGACGCGCCGCCGCCGCGGCCTCCCCAGCATCGCATTTCCCCCTTGCCTTCGCCCTCGATACCACGAACGACTACCTCCGCCTCTACCATGAGCATGGGAACCGGAGGCAATGCCATGTCCCAGCTGCAGCCCTCGCAGGTGCGCACCCTGCGTGAGGGCTTCCAGATCCTGGACCGCGACAGCGACGGCGTGGTGGTCAGGGAGGATGTCATCGACATGCTGAACCAACTGGGTACGTTAGGTTCCTAGACTATCTCATGTCTATCTACTCCTTACCTTCTCTGATGTCTCAACTAACACCGACTCTTTGACATAACCAGGTCTACCCAACAACGCCTCCGACGTCTCCCAATTCTTCCCTCCTAACGGCCCCCAGTCCATGACCATGGCCGTCTTCTTCAACTCCATCGCCACCGCCCTCTCCAGCCTCTCCCCCAGCGGCGAGCTTCTTTCCGCCTTCTCGGCCTTCGACGACGACGACAGCGGCCAGATTGACGTGGCCGAACTGCGAGACGCCCTGCTCAACACGGCGCCCGAACCAGGCGAGAGGCCGTTGACGTCGCTCGAAGTCGACAAGGTCATGGCCGGATTCACGGGTCGCAGGGCGTTTGCTCAGAACAGCCAGAGGACGACTGGGCTGGGAGGAGTAGGCGGGGGAGGCGCGAACAAGCGTGGAGAGGTGTTCAGATACCAAGAGTTTGTCAAGTTGATTCAGGGGACGGGGAATGGTGGTGAGCAGGGTTCCGAAGATTCGGGACGTGGTTAATGAATCAGGAGAGCGTGCATGGTGTCAAGACCCCCGTGATAATGGGTTGATGGATGGAGGGCTAGCGCGATGGGATATCAAAAAGGGAAACCGAACCGGGAAACTGTAATTACGCCTGGTGACGGGTGATTATGATGACGATGACGATGACGATGGGGCTAATAAGTCTGGTTTTATTATTGCGGGCAGGCTTTGTAATAGTGGTTTTGATAATGATTGTAGTCTAGCATTAGGACAGGCAGGCAGGTTGCATCGGCGTTGTCGAGTCGGGGTAATGGATATCACTTGAACCTTGGATTGTAAAATGGGAATCCCCAAAAGAGGTTGCGTTGCAACCATACCGCGTGTGGTTCATTAACGTCGGCTGCAGAACTTGATCTCGATGCCGCTGTCTTCGGGCTGGTTTGCTGATGGATGTTAGTGTGAGATCCCAACGTGGAGGGTTTAACGAAGGTTGTTGCTTGGCAACAGAAGAAGTTGGTTGGTTGAGTCATTTTAAAAGATGGTGAAGGATGGGAATCAATGGGAATGGGACAGACAATTTGATGAGGCTTGAGCAAGCAATTATCAGCCTTGTAACCCTCCATTGGCATGTCATTTTTTGTGCAGTCAAAGTGTCCAACAGCCCAACAGGTGTTGGTTGTTAGGTGACCCATAGAATCTTCGAGAAGAACTTCCCAATGTGACGTTCCTTAGTCTGCCCTGAGTCCCTATTTAACACATAGGTTCCAGTTCTGGAATTAATCATTCATTAAACGAGGGGTGACAGTGACAGTGACCGGGCGAAGAGCTAGGAGCTAGGGGGCACTTGTCTGTAGTGTAGTTTATTCCGGACCTAGCCACTCAACTCCATGTGGTCAGGTAGCTCAGCCCTCTTTCAGCCCTTTTCAACCACCCTTCACCTTTCTGAGAGATCATATCGGACAACAACAGAGCCAGACAAAAGGGATGGGGTGGTGTGTGGACAAGTGAGTGCACAGCGGGTAAGCGGGCTAAGCCATTGATGGACTGATAGACAGCGGATGCACCCGTGGGCTGTGTTATCCGTTCCCTTTTTTCAAACATCGACCGGGCAGGGCAATTTGATGTTCCAATTCGATATCCGAATGTCTGCAACCCTCCAATATCTTCTTCCCTTGCTGTTCTGGTTCATCAATGTCTCGATCTTGATTTGACCACATCTCGTCAGGATAAGACCGAAGTGTGGGTTGGAAGATATATATCTCCAGAGCGTCGTCTTGCTTGGCAGCATGGGTGGTTGAAGGGTTTTTTTTTTTTTTTTTTTTTTTTTTTTTTTTGAGAAAAAAATTAGGGGGCCGGAGCGACAAGTTGACAATCCCCGAGCAGAAAGCCCCAATGAAGACAAAGGCCGGCTCGATGCAGGATTTAGTCGTACCCAAACAAACCAACGCTGTCAAAGCTATTGGTTGGACAACAATGGCTGTCAAGCCATCATTCACAGCCTTCTTTAGTGCTGGTTCAGTTTCCAACAGCCGGGCCGTGATGCGGGGCCGTTCGGGGATAATATGTGATGTCTGACATGATTGCTCTCGTGGTTGACATGTTGACATGGCGAACCAATTGCTCGGTTTTGAAGACTCTGGGGAGTTTGTAGCCCTACCAATTGTTACCTTAGCCATCAATAATCTTCAACAATGTTATTGGTGAAGTGTCAACTGCTTAGTGAAGTGTCAATGGGAATCTTGAACAAATTCAGGAGCACGAGTAGAACGTTGGATATAGTCCCAGGATGATGAAGCCAGATGGACGTTGGAGGCCCTTCCACTCCAATCCCGTTCCCAACCTTTCCCAACAAGGACAAGGTCGAAGCGACCTGCAGCGTGGCGTTGATATTGCGTAGGTCGCTTGTACCTATAACTACCGACCAATACCACCTTGTCGAATTTATACACTGCCATCCAGCTGCTGTCTTTCTCCTGAGATGTCTGGGCTTTATTTTTTTCTTTCCTTTCTTCCGTTTTCGCCCTCAGCGCCGAAGTGCTCGTAACGGATGACTTTCGGCTTTCTCTTTGGTCGAACTGAAGTGTTGGTCCATGTGTGAGGAAGGGTATAAGCGGGACCCCCAGCCCAACTGATATTCCTCCGAATCGCAAATGATTTGTCTGCGGAAGCCGAGAAATCGTCCTAAACCCTTCCAATGTACCAAGACGGTATCCATCCTTCTTTTATAGCGTCGGATGTGATGGGATGGATCGACCGTGCCGAACGTGCCTAGCTCTTGTTGCTGCCTTTCGTTGGCTTCTTTTTTCCCTCTCTTGTGTCTGAACTGACGCCTGTCTCGTCTTGTTGAAGCTGTTCATCCAGTGTGCTTTGTCATTTGCATCAATCGTCCCATGTCGTCCCGCTTTCATCTCCATCCCAACCTCCTCGAAACCGCGGATTTCTGCAAGCTTCTCCGTTCCAATTCGACATAACGAACGCTACCCTGCCTTCGCCGCACATAAAAGACACCAGAGATTCACGGCCAGGACCCCGGGCAAACGAGCTGAGATAGCTATTTGCTTGCTTCCCGCACGCGTGACCTAATTTGACGTGGCCTAGGTTATACTCGGGATCTCCTGTTCCATAGTGAAAAGAAGTGGAAGGTTTTATAGGCGCTGAACTTCTAGAGTGCCTGTGATCTCCCCACAGTTCACAGTCGACCCCCTACTAGTAGACGGAAGACCGTGAATATCAAGGTCAGAGTTCCCACTTCTGACTCGGGTACGCACAAGTACTTGGCACAGATAGTCGCAGGGTACCAGCACAGGAAACCCCCACCTATTTTTGCCTGGATGCGGATGCCGCGATACAAGATCCGGCTCTGGTTGGAAGTCACCGCTCGCTCGGCACGCACACTGGGGAACTTGACATTTTGGCGGCCCCCGTTGCCATCCGCATTGCCATAACCCGCCGGCGACCTTAACAAACCATCGGCATCCCGGTGTCAGGAAAACGCCCTTTTGCAACGGTTTGCGGTGCGGAATTGGGGACAAATCAGTCCGGCAGTCTCGATGAGGTTTTTCGGCAAAAAATCGTCCAAAAGCTCCATCTCCACGGACAGAGTGGACGCAGACACGCGCGCCGGACGTTACGAGTCGACGCAGCCTTCTGGCGCTTCAGGTCCAGGAAGTCCCTACTCGCACTCGCACGCAAGGCGTTCGCACTCACAGTCGCCGCCGCCGCCGCCTCCAAAGTCTCCAAAGCCGCCCGCGCAGACGCAGCAGCCGCAGTCGCACCAACACCGATTGTCCCCCACCAAACCCGTGTTTTCGTCCCGCTCGGGCACCCGCTCGCCGTCCGCCAAAAAAACTCACAGGTCGGAGAGTCAACCACGCCGGGACCATTCTCCCCCGACACCACCTCCGCACCACAACCTTCCTTCAACACCACCGTCGGGCTCAACTTCTAGATCTGCGAGTGCGCGCGATCCCACAAAACATTCGTCGTCGTCGCATCAGCCGCGCTCCTCGACCAGTTCCCGCAGCAGTTTCGGCCGCCACCCAGTCGATCCCGCCGCTGCGTCTGACAGCCGTTCCAGGTCAACTTCCTTCCGTCGAAAAAAGGTCGACACAGACATCCACCCGCTGAACCTGCCCCCCGAGCAGCGCAAACGCTTTTCTGAACTCTCCGGCTTTAGTGTTCGAGATTCGATGGAGTTCGACAACAAGGAGAACGGCGCGGCTTCCGCAGCCTCGCCCCCGCCGCCGCCGCACAAGCAGCAACCGCAGGACCAGCATGCGCAGCACAAGCCCACACCGCCCGCTCACGGAAGCCCGTTTACCGTCCCTATGTCCAACGGTGCCGATGCTGCTCAGAACAATGACGGCGAAGTTCCTACCCCTCCTCCCCATCGCTCGCAGCCTACTACCCCCGTGCAGAGCCCTGCCGAGCAGGCAGAGGGCTTCAAGAATGAGGGCAACAAATTCTTCAAGGCAAAGGATTATCCCCAAGCGATTGCGTACTATACCAAGGGTGAGCAGGCGACCAGGTTCGAAGGAAAAAAATATCGAGGCAGAAACTAACTTTGGGCATAAAAACTACAGCCATCGTCTTGCAGCCCGAATCCTCGACATATCTAGGAAACCGTGCGGCAGCCTACATGTCCGCCGGCAAGTACAAGGATGCTCTGGAGGACTGCACTCGCGCAGCGGAGCTTGACCCGAACAACCCCAAGATTCTGTTGCGTCTCGCCCGTATCTACACCAGCCTCGGCAGGCCCGAAGAGGCCATCGCCACTTTTGGCCGCATCCAACCGCCCCCTTCGGCAAAGGACATGGCTCCCGCTAGGGACATGTTGAACTACATCCAGGCCGCCCAGAAGGCTCTCCAGGAGGGCACGGCCGCTTCCATGGTTCTGCACCCCCTCGATATGGCCGAAAGGCTCCTGGGTATCGGTGCTACCCGGCCCAGGAAGTGGGTGTTGATGCGTGGCGAGGCTCTCCTCAGGTTGGGTGATATCAACTCTCTCGGTGAGGCTCAAAATATTGCCATGTCGCTCCTCAGGAACAACAGCCAGGACCCCGAGGCCCTCGTGATTCGTGGCCGTGCGCTTTATGCTTCGGGTGAGAACGACAAGGCGATTCAGCATTTCCGCAAGGCGCTCAGTTGCGATCCCGACTTCAAGGATGCTATCAAGTGGTTGCGTACCGTCCAGAGGTTGGACCGTATGAAGGGAGAGGGCAACGACGAATACAAGGCTGGCCGTTGGCAAAACGCCCTGGAAAAGTACACTGCGGCGTTGGAGATTGACCCGGCAAACAAGGGCACCAACTCCAAGATTCTTCAGAACCGCGCCTTGTGCTACACCAAGCTGAAGCAGTTCGACGAGGCCATCGCCGACTGCGAAAGAGCCATCAGCCTCGACCCTTCTTACCTCAAGGCCCGCAAGACCAAGGCCAACGCGCTTGGCTTGGCCGAGAGGTGGGAGGACTGTGTTAAGGAGTGGAAGGCACTTCAGGAGCTCGAGCCTGAGGACAGGACCATTGCTCAGGAAGTCAAGCGGGCCGAGCTTGAGCTCAAGAAGTCGCAGAGGAAAGACTACTACAAGATCCTTGGGATCGACAAGAGCGCGGATGAGACCCAGATCAAGAAGGCGTACCGTAAGCTCGCCATCGTCCACCATCCCGACAAGAACCCCGGCGATGCCTCCGCCGAAGCCAGATTCAAGGATATCAGCGAAGCTTATGAGACGCTTAGTGACCCTCAGTAAGTCTTCCCCCCTCGTTATTGGCTCATATCTGATGATTTTGTTAACGCCCCGAATAGGAAGCGCGCTAGGTACGATAGTGGTGACGACCTAGTGGACCCGTCTGATATGTTTGGCGGTGGCATGGGCGGTGGCATGGGTGGTATTGACCCCGAGATCATTATCCAGATGATGGGTGGTCAGGGTGGTCATAGCTTCGGTGGTGGTGGCTTCGGCGGCTTCGGCGGTGGCGGCTTCCCTGGAGGCGGTCGCTCCCGCGGCAGGGGAGGTTTCGGCGGCGGCGGCTTCCACTACCAATGACAACCCCAAGAAGATGGTAACGAGTACGAGGGCGACTCTGACGATGATAATGAGGGGTATCTTTCCGAAGACGACGCTACCGAGCATCACGATGAGCAAGAACGGACCCACAGAGCTTGGGGAAAAGGAAAAGCAGGCAACGACACGGATAGCCGAGTGGCATGGCTTAGATCATGGGGTATCTGGCTGGTCGCTGCCGTTGTGCTTTTGCCTCCCCATCTCTTGGTTTTGCTTGTTGTGTGGTACATATGTCTAGGGCTATTCAAAAAGCTCATGGCTGCCGTCAGACGCGCCTAGCGTACTTCCGGCATCTCAGTCAGAGAGTGACTGAGACCGCGCCTGGAGTATGCAACCCCTTGGCTCGGGCAAAATTTCAGGAAAGATGCCTGAGCGGTCTAAGAAGCGAAGGATCAGAAATAAAAAGACACGGATGTTTTCTTTTACATATTGGGCAAGGCATAGACTTTTTTTTCATTGGTTCATAACCTCACATACCTTTTCCCCGAAAAGTCGCGCCACGCTCACCCTTGGTCATCCGTCATTGTCTTGTCATCGTCTCGACCATCTTTCATGGCCGTTGTTGGGCTGTCAGTTATCACAATCATGCACATACCCATATGATTACCCTTATGCGGCACTCTTGAGGTGAAATAAAAGTTAGCGGCGTCGTGTGTGTCTAGGTTTCCGGTTTGAGGATATAACGGATTTACACATTGCACAACTGATTGCACATAAACTTACAACTCCAGATAGAAGTCTGATGAATAGCGCCGCGTATTATGGCTTAGTTCCTTGGGTATGCCTGAAGACGAAGTAGAAGAAGTCTTAGGCACCGTATATTTAGGATAGAGCTTTTGAATGGCAGCGAATACATGTGGCATATCCAGTGATTCTTCGCTTTCACTATCTAGTTTGCGGCTCATGTCCTGCAATATTCATTGTTTCAGCGATGCCCGGCATTCGGAAGGACCCGAACGTTCGTGGCATCCGGTCGATGGAAAACACTGGTTACACTGTGTCGTCTGTTTAATATCAAAGGCTGTTATGATAGTAACGTGTGGTGTGGCGCCTCTGAATCTTAGAAAGGGTCTAGACAGTACCCTAAGCTTTTGAATAAGCTTTGAATACAGATTACCGTTCTTAGATTATGGTTTGCTTCAGTTTGATATATCTTTTCTGTAATTGCCATCTTTCTTACATGTGCATCTTACCAGGCTGGTTTGGGTCATCAATGTCAATTTGGTGATAAGGGCGGATAGCTAGTGATTATTTTCTTGAAAGGCCCTCTCATCAAATCTGAGGCGGAACTGCATCTAGGGAGAAAAAAAGGAAACAGACAGAGATCTGTTCAGATCAAAGGCGACATAAGCTCACCACAACAGGAGGCGAGCCCAATGCCGTGATTGGTTCACAAAGCCACTAACAAGATCTCGCGTGCCCGTTCTGGGGTCAGAATGGAGGACAAGGAACCGTGGCAGTCGAGCGGAAGGGGCAGCCAAGGTACGGAGGGAGGTATGTACGTAGCGGCTAGCGGGGAGCTTGGGCCCCCTGCCCGAAATTTGGAGGCCACGATTCATATTCCCCGATCCGCAGTTGCCAATCCGCCATCCGCAGAAAGACAACTTGACAACATCCCCCCCATCACCAATACGACAAGTATCCATCTGTCCAAACCGACGAACCCTGTGGAAGCCGCCACACCTCACTTGACACAGTCGCACCACCTTTGTTCCCAACCATTTCCAGCAAACTGGGAACAACATCCACTCCTTTCTCTCACGGTCCACTACTACGCTGGCCTAGACAGAGGATCCCCGCGGCAGCTCCAACAAAAGCGCCTTGCTCGGCCTCTTCCTAGCTGCAACTTGTCCTCGACATCTTTTCTTAGGAATTGCAGTCTGATCGTCCACCACCACAGAGACCAGCAGCCTCTCGCCACGACAGGTACTCACCATGAGTACTGATTACGCCTACGACGAGGAGGGTCACCTCTGGCCCTTCTTCGTGTTCACCCTCGCGTCCATCGTCACCGTGCCCATCACGTACTCGCTAATAAAATCGTCGCGGAACGACCCGGCCGCCGCTCTTAAGCGCATCCAGACAGACTACAAGCACGACCAGTCGCCGGTAGTCGACACGCTACGCAAGTCGGAGAAGCGCAAGGACGGTAGCAAGCCATGGCTGATCGCCCTCGTCATCGCCGGGTGGGCTGTCATGGGCTACATGCTCTACCTCATCAAGATCACCGACGCCCCGGTACAAAACCTCTGGAACCCGTATGATATCCTGGGCATCGCCGAGAGCGCCACCGAGAAGCAGATCAAGAAGACGTACAAGATGCTCTCCCTCAAGTTCCATCCCGACAAGGCCCGCCCCGACGCCTCCAAGAACGAGACCATTGACGACCTGAACCGCCGCTACGTCGAGATCTCCAAGGCATACCAGGCTCTGACGGATGAGGAGGTGCGCAACAACTTTATCCAGTTCGGCAACCCCGATGGCAAGCAAGGTTTCAGCATCAACATCGCGCTTCCCAAGGCCATTGTCTCCGATGGCAATGGCAAGTACATTGTCCTGATCTACTTCGCCCTGTTTGGTGTTCTCCTCCCTTATCTGGTCGGCTCTTGGTGGTACGGCACACTTCGACGCTCCAAGGAGGGCGTTCTTATGGAGAGCGCCAACCGTTTGTTTAAGGAGTATCAGGACAACATTGACGAGGGTGGTGTGGTGGCGGCTCTCAGCAGCGGCCAGGAATTCGAAGACCTGTTCAAGGGTGACAAGGCAGACGCTGGCCTCTCCAAGATCGAGTCCAAGGTTATGGCTTCCGACGAACTTCCGCCCAAAGAGAAGAAGAAGCTCGAGGACGTTGAGAGCGGCCCCCGAAGAAAGGCTCTTGCCCTTCTCTGGGCTTACCTTGGGCGCATTGAGCTTGGTGATGCTACTCTCGAAAAGGCCAAGTTCCAAGTCGCGCCCATTGCCCATGCTCTGAATAAGTCCTTCAACGCCATTGCCCTCGCTTACATGAACACTGCCCCCCTCCTTGCCTCATACTTTGCCAGCCAGCGCCTCATCCAGGCCATCCCGCCCAAGGCTTCTCCTCTGTACCAGCTTCCACACTTCAACTCCGCCGTTGTTCAGGCTGTCGAGGGCGACTCCCGTGTCCACACCACTGTCCAGGCCTTCATGGACCAGCCTGACGCTAAGCGCCGCAGCCTTGTTGTTGGAAAGGGCCTCTTGACCGATGCTCAGTACAAGGAATCCATCGCCTATGCCAAGCAGCTCCCCTACCTCCGCGTCGCCAAGGCTTTCTTCAAGGTCACTGGCGAGAAGTTCATCATCCCGTCTTCCCTGGTTACGCTCGTTGTCAAGGGTCGCTTCGTTCCTCCGGGTAGCGAGAAGGTGCCCGACGTCACCCCTACTGATCTCGAGGACATTGACCCCGCCGAAGACGATCTCGACGCCATCCTCGGCCGCAAGAAGACCAAGAAGCTCGTCGGCAAGGACGAAAAGGGCAAGCCCATCTACGAGGAGACCACCGAAAGCGAGGACGTTTACCCACCGCTTGCTTCTTCCCCTTACTTTGCCCGCGACCACAGCCCCAGGTGGCACGTCTTCCTCACGGATTCCAAGCAGGGCCGCGTGGCCGTGCCGCCTTTCACTTTCGTCAGCTTCGACAGGCCGATTTACGAGTCGGACGGCAAGACGCCGACGTTTGCCATGCAAACCCTGAAAGCGCAGTTCCAGGCGCCGCCACAGGCCGGCCATTACACGTTCGTCATGCACGTGGTGTGCGACAGCTATGTTGGGTTTGACACCAAGATGGAGGTGACGCTCGTGGTGGAGGACGCGAGCCGGGCGGCGGAGATGAAGGTTGAGGAGGAGATTAGTGAGCCTGAGGAGGGTGAGTCTTTTTCCCTCTTGCCACCATCCACATTTGCATGACAGAAAGCTGACCACAATTACTACAGATTCTATCGCCGGCATCATGAACGCAGCAAAGGGTGCGCCGACAAAGCAGAGGGTTGTCAAGGACGAGGAAGACTCGGATGAGGAAAGTGGGACGGATGATGATGAGGACGATGACACGAGCGACACTAACACGGATACGGAGCCTGAAAACTAAGGTTTGGTTTTCTTTTGGTCTCCTCGCTTGTCGTTCTTCATGTTTTGTAACCTTTCTTTTTTCTATTCTTAAGAATGGGTGTGTGGGTTGGTTGGTTGGTTGGTTTGGCAGGATAGGGTGCGTGTGTAGTAGCTTCCTTAAAAGTGATGAGGTGGCTTTATACAGCAAAAGACAAAAATTTCATCACTAGTTGGGGCAGCCTGGTTGTCACAACTGCTGGGCTGGCTAGGCTTTTACAAGTTTTGTGCACATAAATATCTTGTCGTCTTTGATTGGAGTTGAGCAGCGGAAAGCCAAGTGCTTAACCCTTGACATGAATCGAATGCTATGTGCCGCAACGCAATGCAACCATATGGGGTATCATAATCTCTATTCAGTTCCGTTTCGGATCCCTCTTAGTTTCCCTCTTCCTTCCCATCCGCCCCCCTCCACTTCTTAGGTCGTCCGCCAGCCAACGAACCTAAACCCACCGGTCCACCATTCCAACCACGAGACAGGAGTCAAGATGTAAGTGTCCTAGTAACTGTGTATCCCATCCTATATAAAAAGATACGCTAGTCTAGTTCTAGTAGCTCTTTCTTTCTTTGATTATAGCCTTGACTTCACTCCCTCTTGTAGTGTCCCTCCTCCTCCTCCTCCCCCTCCTTCTCCGCGCACATTCAAAGGGTAGTTCCGAGCCACCATGCCGCTAAAATATGCAATGCTCGGCTCTACCTTCGATCATCTTCTTCTTCCTCTTCTTCTTCCTCTTCCCACGCTCTTTTGGGGGTATAGGTACTAATCCCAGTCCAGTCCAGTTCAGTTCAGTTCAGTTCAGCCTTGCTGGTTGACTGACTGATTGACAGCTTATTACGCTATCCTGGACTATTGCGCAGCGAAACGATGAAACGGCTCTTCGCTGGCCTGTTGGGGAAGTGTCTCCCAAGAAATCGGCCTTGCTGCTTTTTTTCAACCGAAAATTATACAAGTTGTTCGTTTATGCAGCCACCTTCATGTCAGTTCCGGACGTCTTGGCTACGCTCGGGTGGTTGTTGGCCACGGGGACTTTGGAGACGGACTGGCCACGGGCCTTGGCGGTGAGGGCCATGAGTTCCTTGAGCATGAGGTCGCGCGTGTTCTTGCAGAGCTCGTCGACGTCGGCGGTGGTGAGGCCGGTGGTGTCGATGGGGTCGAGGACTGTGAGAGAGGTGGGATGGTTAGTGTCCGCAGCTTAAGAAAGAAAAGAATAAAGAAGGGTCGGGGCCAATTCTTACCCTTGATAGGAATAACTCCAGCGTTAAAGACCAGGTCCTTCACGTTGAGGATGTGGCTATAGTTGGCAACGACAACCGGCACAATGGGAACCTGAGCCTGGACAGCCAAGTGGAAAGCACCCTTCTTGAAGGGCAACAGCTCGGGCTCCTTGGAGTAGCTCCTGGTTCCCTCGGGGAACATGTAGACGCTCTGCTGCTTCTTCTGGATCTGGTTGGCGGCGCCGGCCATAGCGGCGCGCGCGTCGGTCTTGCTAGCGCGATCGATGAAGATGGAACCCGAGAGGGACATAAACCAGCCGAGGAAGGGGGTCTTGCGCAGCGAGCTCTTGGCCGTGACGGAGCAGTACTTGGGGAACATGCAGCCCAGCATGAGCACGTCGAGCTCGGTCTGGTGGTTGCCGATGAAGACGGCGGGGCGGGTCTTGCCGAGGATGTTCTTGGGGTCCTCGATCTTGAAGCGGACGCCCGTGGTCAGCGCCATGACGTACTTGAAGGAGCGGCCGACGGCCCATTGCGCGCTCTGGCCGTGGCCGAGCAGGGAGAGAGCGATGGAGGTGAAGACGCCGAGACCGGCGCAGAGGAGCAGCGAGAGGTAGCTGGCGAGCGAGCGGGCCACGAAGGCTGCTCGGGGCAGGATGAGGGACAGCATGTAGAAGCCGATGGTGAGGGCGACGCAGCCTTCGAGGAAGTAGACCGGGTAGTAGAGAAGACTGGCCATGACAGCGAGTGACTAGACACCCAATGGTCCTAGAGGTATGTTTTTATTCCGCAAGTGGGACTCGGAAGGGGTTTGGGATGCCGCTAAAACGGGGTCTGCCCTGCGGAAGATCGGTACCTCGCGCGTGGTTGGAAGTATGACGCAGGCAAGACGGGGGCGCTGGATAGGTTCGGGGGGGTACTAGGATTGGATATGCGTTTTCGTCGGATCCACGCCTGGGTCAATGGTTAAAGTGGTTAGCTTTAGAGAAAGAAAAGACTATGGTCTGCTTCCGAAGCAAGACGGGAAGGCACAAGCACAAGTAATAACAGCTAGTCAGCAGACTTACAGCGGCACAAAGTGTGCAGAAGTCTTAGCCTTGCAGCGTGGGAAGCGAGATGTTGTTGGGAGAAAAGTATCAAGGACTTGGTTGCTAGTGGGAGAGGAGAGGAAAAAGCTGGCGTGACACAGGATCTGGTGTAAGAGGTGGTTTCAGTTGGGGATATGTCTTGTGAGTGATTGTGATGTGGAAAGTAGGGAGAAGTTGTATTCACATTCACCGACAAAAGAGATACAAGACGACGGCACGGGAGACGCTGGAAACACGGCACAAGCAACAAGACGCAGCAGCAGAAGCAGAGGCAGAAGCAGAAGCAGGTCGCAACAAATGAACGACGTCGCCGATGGGATGCTGCAGTTCTGTCGCATACAGGTTGGGGATTCCAAGAGTGTGAATGAACCGTGGGATGACTGCCGTTCATGCCGTTTGATTGGTTCCTCATGGTAGAATCCCCACAGAATTTCCGTCTTGTGCACTGTCGTCGTGCCTGTCAAGACCGTGTCTGTTGAGGCTTAATTTTTCTCTTCAGAAACCCTTGGAATCTCTTTGGACCAGCCGTATAAGTGGCCGGACCCAACGATTTACATTGAAGACTTTGTTCTTTGCAACGGCTGAACGAACACTCTATCAACACCGATTCTATTGCGCTCGATCAGCTGCCACAGGGCCGACCCTCCATACAACCTACAAGACTGAGGATGAGGTTGTCTTCACATGTTAGCGGTTGCCTGTGTTACCGTAGTGTCACTACGAGCGGAGTTGGGCGTTCAACAAATCTTTGGGGATCTGATGACAGGCAGGTACCAGTGGTGCCCCAGATTTGGCCAGGCCAATCCTTCTTCAGGTGCTCGACCGCGCCCAATCTGATCAATTGGGTTAGCATGTTACGTACTACCGTTTGGGCAGGCAAGGCGTTACACTGATACGAGAATTACGCACGTAGGGGCGGTGTATTGTAAGTTTGATACAGACGTTCCCCTCGTTCTCCTGGTGTTCTTTCCGCCAGTCCTCCACTGTTCCCCTTGCCGTCACGGTTCGCGGTCTCACGGTCGGTCACTGCCTAGACACCAACTACCTACACTACTAACAAACAGCGACCGCCCCGGCGTTTCAACCCCCAACTCCAACACCGCCGCCGACCGCACATCACTTTCGTCGCCGCTTGTATCCATTCTCACCTGCGGGATTCTGTCCAGTAACGCCTTTGTTATACAGCATATTACACGCGCTGCCACCAGAGAACAACTGCGATTGCGATAGACCACTACAACCACTGCAACCTAACCAGGACCAACCATCTGGTCACTTGGTGGGGGGTGCACATGATATCATGGTCTCAGTCCAGCACATGCGACTGCGATAATCAACCGCCCGTCTTCCAAAAGACCGCCGACATAGCCCTACCTCCAATTGCCAGACAGCCGCCATGGCCGCCTACCGACGGGGACAACCGTCCCTCTCCGTGCGATTGCCCCAGCCGTCGGCATCGGCTGTCCTTCCCGACCTGCCTCCCATATCGGCCCTGTTTCTGATCGACTTCGATGTCAAGGCTGGATATACCATTGTATGGAAACAATCAGTGCCTGGTCTGGAACTCGATGGCGTTGTTGAGTACAAGAGTCTTCCTTCCGGCCTCCATACCGTCACCGACGACTTGGTTTACTTCGTTCACGAGGGGGGGCATGCTGGCTTAAGCGCCTTCGTCAACGCCAGGACGGACGAGGAGGAAAACCGCCATGCCCGTATGATTGCTGTTGGTGTTTTGGTTCCGTTGGCATATGGACGACTGGGAAGGTCATGGCGTCATGCCGACCGGCTCAAGGATATTGCTAGGTAAACGATGGCGCTGTGTGCTTTGGCTTTCAACATCAGGCGCTAACACTGGATCCCGATATATAGTAAGCTTGTTGTCGACCGCCAACAGACACATCTGCTGGAGGACTACTGGGCCCAGAATGGGATACGGGATGGCGCTCACCCTCCGCCACTGCCCGAAGCCGCGCTGGACTCGCCCGCCCTGAGCTACAAGGGGGGCCGTCCCGGTCCCGGAAAAGGCCACTCGAGGAACAGGTCCGCATCGGACGGCACCGTCTTAGTGTCCTCATCTCACAGACTATCACCTTACCACCCTGCTTGGAGTTTAACTTCGCTTCTTGACACCTTTGGACCCCTTATCTTTCCCATTCACCGTGCTGCTCTACTACGCAAGCGTATATTAATTTCTACTCATGCTCCTGTACATGAAGCCTGTAACTTCGGTACGTTATGTGGAACATTGGGTACCTACTGGACAATCTTGCTTACATACTCTGTTAGTGTACGATCTTTCTGTCTTATCCAACATCCCTTTGAAAGTCTCAGATCTGGTGGATCCTGCAGCATCGACCCAACGTCTGCGACCGCTGTTCAACATTGGTGTACACGATATTGGGTACCTTCTAGAGCACCACGAGGCAATGAAGCGTCATTTCAGAGCCGACAACCATGAAACCGACAATGATTTTGCGTCTAGTATTGCTGCGGAGGAGGCAGGATCTGGATGGGTTGCTTGTACAACGGACACCATCCTCACGATCAAGGATAGTCTATGGGATATGCTTATTACCTTGCCGCCACCACGCTCGGGCGACGCCAAGGAGCGCATGTGGCCAACTGTCGAGTGTCCCAAGGGCGTACCAGTGAAGGCTACACAGCGAGATCTGAGGAGGTTCAAGTGGCTGAAAATGAGCCTTGCTCGGATTGACCCAACATCAATGACGACACCCCAGATTCCTCGCAGTCCGTTATCTGACAGAACAGGACAGCGGTCGGCATCAATATCTATTGCAGCCAACAGAACACCGACAATCTCCCTTTCCGGACCAACCGAGACCCCTCGACCGGGCACTGCGACATCTCAAACACCCCCGCAGACACGAGCTAATTCAGACGACGACGCCGAGAGAGTTGTGGAGCCGACTACATGGGCAGCACTAGCCTACTCTGGTTTCATATGGTGGGCATCAGCAGGCGAGAAAGGCCACAGTGACGAGTTCGACGAGCAGGCGCACGAACGCAAATTGCTCCGCGATCTTACAGACAATACCCCTAAGATGGCCGGATGCACACCTAGGAGGACCAGTTTCGGCGCTGCCTCTTCGACCGGCAATAACCTCGGAGAGAGGGGTTTGATGGAATCGGTCTCGTCATTCACCGCCCAGCGAGATGGAGCACAGGACACATCCGATGACGAGCAGGCCCGCATTGAGTTGGCCATTATCGCTTACTTCCATCGTCTGACAGCATCCATGCTCTCTGTTTTGAGAGTCCTCATCGACAATGCGGATGATGATGATCTGCTCGACCTCGACATCGACCCTAATGCGGTCGGTGAGGAGGAGTACAGGGATGATTACAATGATGACGACGATCAGACTGGATTGCTATATGGCCAAGAGCAGTCCGGAATTCAGGGAAGTCATCGTGGAGGTGAAGGTGGAGAGGAAGAAGAAGAAGCGGAGTATGAAGGCAGTTTGCGGGGGTGGGTAAGAGTCGATAGCGAAGCGCTGGCACACATGGGTCTGGATGTGTGGAGCAAGAGTGACGCGGATTTCGTGAGCGAGTTGACGAAGAGGTACTTTAGGAGGAGCGCGTACGTGGAGAATAAGGGTGTTGAAGTTTGTGGGTTGAAGGTTTGTTAGCCTAACCCCTTTTCAGTCTCGTTTTCGTTTGTGTCAATCAGGACATCGCTGATGGGTCTTCTTTCTTTTCTCTATCTCCTCCTTTGGCGGACTATTCGGGCCGTATGGCGTTAAACTTTTGGGAATGGGAAAATGGGACAGAGTATTTGACTTTTTTTTGTGTGAAGACCGTATGTTTAATTTCACAAGCCATCGCATATGTTTCGTCAACGTTCTCGTACCACACCGATCC
Organism: Neurospora cerealis; assembly: GCA_009806085.1. Lineage (NCBI taxonomy): Eukaryota > Fungi > Ascomycota > Sordariomycetes > Sordariales > Sordariaceae > Neurospora > Neurospora cerealis. The sequence continues at coordinate 1,980,342 of RAOY01000003.1, read as the reverse complement.
CCTGTTGGTTACCAGGGAAACTACTGACAACACTAACATCCCGTATCCCATTCCCTCCCCATCACCCACCACCCCCCTAGATCTTCGCCAACGCCCTCAACGCCTCCCTCGTCCCCTCCCCCGTCTCCTTCACAATCCTCACCACCTCCCTAAACTCCGGAATCCCCGCATCCCCCATGCACTCATACATCCACCCCTCGCTCGTCGTAACCGTCACGCCTTCCTGCCTCAGCCTCGCCAGCGCCACGGGAATCTCTTCTTTATTACAACTCGAAACCCCATCCGCGATCACGTAGATCTTGGTATCCGGATGTTTTTGGAGTAAAGCTAGACAAGTCTGCGTGACGCAGATGTGCGATTCGATCCCCACCAGAGCGATGTGTGTGGGGATACTGGAGGGAGAGGAGGTAAATAAGGAGGCGAGGGAGGGGGTGTACATCCCGAAGAGGGTTTTGTCGAGGTCGGCGGCTACGAGGGGGTGTGGACCGCCGTCTTTTGTGAGAAGGGGCTGCAGTTCGGAGACGGTTTCGCCTAGTTTGGCGCGCGTTTGCGTCGTTATGTAGATGGGGATCTGGAGGGTGTGGGCGAAGCGGAGGAGTTTGGTTGTTGTTGAGACGCTGGTGGGTGGTGAGTGAGGTGCTCTTGTGGTGGATGGTGTGTTTGAAGGGTGGGTAGGATGGGATGAGATAAGGGAGACTTACACCTTGTCGAACTCGTGGATGGCGTTGCGGAATTTCTCTTGGATGTCACAAACACTGAGATGAAAGAATGGGGTTAGCGGAAGAGTTGAGGTTATGGAAAGGGGAATACGTGTAGACGTACAAGAGAGCTGGCTTTTCTGGATTAGATTAAGGAGTGGTCAGTTTTGATGAAGCTTAGAAGTGGAGTAAAGAGTGAAGAGTCTTTGTAGAGCCTCAAGGACAAGCTGCCGCACAAATACATACCGAAGCCTCTCTGCGGAGTTGGTTCAGTCATGATGGATGAATGTCGTTTTTGTGGAAAAGATAAAGTGTGGTATATCGTCGATGTAAATGCCGTAATTGTTGATGGTTTGTAAAGCAACTTGGGTCTTACACTCCTATATAACAAGGACAAGGAAGGTCTTGCGGCAAGCGACACACTCATGTTTGATCACAGGGAAGGCGGGGATGGGCGAGGGGTACCGAGCTCCGTTCGGGGGATGATATGCGGGAGGAGGTCGCTCTAAAGTAGCGGGCAGGTAAGCCGAGGACATGCCGATGTAACCCCGCATCCCGAGCTCGCTGTAGCGTCACCGAACGTAACGATCTAGACTTGGCATACGTACCTGATCTTCATACACCCTCAAGTATACTTCAAGATAGTTCTTATTTCCGTCCGAGAAGTCATTTATTCCTTCCCAACACCTCTCTGCTTCCCACATCACCTACATAGGACAGCAGCCCCGCCTACGACAACCGAGTAAGCTTGGCACTCTTCAACCACCCCATCTTTCCCTGCCCGGTCTCCTTCCTAATCTTGAACAACTCATCCAAAAACGCCGGCACAAACGTTCCCGGGCCCTGAACATCCCTTCGTTCAGCGGCCCTCTCCGCCGCAATCTCAAAGTGCAGCAACGCCGCCACCGTAGCCGCCAGCTTATCATTTGGGAACGCCGCCACGAAAGCCGAGATGGTAGTCCCCAAAACGCACCCCGTTCCCGTCACCATCTCCAAGTAGACGTGCCCGTTGTCGATGCGGAACGTGTGTTGCCCGTCGCTGAGGTAATCAATTTCGCCGGTCATTACGACTACGTTCTTCTCGCGCAAGGCAAGCTTGCGGACTAACTCGGCCTTTTGCGAGACGTCTAGCTCCGAAGAGGAGTCGACG